>JAOXNG010000021.1:77702581-77713424 GCA_028566535.1 Scolopax minor
CCTGCCCTGCACCTCCCTGTTCCCCACCAAGGTAAATGTTCCAAATGGCCTCACTCATCAGACGTCACTAAACAGGAACAAATGCTCTTGTCTTTCTTTAGTAAGGGCTATTTCTGTATACAAGGCAGCCTTCTCAGGACTGAGGATATCAAGGCAGAACAGAGAGCAATGTCCATTTCACCTTCCTTGATTGATTTTTTACTCAGTTACAGAAATGAAGGTCCTGAGAGCTCTGAAGGATGGCAAGGTCTTTTTATATCATTCTACTGTGAACTGTCAGTCTTTCCCTTTGCTTGTTACTTCTCCATTGGCTTCTAATAACCTTTCTGAGAAGCCAGTTTATCCTCTTGGAACAGGAACTTTCCACATGAGGTTTTCACAGTGCTTGGGATACAAGTTAAAGATGGTTTTATATGACTGGTTTCAGAGGATTTGGGCAGAGACAAAACTTCCTTGAGCCTTCCAGATAACCAGACAATCTACTAGCTCCCAGAAATTCTTCCTGTTCAAGCTTTTCAAATTGGGAACTTCAGTTACAAATGTATTTTTTTGTATATATTTTTAATGTCATTTAAGGCAGTGTGGTAACTTATTTCAGTAATATTTTGTATGATTAGCTCTTCACTGTAATCCAAAGATGACCTAATTTTTTTGAATCCAAAGTTGTTGATGAAGAAACTTGTGAAGTACAATATGTAGAAATGCCTGGGCCTTGTTTCTTTACATAACTCCATATTTCTTTTATTCTCTGTACTAATAAAACAAAGTCTCCATCTGAATGCAAATCTGATTCATCGGTTTTATAAAAATCTGCCCTGATACCACCCTTTCCTGAAAATAATTTCTGAAAATAATTTCTGAAAACCCATTTCCACTTTATCTATTACTTTTTTTTTTTGTGTGTGCTATTACTTTCTATTTCTTTACTCTCTGTCACACTGCTAATGTACAGAACAACTACACTGCCTTTATGCTTATTTATGGTTTTCTGAAGAAAGACACTTCCTATTTCCCATTAGGATTGCTATTCCTCCATTTTTCTTTTCTGTCTGTTACAGCAGTTTAATGTCCTGTACTAGTGGCTTAATTTTCTCCGCTTTGTTGTCCAGGCTTTTTGCATTAATCTAGGAACTTTTAAATTCTTTCTCCCAGAACTCATCCAATTTCTTATGTGATTTAAGTCTAGTAACTTTAATTATCCGTATTGACTTCTACTCTTGTTTATTTTCATATTGTAGTTCATTTTTTTGATTTGGTTTTGTTTGCTAAAGTAAAGTTAAATGACACACCCTTTGTCTGCAGAACCAGTCACTTCACTGTGGAAGATAATCAAGATTAATTAGGATAATTAAGGATAATTACAGATAAAGGATAATTATAGATTTTTCCCTACCTTCCATCTACTTCAGAACCATATTTTACATCCTTACTCTGGTGGTTAGTTTGCTATTCCAGTTTCTTGATCTGCACTGGTGACAGACATTAATTTCCTTTCATAATTAGTCCCCAGTTGCATAGATTTGACTCTTCTCATGAATCTCAGGTACTCTCTTCTCTGTTTTTTTCACCTCTTTTCCCTTTCAAACTCTCTATATCATTCACATTTCTCTTTGGATTTTAGTCTCTAAATAAATCTATCTCCTGTTCTTCTCTTGAAAGCCCAGTTGTTTATTTAATTAGTTGCACTGCAGCTTCTGCTTGGATCTTTTCATTATACTTCAGACCTTCAAAACTCTTTATGTAGAAATACATTCATGACTTAGTTGTATTGACCTTTTAGTAGATTCCTGGCATCAATATTTCTGTCTGTGAATTTGGCACGGAGCTATGCACTAGCTGAATCATAACCATTATATATTGCAAAAATGTACTTTGATTTACATAAACTAGGAACATGTTTTATATAGTTTATTGATAGGTAGAATAACACATTTAAAATTGTTGCAGAAATTTCATATGCAAAAGCTGGAACTACACACTTAATTTTAAATGTTCTATAGTTTTGTAGTAGAAGAAAAAAATGCATATCTACATTTGCAAAGAAAATATTAACCTGCTATATATCCTGGAGTTTTGGCAGGCTTTGACTTATACCTAGGTAATTGTCTTATACTGCAAACCTGAAGGATCATTTATAAAGCTTTTAGATAATGACCATAGTAGCATTTAGGTGTAAAAGACATTATTGTAGTAAATGAATCTTGTCTAAAAACTAGCAGAAGAAAATTTGTTTGGCGTTCAGTAAAAAGCACAATGACTTTACCATTTATCTCGACTCAGAATTTTGGCCGTAACTCTTCTGGTTCAATCGGTTGCAAAAGGAAAAAGGATACATGCTCCCCCTCCTCTCTATTTCTTATCCAGAACCAAGCAATTATGTTTTAGAAGAAACCATTTAAAGGACAACCAATTTCACTGCAAGCATCTAGGCCTCCAGCAGTTTAGCTTGACTCTTGCTGCAATGACATCTGTAAATGTGTATCGTTGCTGCAGTGTGCCTCCTAGTGTTTTCTATAATTCTGTAGCAGAAACCATATTACTTACTGCCTGCTGTGTTCAATACTGTATTTCAGTAGTGACTGCCATAATGGACATATTATGCTCACCAAAACAGTATGCCTGGGAATTTAGGTAGACGCTTCTCTGTGTGTGTATATATATGCAAACTGGTCAGATTTATGTGTTTTTATCTACAAAAGAATACATAACTGAGAGAAGTGGAAAGATTTTAACAGATATATAAAAATGTATTTCTCAAGAGACAAACACCTCATGGCATGTACAACATTCTGTTTGTCCAGAATACTGCTTTTGAAATAGATACTTTATTTTCTCTTGACTGAAGAATTGTTTCAGTAAAATGGAATTTCCACATACACCCCCCTCCCCCAACCAGAAGTGGATTATGATAAATGGATACAAAATGCTGCTCCTAACTCCTAGGTTACCTTTCAAGTAGCTTGATACTCCTATTGAGCATTCCTGTCTTTAGAGCTGATGTCATCTGAAAAGTGGGTGGCAAACAATCCGACTGTAGGTACCCAGCCTCCTATTCTCTTTATTTAAGGTGGTACACATGGGTCCAAACTGTGTCTGTACCGGGAGGAAGGCATTTCTACCCTATATTGTCTATGTCTATCTGGCAGAGTTGTTGCATTACAGCCTACTTCTAAATGATTCTGGATGCAGGACCAGAACTAAAGTCTAATGATTTCACTAAATGCCAAAAAAGACATGCAATAAATGAATGAGACAATGGTTAAATACGACTAAAAGGCAGAAAAGTTCTTATGGAATTGTTGTCAAGATGAATTTACACAAGGTAGAATGGAATGCAAATAGTTTTCTGTATTTTAAAATGCAGAAAAAATGTTAATCGTAGGACAGAAAAGAATATTAAAATTAAAGAATACTAGCTTAAATTTAGCTGGTTTGTCCATACACTTGATCATACTCTTTTTTAATCACCAGGTCAAATATATTTTTTTTCCAGAGAGACCACTCTTGTCTTAAACTTGAACACTTATACCCCAAACTAATCTAATTCCATTATCTCACCTCATTTTCCACTCTTTGTTGTGCACTTTTCCACCAAAGCAAAAACTGAATGATGACTTTGGACTTGTTTGGATTTTATTTTTTTAAGAGAAAAAGTCATCCTGGGACTAGCTCAGTCAGAGCTAGTCTGAACAAGAATGTCTGTCAGAACAGAATAATTTGGTCAAAGTTCTGAACATCTCGAAACAGGTTTGTATGTTTTGAAATATTGATCAGCTTGATCAGTAAGCTATGATTCCAGCACTTCTTATAGTGTATCTAGTCAGAACAAGAAGAGGAAAAGAAATAGTTTTAAAAGCAAGCAAATAAAACTTAAATAGTGTCAGTCTTGAGGAATACATAACATTAAATATACCATTGCCATTTATCTAGGTGTTATGAGTGTCAACGTTTTTTCTGCCAGTTCTAGTAAATCACTTCAGATTTAGTATAAAATAGAAAAATGAAGTAGTTGTCCACCAAAGAAAACAAATAATTGGTGATTTATAGAAGGTGAGAAGTCCAACCTGAAGAAAGTTCAAGTGTCCCTGAAATCTCAGCCAGTGCTGTAACAAACCCAAGTTAGAAGCTTTTCCAGGGAAGAGACAAGGAAAAGAAAGTGTGCCCTCAACTGGAAGTGAAGCAGATACCGATTCATCTGGGTTGTGGGGTCTTTTTTTGTCTGTAGCAGACTATGAGCTTAATACCAGTGAAATGATGATTAATACCAGTGAAATGATTCAGGCTGAAGCTGAAATATATGAGTCCCCAAGAAGAATAGTCTGAGTATTTCCTCTATAGCGGGTAAGTAGGCCAAGACAAATCCTTTCTGACTACTATGTTTAATGTATTTGAAAGACAAAGATATAAGTACAAAAATGTGTGTGGGACTATCCTCAAACAAGCTAAATCTTTATTTTTACATGTTACATAAACTGTGGATCTAATCGGCAGTAGAGAGAACGAGTGTAAGAAGAAAACAGTGTAAGAAATGGTGGAAAAGTACTCGAAATTAATAGAAAATGTGCCGGTGATGGATACAAGGAAAGTTATTTTCTTTTGGAGCAGGATTCTGGATAGGACCTCAAGGCCTTTTTTACTTGCTGGAGATGAAAGTCAGGCATAATTTAGAGCTGTCTCAAATTTAAACTGAAAACTCAGGTCAAGTAACAAAACAGAAGGCAATATGTGTTTTCCTTTTGGATTGCAGTTTTAGTGAATAACTTTACCAAACAAATATTAATTATACAGGAATCCCAGCTGAACTGAACTTTATGACCCAGTTAAAAATAGTAACTCTCAAACCTTGCCAAGTAAAGAGCCACTTGCAAGCAACTGGGAGGACTTGTGTTTTCAAAACGCAGGCTCAGATTTGTGCAGTAAGGGCAGAGCTCATGCTGAGAACTTTGATCTTGCATTCTGATTTAAGCTCATTTCTGCATCAAAGACGTTGTAGTTCTGCGATGGATGGCTTCAGTCTGCTTGATTGGACCATTGGATTATTGCCTGACTACCCAATATTGAAGAGCTAAACATAAGGCATACTGTCATCATTGCTGGGAATGCTTCTATAAACACAATAATATTTATTTATACTACTTATGCTGTAGTTGAAGTATGACAGCTGGGGTTATGTTTCACTCACCTTTAGAATTTCATGTACTGGAAACCTGGGGGAGGAGTAACATAGGAGTTTATTACTTTTGGACAGTCTTCCTGAACAGGAGAGTGCTCTTTACAGAGGCAGCTACTGGCTTTTGGACTTCTACAAAGAGGGAAAAAAACGCTGGTTCTATTAAGTCGTGAGCAAATAGGTATTAACCTGGAGACTTTGCAATCTTCTGAGCTTTTCTAGTTAATACGATTTATGTTTCCTTCTTTGCAAGATTTATGTTTCTCTTATGCTAAAAGATACCATAATTCAGTACTGTGAGACCTAGGATGATGTCTTACTATGGCAATGAATCTATGCAGATGACTGTGAAAGGGGAAACATAAAGTAGAGGCAGCTAATTCATTTTGAAACCTTTATATAATTTTACATATCAGCCTGTACCTATTTAAGAGTAGCATTTGCCTTTACCATTTCGTGCGTGTGCTTCATTCCATTGGCATTTGGAGTGATTTAAATAACTACAGCCACATGAGCAGAGTTTTGAATCTCAGACTGCCTGTGGTTTTTTCAATGCCTGTTTTTTATAGTTTTGATTCTTTTTCTTACAATGATTAAGAGGTGAGACCAGCAAAAAACAAAAAACAAAGTCTTGTCTGAATGTACTTAGGATCTGGTATGAAATGCAGCTGGGGACACATTCTTTCTACTTCCATAATCCACAACAAGAAAAGACAAATTACAAATGACAGTACTCCAGCAGACAGAACGCATATAAGATTAATAAAAGTGTGATTGCTGATTAATGATCACTCCCTGAATGATGATATAAGAAGTCTGAGCAAGCGCCAGAGATTTACATATTAAAAATGCTTAGGACAATGATGTTAGTGTTTGGTCTTGTCTGTTGAATGCACTTTACGGATTCAAATTCTGCAGCAGTACACTTTTCAAGCAAGTTTGAAATAGCACTGTAGTTTTAAAATGTACTTCTTCATAGCATTGCTCTCGAGAATTAGGCTTAATTTTCCAAGATAAAAAAGTCACAAATGTTGATGCATCATTATCTGAAGTGTACTGCACATTTAGTTTTTATGTGGAAGAATAGTGTTAAAGAGCCAATTTGAGAAGCTGGATGAAACCATACAAGTAATAAATATGAATTGTTTGCAGTTGGAATTGGTTTTAAATTGACTCCTTCAGTTTGTTTGGGTTCCTTTTTTTAGCTTGTTTCTCTTTTATTTTTTTTTTTAAGGGAAGAAGTGCCATGGAGTATTGTTAATGAAAATACAGAAAAGAAAGAGATAATTTAAAATTTCTCTTATGACTTACTCCCTAGATACTACATGTCTATTTTTTTATTTTTCTATAAAATAATGCTTGTAATGTTTTGGTTTTGGCTTTTTTTTTTTATTTCTTCAAAGCTCAGCTTTCATTAAGTTGCTAGAATCTTAGAATCTTCTAATCTATTCATCTTTTCTGATATTTCAATGCTTCTAATTCACCTTGAAAAGATCATCTTCTCAAGAACCTGAAGTTAAGGAATTAGCATTCTTTTACCTTAATCTCCTATAGTGATATAGGCACTAGTACTTATACAAATACTCTGGACTCTTGCAAGGTGAAAAATGTGATCCTTAACTTTGGTCCTGCTATGTGCAGTCCTAATCTTAAATACAGTAAGTAGCCTAAAACAGAAAACCAAGCCAGAGACAATTCACACCAGAGAAGTACAAGCCGCTTTTACTGTCACCATCAGCTGTCATCCTAAACAAGCCCTCTCTCACTTGTAGCTTTAGTTCTATGTCTGTGCTCAGTGGGGACTTCCGTTGAGGGGCCTTAAAACCAGTTCCCAGTGCAGCTCAGTGAAAACTCTGAAGCTTCAAATATTAAATATTTTAAACTTGCTTTTTTTTTAAGTTTCCTGATTCTATACCTACCCCAATCCAACCCTAACTGTAGCCAAAAACCTCTACGAAGAACAGACAAATATGCAAACTATTATTTCCTTCTGGAACAAGTCCTTACTCTGAACTAAAATCCCTCCCAAGAACAGAATGAAACTGACCCCTCATTTTACATTATCATCCAGTGCTAATCTTCTTCAGCTGCTGCCTTTCTAAACCATCCTTACATACTTTTCTCTTCTTCGGCACAATCTCTCAACTTAAATTGACAGGGGTTTTGTCACCCAGTAGACCATGTTCTTCTACTAAGAAGAAAATTAACTCTGTCCCAGATGAAATGGGACACTCCTTCTAAAGGTGAGCCTGGTAGAAAGAGGTCCCACTAACAGAGTTGTTAAGTTCTCATTAGAAATTCAAATAGAATCTCCTCTATGTAGTAGGTTAAAATATGAGCTGTTCCTTTCCAGAAACTGCTTCCTTCCTCACTTAGAACTCTTTTGAATACATAAATCTCATGTTTTTATGTCAGCTTCCCATGGTCTAAGCCCATGGTTTTAGCTAATCAGCATCCAGTACAAGAAAATTAAAAAGGCCCTTTTTTTCTTTCTGAAATGGAATCTTCAAGATCTGCTGTTTGTATTAATAATTCCCATCTCACTAAGGAAGAAACATCCATTCATAGGGTCATGAGCTTTACAGGGTCTTGAAGAAATCTAACTCCTTGGCTTGTCCAGTCCATGACCTTAGCTATAACTATAACTGCACTCCAAGGTTCTCAAATAGAATAGAAAGATGGACAGAAAAAAAGAAAAAAAGACTAAGATGGGGTTCTTTTTTGTCACAGTGGAACAAAATGTCTCAAGGAGTCCTGAAGGATAAAGAAACGTGAATTTACATTCATGGCTTCAGGCCTTGCTTCCAGGAAAGTTAACATGAACCACAGTTCTACTCATATGTTAACAGCTTTGACGTGTTTACAAGAACAGGACAAAACACAAACAAAACATTCTTCCAACATGAAAATAAACTTTCTCCTTGGTCAGCTCCCTGAAACCTACTGCCAAGTGTGTTTTGTAGAGTTAGCATCCTAAGTTTGTGCTTTACTTTGGCAGACCCATATGTGGGGAAAAGCAAAAAATAAGCTGTTGATTTAAGATTCAGGTATTGGACAATCCCTAAGTAAAACTCTGTCTCAGTGCTTTGGTCTCAGAAGCTTAAATAGAAGGCAAATAGTAGAGCACAGTAGGGTTTGTCTCTACCTACTCCATCAAAAGAAAATAGAAATAATTTCTCAAAACAGATGGCTGAACCTTTCAGGATCAACCAAAGAGACTGGGTCTTCATCTTAAAAGGAAACAATTATAAGGACAGTTAGGGAATAAATAAATTTGTAAGACTAGAGGGCAATTTTCTGGCACTGATTTTTATTTTAGGTCAGTGAAGGACAATTCGCTCTCTTTTCTACCCTACCAGTGCTAGGGTTTAAAAATATTCCCAAGACATGAGCTACAAAAAATTGAGCAATTCTTTATGCCTGTCATGGTGTCTCATCCTACATCACAGAAGCCTTGTAAACTGTTCACTTACAGCAATAGTCTGCATCTGAGAATAACAGGACAACAGAGAAAGTGATGTCCTTGGTTACCATGCCTCTCATCCTAACTAGAACCATAACCCTATGTCTGCCAACACAAAAGAAGTTTCTTGTTGGCCTAGAAGAAAATATCAGTCATTCTCTGACATGGCTGCCAGGAATTCTGCCAGGAATTCTGCCAGGAACCTGCGGTTCATCTCTTCCCCAGTTTTCCTGCACTTAAAAGCACACAGCATATCCTCCAAGATAGTTTAAGGCAGAATCTAAATTAAACTGCCTCTGGTTTTAGTCCAGAGGCCAGGCAGGAGCCAAGATAAAGCAAATTACTCAGACACTATTGTAAAAAGATGCTAATTCAAGATATGTCAGCTATTAAGCTTAACCTTATTCCACAGTCTTCTGTTGTTTTTTTCTTCTCTTTTAGAGCAAGCCACAATTACAGGGGGAAGAACAGGGAAATAACCTTGTTGCACAAACTTTGGTAAAAGTAAGCCTAACTTCAGACTCAAACACAAACTAAGCAAAAAACTAGAAACTCCAAAACAAACTTCAATAAAAATGTTATTTATTCTTTTTCCACTGACTTGGGGATGCAGGATTTCAGAATGCTGCAGAGAAGTAGTGCTTCTCTATAATTCCAACATTAACCATTCACCAACAGCCATATTCCTTTTCTCAATATTCCATCTGCAACTGTAAACTTAACTGTTGTGCTACGCTTAAAAGTGAAGATATGCCACTCTTGGGTGGTGAATGAAATAGAAATCACTTTTTCTTCATAGCACTAGATCATATTTTATGTTCCCGAGCCTTGAAAGGTCCAGTAATAAAGTAGGCACTTCATTCCTTCTCCTTTCTAATCCTAACCCCAACTATAAATTTAGCAAAAGGAGCTATCTCAGGAAAATCACTCACCCTGACTCATCCTTTACCGTAGGTTTAGTAGTTATACAGAGACCCTATGCAAGGAAGAAAATGAAATAGGAGCTACTTTCTTGCTCTGACATCTGTTATCACTTTACATCACTCCCAGGATTAGGGGGAAAAATCCTAGAAGTCACTATCTTCTTCTTGAATCATTCTTTATCACCTTTGAGGAAGTCCTGTAGTATCAGCAGGTTCCTGCTGTCCATGACCCTGAGCTTATCTAAGACTTAAACCAGGGCTTAACAGTAAACCAGAGACCTCAAAATAAACTACTACTCTCTACCTTGATCAAAGGGCTTCAGTAGGCAGTGGTGTAGCTTCTAACAGACTGTTCTGCTTAACTAAAATCCAAAGGCTCCAAAACTTGCTCTACAATTTTAATTTCTGGAATTAATTGTTCCAATATCTGATGTAAGGGAGTTGTGACGGATTCGGTAAGAAATCAATTCTAATTCTAATGAATGTAATTCTGACCCAGTCCTCACCTTGTTTTTAACATTAATGTTTAGTCACTGTTGTTATTAGATTAGGAAAAAAAGTAGAAATCATCCTCCCTTCCAGAATCATTGCTTCTCAATGACTGATTAACCTTGTGAGATTCAGAATTTCTCAAGACCTCCTCTGTAATCTTAATTTAGGCTTAATTAAAGATTCCTAGACAGGTGTCACAACATACAAATTATTCTTTGTTTATAAACCCAGTGTCGCGTAACAAGTCTTGCAGGATACAGCAGGAAAAAGAAACTCTTGTGTCTCCATCACCTGGTAGCTACAGCACTGGATTCTAATGCTGGGGCACTAGTATAGTAATTAATGTTAGAGAACAGACTGAGAAAAACTCTTTTTTCTGCTACCAGGATTCATTCCACTCCAGAACAAGCACACAGGCAGCTTGTGCAGAGAAGAGCCTCTTAGCTATTGACCTCCACAACTTCCACAGTCTTAAGAAAATCCCAGTGAATCATCTCTGGGTACGTACAAAAGATGAACCATTTCCTTCATTCATACTCAAGTTTCTACAAAGCAAAAGACGCACAAGACAGGAATGTCTTATTTTGCCTAGCTCAAGTGCAGGCTTAGCAACAGCAGATATTTTAGTCATTGGTTTATAATCAGAAAAGTAATTTCCCTGGCACTGAGCCACTTTTTATCATAACAAAATCTTAGATGTGCAACAGTATACAAGTATGCAATCTCTCTCTCATGGCTCTGAGTGTACTACATGCCCTGACCAGCCTCATCTGAGACCTTCACCCTCTACCCATG
>JAOXNG010000021.1:77731180-77746863 GCA_028566535.1 Scolopax minor
AGTGCAGGCCCCCCCCTTCCCTCACCAAGATTTTTTTTTAAATGAAATTTGCGTGGATCTGTTGTCCAGAAAGTGGCTGGCAGGTTGTGGCTTGTTTATTTTCTGCCACCTAAATCTAAACCAGTAGCATGGACTGTGAAATTGAGCCTGGCATGGGACTGCAGTGTTCAGTCCCTGTTCTTTAGAGAAAAAGGTAAGTGGAGGTCAGATTTGAGCAGGCTGAGGCATGAAGCTGAAGACTCTCTGAGTGCTTGCATGGGACAGAGAGGAACCAGCTTCCCCGGGGTGTGGGACCTACCTTTCCTCCTAGGCACAAATATTTTGGGTTAATTAAGTAGAGTGTTGGATTGGTATTCACAGTTTTATAAGGAAGGCTCAATATTTTGTGAGTTACTTGGTTTTAAATCTGTGATTGTCACAGGCATTTGTATTTGTATGAATTAATTACATTTTGAGTTTTAAATGATTCCACTCATGATTTTGATTTCTGTTATGCATCTATTAGAAACTGTTACAGATGAAGTTAATCTGCTAGGAGCTCTAGTAGTAAGCATAAGTTGCAGTCCATGTTTCATAGGAATCATCTGGGACCAAAGAAATGGTTTTGCATCTGAAAATAGTGCCAAGAAGATGAGAAGACTTCTGACTCTCATAAGAATTCTCTATCAAAGTTGTCAAGTGGTTAGATCTGATTTATTTCTCAAATGTTATCTCTCTGTGAATTAACTGAATTGGTACTCTATTCAAATTATCCAACAGTGTTTTAAGTTTAGTGAAGTACATCAATAAATTGGAATACGTCCCAAAAGAAAGTCCATCTAGCTGTTACAAAGTGGATCCACTTCTTTTCTTCATGTATATTTTCTCTCCTTTAATGTTTAAGCTTTCTCTGAGTCCATGGGCCCAAAATGCTTCATATATATTTTTGGAGGACTCAGTTCTCAGAAAATTTTGGGTAACTGGGAGATGAAAAGCATAGTAATAAAAATGAAGTCTTAGCACGTGAGACATATCTTTATGTTGTACCTTATATTATTGAACTATAATAATGCTTGTACACATTTACAGCAGGACTACTGGCTTTCCTTTTGCTGTCTAGCCCTGACAGGGTCCTGAGGGCCCTACTTTTCTTTAGCAGCTCTGCCCAGCCTCACATGGGACCCCCTACTCCTGCCCACAGTCCCTGGAGCCATATTTTGTCTGAGTCCCCAGGCCTTGAGTGAGCTGTGCTGCGTGTGTGGTGATCTCCATCTCCTGCTGCTCCTGGGTGGACCTAGGACCTGTTTCACCAACTTGCCATGTCCAGGACCCTGCTACCAGCCCCCAGTGACCAGTCAGTATATGGTCAGTATATGTGTCTCTCTACAAACTGCTGACTGTCTGCGCCATAAGCCTTTAACTTGTACAATTCTGCTTCCGTGTGACTTGCCCCTGGTCTATATGGTTCTCTTAACAAGGGTTACATGCACAGTCTCTAGCAGAATATGTCAGGCTGTGGATTTTCTTGTTTAAGCTGCTCTTTAGCAAAGTGGTAGTTTATGAAGGGCTTTCAGTCCATCTATGTGTAAAAGGCACTCAGAGAAACAGTTTTTATTTGTCCAGAAACCCTCACTGCTTTTGAAAATGGGGCTCCTACATTAGAGACATAGGAAATCAAAGGACTTTGTTAAGGAGCTTGAATATGCACTTTCTGTTTATCCACTGCTTTGTTACTTACATGATTATGTACATGTGCCCAGGCCTATTGGCTACTAAAAATATTCTTATAATAAATAAATAAATCAATCAATCTTTTCCCATCTATCATCTTTCTTCTTTGTGTTCAGAATACTTTAAATAATAGAGGGAATCACTCTAAACTTTTTCGTAGGGATTTTGTCCTTGTTAGAAATAGAAGTAAATTCTTTGCTCCTAGTACTAGGGTTTGTTTGAAAGAAAAAGACATGTTTCTGACAAGAATACAGGAAAAAAACCTCTCTAGACTAAGGGAGTTTTTATCCACACATTTATTAATAATGTTTCCCTCAATTTAATTATAAATCACTAATTCCTAATGTAGTGCTGACTAGGAAATTATCCTCATAGGAGAGGAACATATCCCAGGTTGCTCTGAAGTAGGAAGCTCCCATCCAACTCAAGACTGAATTGCAACAATATTCTGATAACTAACCAGTGTTGTGATAAGCAAAACCTGCTCCACAACAGAATTTCATAAACCTCAGGAAACGATTACATGACAAATTACAGCAATCCAACACAGAAAAGTCAGTTTGTAGATTGTCCTTGCTTACCCATTGCAGTGCTTTCTCCAGAGATGTTGAAGGGAAATTGAACTGCTCTTTGGTTGTACCTTGTTTTTATTGTGTTTATCCCATGCTTCAAGACACCAGTGGGGACTGGAAGACTTTTTTCTTTGTTTGATGCCTTAATCAGCTTTTCTTCTTCTTTGTCTCCCTCCTCTTCCTCTGATGCACCGCTGTGGCCAGTACACTGGCTGGGATACAGGTTGTGACTAACAACAACAAAAACATTGAAGTGCTTGCCAGGCAAATCCTGTTCAGGTGATAAGAATTAAGGCCATTGCTGATTTAAATTCATAAAGGATTTCTTTTCCTATGAGATAGGTATGGTTTGGAGAGGAGCTAAGATCTTTTAAAAAAGCTCTTGCCACATTATTTGATAAATTGCCTGCTATTGTAGTAGTCTATGAAATTTTTAATGCCCATTGTGCTCTTTCTGTGTAACTTTTACCAATGACTTTCAGGTTGTTTATTATGGTGTGTGTTTTTTAGGGTATTTGTGCGTGTTTTGTGGCACGAGTAGGTATTGTGGGAGTCATTCTCAGCTTGTTACTGATTGTGTTACAGGAAGATATGATTAAGTGATATAAGTGACCCCCTCCAGGTGTCTGTCTTAATTGTGGAGTTTTGTTGCAAAAAAACAGTAAAGAAATGTCGATTTTTAGTAGAAAGTGCTCTCTTTTCTTTGATATATTTATCATTCTGAAATAATATAAATCCCATTTACTCTTTAAAGAATAAGTTCATTTGTGTATAAAAAGAAACACTGGTTCAGATGAATGGACTCTCACAATTTTAGCAGAGTAAAACTAACTGATGCAGCTAGAAATATTTTGTTAAATAAATGGTATGATGAACTCAATAATGCACCTCAGAGGAAAATGATAACCTTAGAAATAATATTGTTTCCCATTTGGGTATACCATTGAAATAGTTTTGCCTAATAGAAGCTTTTAACCATCAATAAGCACATTAGGTAGAACTCACATTTGCAAAAGTTCCTATTAGAAATTGAAAACAAAATGGAAATTTCTGCATAAGGCTTTTTTTCCTCTCCCCTTAACATCAATTCACTCTAATTTACTGGGCAGAGATAGAAGATAACCTTACCTGCCTGGTCATGCAGGCACACAAATAAACATCCATCTAAAGTCAATGGAAATAATCTAAAAGCTTCAGCAGCTCTTCTCTTGAAATAGCAGCTGCTTTGCTCTGCTTCTTTTGTCAAATTAATGAAGCAAAGAATTGCTTTTTTGTCAATTGGCTGTAAGGAAACTAAGTATCAGGGTATAGCCCCCCGATACTGTTAGTGTCCTGATGATGTTTCCTTTCTAGAGGGCTCTTGAAGAGGACGTTTTAAAAATTTCCCATATGTTGGATAGGAGTCTGTGTTTGTGTCAAGAGGAAATTATTGACTAAATTCTTGACCATGACCCTTTTGGCTGATGGCAAATGTGGCAGAAAAGTTAGGCTAGGAAGTAACATTAAATTTCTAATTACTCAGACAACTTAGTGCTTTGGGTAAACATCAGTATGAATCCTAACTCATGCATTTCTGTGCCTCACTGTGCAGCAGACATAAATTTCATAAAATCTAATTTGTAACATTTTATGCTCTGCTTCTTCACGTTTCTCCTCTCCTTTTCCAGCAATTAGTAAAGATCATATGGGGTTTTTTTTTGGAAAGGAATACATAATTTTCTTATGCATTAAAAATACACGCTGTCCTGTCTGGATAAGCTGATGTGCGGTGGCATTTTGGAGAAGTCTGAAAAAAATAAAGGACAAATAAGGTCAACAGAAAACATCATACATTATGAAAAATTAATCATTATTTTGTTAGTCAGACCTTGCATGACCCAATGAACCCATGAAAATCTCAGTGTTAGAAATTTTGCAAAAATAAACTGTGTATGTTGTTTGATCCTTCTCCATGTTTTGATAGAATATAAACATATATAAATAGCTACAGAACTATAAATTGGAAAGTGATCATTAGATCCATGGACCCCTTACTAGGAGTTTCTGTTACTAGAGTGCCAGGTCTAGCAGCGACTAAGGAAAATTCGTATGATAAACAGCTGTACTGAAGAGTACTAACTACATTAGTTTTTTCTAGTTTGCTCAAAGCTTCTGTTTTCATTGGAAAACACAGGTGCTCCTTACTCATCTAATGGCACTCATACTGTTTGGCTATGCCTAAATATTTCCAAGAACACACAGTCACTACAGGGACAGATTCCCTGGCCACATTCGTGCAGTGTTGCTATGAGTGATCTCTTTATGGCCCCAGTAACCTAAGGGAGAAGTTGGTATGTGAGGAATTAGGGACACTTGACAGGCATGGGACTGGTTGTCCCAACCTGCCTTGTTGTCTTTGACACCACTGGGAGCCTCTGCCATGCATCCACCTAAATCCTGCAACTTTTCAGACCAGCAAGAAGACAGAAGACACATTACCTGAGATGAATGCAGCAGAAGGGGGCTCAGGATGTTTAAGGTGCTGCTAAGCAGGGCAAGTGAGGACTAACTCATGCTCAAAAGGTGATGATGGTGATGATGATGAAATACACAAACTTGAATAAATGAAGACAGAATAGACAGAATGAGGTGAAGTTGGAAGTTAGAGGCCAAAACATACCTAATGCACTTTCTGTTGCAGGAAGGCACTTGTTGCAGAGCGCTGCTTTTGTGACTGCAGGCTGCTTAGCTGAAACACTGCCAACTTTTACAAGGCCTTGAAAAATTAGTTACTTTTATTAAACTTATATAACATTCCCCAGAACTGTCCTTTTCCCCTGGGCAGCAAGCAGTGTCTAAATTACTTCTCAGAGCTGTGCCAGGAAATGCTTTTAAATTTCGGAAAGCACACCACATATTTGTTAAAACCTTTTCTGCTCATTTGACTCCTGGTTCACCTACCCTAGCTACAGAAGAAAGATTGTTTTTTTTTTATTTTGTTCTGACACATGCAGAAAAGATGTTTTAATAATATTGATTAGAATGAGTTGATTTCAGTCTTCAGTTAAAGACTGTTTGTTTCTGGGTTTTAATTGCTAGTT
Organism: Scolopax minor; assembly: GCA_028566535.1. Lineage (NCBI taxonomy): Eukaryota > Metazoa > Chordata > Aves > Charadriiformes > Scolopacidae > Scolopax > Scolopax minor. The sequence goes on from JAOXNG010000021.1 coordinate 77,736,543, forward strand.
TTTATTAAGATAAAAATCTCTGTAAACCTCCTCCCTAAATTATCCAACTAACATATGCTGAGAGAACTAGCATTTATGAAAATTGTCTTCCAAGGAAAGAAAAAAGTAAGTAAAAGTACAATAAGCAACAAAAAAACTTGCTCAGGTTCACAGATTTTTTTTTTTTTGTCTCATAATTCCCCATGTTCTGGATATTGGACTTGTGTTTTTCTGGGTATAATCTGTTGTCTGTATATGTCTACAAGGATTTTAAAATAAGTATGAAAAGTACAGAATTTTAGTGTGAAACAGAAGCTTGCTAATCATTAATTATCACTGCCAAAGTTAGAAAGTGCTGAAGCTTCTGTCAGAATCAGACTAATTTTTGCCAAGTCTTGTGGTTTTAATGCAGTAAGTGTCTTTTCTTGAAGACTTTCCATAGTTCAGTGATTACACTAGAATTTCAACTTTCATTTAAAAAAATGCAAGTTTAGGTGTCTTGTAGTTAAGATGCTTGAAAATGTGAATTAAATATAACCTAGTATGAAATTAAATTCTCTCATAATCTTTAATACATCCTCCTTTTTTTTTGAATATTAGAGAGCCAAACATTCTCAGATGGGGAGGGAAAGCTTTTGTTTGGCATGTCAGAACTTCAGGGTCTCTTTTTTGTGCCAAATTTGATTTCTTGTTGATTGGTCTTTTTGCTGTCATAGTAATTGTCATTTTTTTAGACTTACTACACTGTTAACTACGAAAAAATCAGGTATCAGTCTGTATTTCTCAGGTACAGAACTAATTTCTCCAGTGAACTCCAGTGAACTAGACAGTGTATCAGACTAATACTTTTAGTATAGTTCATAATGTGAGCACACATGAGGCACATGTATCTTTTTTTTTTCACTGCAACTCAGTAAAGATTTCTCTTTAAACAGTGGGAAAAAATAACTCTCTCTATTCATTACATGATTTCTTCTATTTAATAAATGCATACAAAAAAAGGAATTAGGAGAATGTGAGATAACTTGGGATAACACTAGTAGGTAAATAGCATCTTTTCTCCCTATTGCTGTCTCCATTGCTTCAGAGCCATTAGGAAACCGGAGTCCCACAGAGCATTCTGCATAACAATTTTGTGTAGCTGATTCCTTGACATTTTCTGTGAATTTAATCAATATTCTCAGACCAAACAAAAGCAAGCTCTCATGCTTATTTATATTCATGAAAATAAGGGTCAGCTTTGGCTGACTTCATTTGCCTTGTGTAAAAGTTTACAAATGAGATGCCCCACTGAGCTGCAATGTTTGTAGAGCAGGGCTCTGCTCAGATTAAGGCTGCCCTAACCCTCCTCTACATTCAAAACTACACTGTGAAAAACGCAAGGTGCTGCGTCTGGGAGAGGTGCTGCCTGTCTGTTCAAGTCCTGATTCAGCAGCTCAGTTAATTTGGGAGTGAGGGTCACAACACAAAGCTTGGGGAAATCAAAGGGCTTCCTCTATTTCTGGTTACCCATAAATGTCCCTGAAGACCCTGTGTCACTTGTTGTATGTCTCCTGTTTTCGTGGTTAGCAGGAAACTTCATGTGCTGTAGGATATATGTTTCAAATTTGCGGAGGCTGAAACACTGAGATGCTATTTCACTCCAAAGCATTTCTTTTTGGAAAGGGTAAAGGAATTGCTTTTCATTGAAATCAATTTAGTGCTGAAAAGCCCAAAGAGAGATTTCCCAAGACACTTAAGTTGAATAGGTATGCCATAATAAGCATGATTTAAATATATTTTTCTGTAAATATTGGAGTACAGTACATCAATATATCAATACAATAGCAGTAAAGTAAAAATCCTGAGCAGAATTATGGTTTCATATTTTAATGCAGTGCTATTGTTTTGCTAGTGATTATTTTTATTATCAATAGGCTTACACATTCTACTTATGGACAGGAAAATTACTATGCAGGCATAAACAGAAAGACACTTGTTCCCCCAAAACTTTACACTGTAAGTATGTCAGCTCTGCAGACTCAGCATCCTCAGCTGGGGAAGCTGAGATGTCTGAGACATCTTTGCTCTATGTTGCTCCAGTGGGGGTGATCTCCTCTCAGAATAGTGACAGAAAAAAATCCCATTTTGATGAGCTACATGTGAATTGCTTTATACAATGCTACTCAAAGGTAGCTGGATCTCATTTCAGTTTGTCTCGGAAGACTGCTGGAATATGCAGGCATCCGCTGAGGAATGGGGAACGCTGGGCAGCCGCCAGCTTACGTGTTGGTAGGGTTGTGATTTGGGAAGTGGGAAGCTGCGAGGCCTCAGAGAGGGCTGAGTAGCAATAATGCAGTCCATCCTTAACGGTGGTGGTCTTGTCATTAGCAGACGCTGCGGTGACTTTGAAGGGTCTCGGTGAAATTGTTACATTATTGCAAAAGACAAATTTTATGCGGTCCAAAGACCAGTTACTTTGGTGTCTCAGTGAAGACTTAAATATGTATTTATAGTAGGAAGCTTCAATATTTTACTGTTAAGTTTTCTGGAAATGGAAAGAACCAGATTACCTATAGACTGGGAAAATGTGAGATACTGATTTTTGTGTCTGACCAACAGAGTCGGTGGGAAGATAGTCTTCAAACTCCTCTATTTATTTTATTGGTTCCAAAATAGTGGATTTTTTTCCCTAGCTTTTAAAAATGTTATTCATATTAAATAAATGTATCCATATTAGACAAAATGTATCTATACCAGAAAAAAAAGTTCTCTTCTGTAGAATTAGAAGGTTTTTATTTTCCTTCAGACTCTGTGATCTTAACAGCTCTCAATTTTTTTGTGCCTCAGTTAGCCCGTCTTCTGAAGGTGATGCAATGCAAAGAGTGAAGTCAATTGTACAATGATACAATTGATAGGAACTTGCAACCTTCTCAGCATTTATCAGACACTCAGTACCTGCAGCTGGTCTCCAAAATGTATGTGTTTGTTCCACTCAGCTTCATCAAGGTATAAATCAGAGAGGAGACTTCTACCCACTGAACACCTTAAGACAGACAGATGCAGATGCATTCAGTAAAACAGGAGAGTGTGAATCTAAATGTGAAATGAAATATAGATGAAAACACCTTGCCTTAGATAGTTTTAATATTAATATCAACATCTCTTGGATGAAAAAGACCAATATTTTGTGGTTGTGACATTTTCCACAGTTAAAAAAAAAAAGCAGATATCTTAGGGATATTTCTGAAGTTGAAAAAAAATCTGTCTTGCAAATGTTGGCATGATTTGGTCTGAATTCAGCCTGATATGTAAGTTCCATTACCCCTCTAAATTTTGGGATTTAAAAGTAAGTAAGAAAGAACAAATTTTAATGGGTTTAAAAGTATATGTCTGTTATACAGCACTCAGGTTCTGCAGTAACTGTTGAGTAGACTTGCCTGTTTTCATTGCTTATGTAAAAGTTCGTCAGAATCAAGCATTATATACAGATGGAGATGATGAATTATCTCTTTACCCTAGATAGCAAACCCACTATTTCTAATGGAATTTGATAGCATTAATAATATACAACTTTTCCACCATCTGCTGAAGAAGTCTTGTGGGAAAATTTTTATAGAAAACAAGGTTTGATTTGTAAAATCTGACTCAGGCTCAGATGTTCTGGGTTCTGGGTGTTTGATTTTAAAATGAACAGTAGATGGCTTCAGAGAACATTCCCACCAGTGATTGCTGGTTGCAGATAAAGACAGAAGACAGACACAGACCATACAGAACAGCCCCAAAGAACTGATGTGGGAAAGTAAAATTTTCTTTTTTGCATACACTGCTACTAAAAAAGAAAAGCAGTTAAGAAATAGGACTGTTTGACTAAAATGCACTGGCAGAATTCCACAGCTAATAAAGTTTAAAGCAGTAGCTGTACTGGATTACACTAAAAGTCTGCTGAGCACATTGTCTCATGTGACAGAAAATCTGGTACCACAAGTACAGGGAAGGGGTTTCTGAAGAGGGTGAGTATTTATTGAAGCTTCCCTTCATGAATCTTTCTAGCTTCCACCAGTCTATTGTATCTATAGTCTTGTGATTAGTAATAGCTGATGGATCTTTCTTCTGCCAGTCTACAAACCTGAACACATAATGCTGGTTTCCACCCTGTCATAGCAATGAACTCATAATATAGGTATGTACTTTACTATGAAGTCATTTGTGCCTGCTTGTAACTTAATGAGCATTTATTTCATGGAATAATTACTCAGTTTCATGAAAGTCAAGATGTCATAAGCCTATCTCCTATCCCAGTCCTCCCCACAAATATTTCTGATCCAGCTGAAGCTCTGAGCAGTTTTCTCAGGCCTCCTCAAAAGTTCAGTAACTTTATTTATTTTTGTCACATGTTCTGAGTTTTTACAGTTCTTCTATCTGTTTTGTAAGATGGTGTGACAGTTTGGTTTGTAAAATGCCACAGTGGCACTTTCTGGTTTTCTCCTTTGTTCTTGTCTAAGGTAGAAAACTACAAAAATACAATACTATTGTATTGTTTTCTTCACTACTGCAGTCAAAGCACTTAAAATTACAGTGAACAGCCCTAGTAAATGAAGTAATGTTAGAAACTATTGGACATCAATGATTTTAGAATATTTTTAGATGCGAAAACATGCTTTGTCTCATATCTGCTTGACAAACTTCAACTTAGTATTTGGATAGGCTGACATAGTTATCTTTTGGTTTTGCATCTAAAGAAAATGTCTAAATTGGCTCAGACTTTTTGAATTATCTCAGTGTTTGGACACAGTATTCTGTCTTGTGTATAATCAAGAAAAGTTGTTTGGCTTTTTCTCTCAACATATGTACATACATATAAATATATGATAAAGTCTTTGCCTTCTTCACACTTAAAAAGTAAATGTGCTAGTGCAGACAATAGTGCCCCAAATAAACTGCATTTTAATACATTAATACATTTAACACATTTTCTTCTTGAAATCCTAGAGTTACACAGTCTTCTTGACTCTCCTTAGCAATGTAATTTCTCTCAAACCTTGGAAAAAGTGAGAACATACTCATCTCTAGCATTTTGAGCAAGTAATTACCATTGTTATATTACATTTATAAAATGCTTCAGTAGTCATTCTAGCTATTGGATTTTATAGACTGAAAATGAAATTATCTGTAGATATGGAGACCATCTTTTCTTATGGTCTAGTATGTTATAGAATAAAGCAAACACTTGTTTACCAACTAGCTGATACCTTGCTGTTCTATGTATGATTTTTTCTTTTCCTACTTAGCTATTTTAAATCAGTTAATTATATCTCTGAAATGGGATTGTTATTTTCATTGCTTCTCTGTAATTTCCTATATACAATAACAGAATTCACTGCTGTGTAAACATGTAAGAATTATGCAAGTAATGCTTTTAAGGAAGAACAAAATAATGAAATCCTTTGCCCTTCTTTCTTATCCTACACCGTTCCTTTTCCTCTCCTCACACACATTCAGATATGGGCATGGATACACTCACATCAGTTTCTTTATCTAACTTCAGAGACCAATAAGTTTTATCACCTGGAAATTCAGGTAATAAAGTGCAGGGGAATTAGTTACATCAGATAGATAGAATGCCCCATTTATAAATGCCCCAATTCTCCTTTCTTGAAAAGGAAAAAAATCTGTATGCAGGGTATAAACGCTAGGCACAGGAGCAGTCTTCTCTGAGTTCATTTGCATGTTTGAGGAGAACCATCATATCTACACATGCTGACCATCAAATGAATGTCATCAGGGACTCACAGGTTTGCTGAATCAGAACAATGCATTGCCTGTCTAATGCCTCCCTGGCTCCTGTGATGATGGATATTGACAGCAAGGAAGCTGCCTTTTTCTGTTGTTAATTTGTTATCTGATTTATAGGTCTTTTGTGTGCGTGTCACTTTTATGTAAGATGTATTTCCGCTGTTGATGCTGTCTTCCTTCTGCGCACAACGGTGTTCCCGTGTCCCAGCAGATTCATGTGTTTGTGGCAATGAAAGAGACAGAAATGACGGCTCTCCTCCTAGGATGCAGCTCATAAATTATCCCTTACAACTAGACAAAACAGTTTTTTCAAGTGGTCACAGATGAACAATGTCCAAAGGAATTTTCCTTTTCAGATGTTCACTGATGCATCTGTTTACTGATGTGTGCAACTGCAAACTGCAGAAAGGTTATAATTTGCAGGTGCAAATACATTCACCAAAGCTCTCTGGAGGCCAGCTTGATTCTGATGTCAGTGGATACTAGATACACCGAAGGTCTGAACCATATGGTTTCAACTCTTCGTTCTCGTGGAAGTGCTACATTACTTTGAGTGCAAAATTTTATCTCCAGCAGGAAGAAAGGACAAAATAAAAGATGAGAGAGAATGGAGGCAGAAATTAGAGCAATTAATATTACCAGCTGTGACTAAAGCTGCTACAAATATGGTGAGCTCAGAACATTTAACATATTTGTACCCAAAGATGTCTTAAATAGCTGTAGTTACATAATTAAATGACTTCCCATTTAAAATGGTGTCACATAGAATTAAAGGTATCTAAATTCGGTGCAGCAAAACAAAGGTAATCCTAATAGAGGAACAAAACTTGGGATATTCTTCCTGCAAAAATTCTGAAGAGTGCAAAGGTAAGCCAAAAAATCTCCCTCCTGGAGCATCCATATATTTATCTTTTTTTTTTTTCTGGAAGAAAAAAAGCAGAACTATCTCGTTCAGAGATTCAAAGACTATATGATGAAGAAATTAACTTGGAAGAAGTTGTGTTCTTTTTTTATACATATAACAAGGAAAAGTTGAATGCCAGCTGAAAGGTCTGGAGCGTAGAGCTGGGATGGGTTAGTTTCTTGCGCTGCCAACTTCCAAGATATTTAATTTTTGGGGATATGAAAACATAGATAAGACCTGCTATAGTAAGTGAGTAGCAGGAGATCTAATAGGACACTGGTTGGACTCTGACAGATACTTATTGCATTAGACAGTTCTTATGAAAGTCTTTGCTTTTGAGGAGTTGGTACTTGCCAAGTGAGAAAGGTGTTGTTTGGGTTTTTGTGTGTTCGTTTGTTTGTTTGGTTTTGTTTGGTTTTGTTTGTTTATTTTAGAAGCCTTTACTAGAAAACCAATGGAATGGCATGAAAGAATATGAAACAATGCCACGTGAATAATATTTTGTATACTTTATAAGACAAAATCAACTAAAGTGGGGTTTTTTTCACAAAATTTTTTTCCTCATTTAAAATTGAATTTCAAGACTTTTAAGATTGCTGAAGTGGTGGCATTTGGTTTTGTCTCTATTATGGACATTTGGTGAGAGGAAGGGAAATGAGAGACTCCCCTGGGTCTATTTGTGAGGAATTGCTTTCACAAAGAGTGTGAGAGTGCCTGTAAATTCTTACAGATCCCCTTATCCAGATTTCTTGGTGCCTGCCCCTGGAGGAAAGCTTTGCCCCTGCTGAGGACTGTGCAAGTAAACCACTGTGAAAGTAATTGATGCAGGCAAAGAGTAGCATTGGGCCCTTAAGACACTGAATTGGAAAGAACTTTTGGCTGTTTTTTCATTGTTTTTTTTCACCGATTTCAAATTTCAATATTTTTTTCAATAAAAAGAAAAGAGAAAGGCTGAATTCCCCTCTGTTACATGCAGATTTGTTTTCTGCTTGTTATCAATATATATATCAGCTAGTCAAAGATTGGGCAGCCCTCTTTTAATGGTCTGTGTAGGTTTACAGCTTGTCCTTTTTCTTGTCATTTTCATTGGCTTTTGGTACCTTTCTTATTGCTTTATTTAATCTTTATTCATTGGGTTTTATATGTCCTGATCAATGGTAAGTGCACACCTTTCTGTTCTGGACTCTCTCTGGGCTATAGGATGGCTTTGCTCCCTTGATTGACTTGTTCTATTATCATTATTTCCTTTTTCACTCTTAAAGCTTGGCTTTCTTTAATTCACTTTAAACAAACATCTGAATAGCTGTAAGGGCAGATGATACCAATACTGTCAAGATCTCACTGATCTTAATTTCAGCTGAAGCTGCTGGAAGGCAAACTGGCTGGTTTCTTGCTGTATTTTGGATTTTAATTTTCTGATTATTTTGATAGCTTAGAAGTTTTTGTAGCAATGAAGGTGAAATCATCCTTGTTTTTTCATGTACACCTCCTCTTTTGTGTTATTCCCAGCCAATATGGCACTGTCAGAAAGTGTTAGATACAGCTTTTTGTGTTGTCTGAAATTGTTTCTCAACTGCAAGCTAGAAATAGCAGTTTGAAAGCCTGTGTCCAGGACTGAGTTTAGCATGTTGTGTTAACACTTATCTTCATTGTGGTTATTTCTGCCAAATGTTTTCTGCTTTTCAGATAGATCCAGTTTTCCTGAAGGGAAAGATCTGTTGGACATTAGCTGTGGAGGTAAATAACTGGCCACAAAGAATGTGAGAGGATAGAATTAGCATGTAATAGCTTTTATTTATTCAACAGAAATTCTGATGTTTCAGTTTAGGTACAAATAGTTGTGTTCTGTATTTTATATTTCTAGACTCAAATTTTTAGTATGTACTTCAGATTGTAAACTTGAAAAAGTTACAAACTTTCCTAGGATAAAGAAAGGTGGTGACCTGAGAGTGGGTCTGCACCTTAGAAAGGAGATGCTGCAGAGGTCCCTGAACAGTTGGAGCTGTGCATCATTAAGTCTTGAAAGCTCAGCAGTGGCTTTGGGGTTGGCTATATGTTGTGCTCACCAAAGACCCAGCTTTTGGTGCCAGCACAAGCAGAGTCATTTCAAATATCTGTGTCCCTGTCAATGTGAGGCATAGCCTCATCAGCCTTCACGATGATGTTTACTTGTCAGGTTCTTTCATCTGGTCCAAAAATTGGAACTTCATGGATTCATTCATTGCAATAACCTGCTGATCTGATTAAGATGGTCTGTTGGCTTCCTTACAAAAAAGGAAATGAATCTTACTTTCTTTGACTGAAGCAGGATATGAGAGTAATGAAATGGCTCTATCAGGCTTGGCAGCTTTGGAGCCCACAAGGAATTTCCCTCTGTCAAATTAGTAGGGATACTTTGTGTTGTTGCTTTGTAGTGTGGTGAGATATATGTTGCAGACTCATTTGGCAATTTATCTAACCACACTCATGGGAAACAGCAATTTCAAGGACTGAATCCAGGCTGTGCTTTATCTTATGCCTTGATATGTGGTGATTCTCTTTGTCTCTTCTGCTCCTTTCTTCCGGATCTGGTTCTTTGAGAACTTGAAAAAAATGAATGGCTCAAACCCTAATTCACCTCAAAAATTTCTGTGGACCATGAACATTAAACTGGGACCAGTATATAATACAGAAGAAAAGGTCTTCAAATCACAGTTTAACTTCATGTCTGTCTGCATGTTATCTTATATCATCTGATATGGTTGTTCTACCTTGTGATAAAGGCAACTCAGTGAATGTAAAGAAAATCTTAGGTCAAACAAATAATTCAGAAATGTAGCATGTATCTCCTCTTCCCCCAGCTTATTATTAATAAAACCACCAAACCCAAACCAGAAAAAAATTGATTAAATACGCTGAGATCTTTATAGTGCTAGTTCATTTCACTTTGGTATTTTTCTAAAACCAAGATGCTGTAATTTCCTACAGGATATTACAAGCTGAGGGCACAAGAAAGCCCTTTTTGCTACTGACATCTTCACAATAATTCAACTTTGAAGGACCTGAACTATCAAATCATCATGTTTAAATGTAGAAATGCATAGGTCTGCCAAAATGAGACCTGCTGATTGTAGATCCAGAGCTTCTAGCAGATATACAGATAATATATTTTTAACTTTTTTTTTTTTTTTTTTGCATAGAAAGCACTATTTCAGTAAAGCATGCAGGCAATTGTATAGTACAGATGGCATGATAAAATTTGAGGTGTTTGAAAAAAGGAAGAGTTTCTAATTTAAAATTATCAAAACAGTAAATTTAAAATTGTGTAAAGTGGTAAATATTATTACAATGTATTAATCTTTGAGTTTATATGTATGTACGTAAGCATGCATATGTATTTTTTTCTTTCTCTTTATTGCACTGATTTGTTTTTGCATCTATGCAACAGCTGTATTTGCAAATGAATGGAATAATATCCTCACAGAAAACATAGCATTAATGTTCAGATCTAAGACACACACAGCTAAACAAAGTATCTCCTCTTTGAACTGGAGAGGAAGAAGAAAATCAGAAAAAACAAGCAAAATTGGGTACTACATCTTGGAAAGCAGTTTTGGAAGACAATTTGGGGTTATAGTGGACAAACAACTAAATTTGTGCTTGTCTTATGCAGCAAAGAGCTGG
>JAOXNG010000021.1:77784656-77809191 GCA_028566535.1 Scolopax minor
GGGCGCATTGTGGTTTTTTTTTTGTTTTTTTGTTTTTTTTTTTTTTTTTTTAATATTGCTAAATCATCTTCCATGTGTGACTAAGCTGACACATGGTATTTCAGTTGAATTGCTGGAGGGGTTCCACAGGAACAGCTGGGAGGAATCTGGCCTGCCCTGAGATGCAATATGTTTCTCCTACGTTAAGATGGACATCCCGCTTGTCTGTAGTCTCCCTCTGGATTCCATTTGCTGTAGCGCAGAGCTGCAGCTGTGCTTGGAAGGGGGCATGAATGTGAGGTGTGCTGTACAGGTCTCGTGCAGAATGGCTTTTTGAAAGGAGAAAGTAATCAAACTTCATGCAGGCTTCTGATTTTGTCAGAAGTTCTTCCATAGGTGTATATATGGAAACATAAGATGATTCAGGATAAGCCTATGATAGAGAATATGATGTAGTTGAGCTGGATAGGACAGGAACAGAGCAGTGGTTTAGTATGTATCAATAGCTGTTACAGATAGTTCATGTCATCTTGGCATTTGGTAGGGTAAGTATTAATCTGATATTCAGTTAAGAAATGTAAGATGAGTAGGGCAGAGAGGAATTGGTTCACCTATCAGTCAATGAACATTTTTTACACATTGAATAGGATTAAGATATGTGTTTACATTATTTATACTAAGCTGATTAATAATTAAAGTAAAAATATTTTATAAAACCTTTTTAAAAAACAAAATACTGAAATACTAATTATAGTTTTCTGCCTGTGAACCTGTGTTCAGGCCTAGATACTACTACTTAAAGACTAGTCATAGAACATTGCTAAGCTAGGTAAGATTTCTGTATTAAAAAGCTTTTCTTAATTTTTATATTTTTTAAAAAAGTTTTATTCTGTACCACAGTTTAACTCATGTGTTTCATAGCACACTAGTATAGGAATTTGCTGTGTATCTGTATTCCTCTACTCTTTGTGTTCATTGTATTTCATGATTGATTTATCAAGTAATTTTTGAGAGTCTAGTAACTTTGGATGTGTTTTCTTCAACACTTCTGATTTTTTTTTTTTCTGCCAATATCTGAACGGCAGTATCGGCCTTTTGATTATCTCAAATATGGAATAGCCATACATTAGTCCAGGGGCATTTGCAATTCAAGATCTATTCTTCATAAAACTGGTAACCAGCTAGAGGTCTGTTTGACATCTGTTTGAGCAAGTGTATTTCCTTCAATTAATTTTCTTGCTTGACATCTCCAATACAAAAATCATGGAATTGCTGGTGTTGGAAGGGACCTCTAGATATCATCTAGTCCCACTCCTCTGCTAAAGCAGGATTACCAAATATTATCTATCTATTAGCTTGAGGATTAAGGAGATATTAGGGTCTTTCATCATCTTCCTGAGGTGTCTAAAATAAGAGCCCAGTTGTCCTAAGTTGGTGAGAGCCTTAGGGGAGAGAAGAGAGAGAGACATTTGAAACAGATGATTTATGCCCCTTTACGCTTTCTCCTGCTTTGGCTTCAGTCTTGCACCTAAGTTAGGAGAAGCGAATATGAACTAAAGAAACCAGCTACCAGCTCATGAGAGGAGGGCAGATACCTTCTCCTGGCTTCCAGATCTCTGCAGATGGAGCAGCGGATGGATTGTAGCAGGAGCTGGCCACATCACTTTCATATTTGCAGAGATATCCTGGATCCTGAGGATATTCTCTGTTCCTGAATTCAACTGTCTTTGCTGCTTTGTAGCTTTGTGAAAGACACAAGTACAGGAGATGTTTCCCTTTGATATTTTGATATTTTTGTGCCTTGCTTAGAAGCTCTAATTTTACCCCTTAAACGTAAGGGGTAAAAGTGAAACTCCAGTGGGAATAGCAAGAAGCACCAGATCACTGGCAGAGCTAATCTGTTTCAGCTAGCTCCTGGCTTAAATGATCTCAGTGTGAACAAAATATCGCTCAAGTTTTATTTATTTTATATTTCTGCTAAATTAATTGTTGATTTAGTTTGTCCATTAATGCCAGTCTGAATGTGTGTGTGGCTGTTGCTGTGTCATTTCAGAGCAGCTTTGTGTGGACTACTGTAGAAGGTAGTTTGAATTAGAAGTCTAGACTTAAGGCACTGCAGTGTGTAAGCATATGCATCTGCTGATAGTAAATGGCTCTTTCACAGGCAGGGTATCATCCAAAACTGCTGCAGCAACATTCATTGGAGTTTAACTTTTGCATATCTAAAGAAATTGGGATTCAGGCTCAAGTTATGGCACAAGACAGAATTTTGCCAGTTACTTGTCTCAAGAAGTTTGAAAAACTTTTTCTCTCCTAGTATTTAAAAAAAAAAAAGTACTAAACTCTTAAAACTGGAAAGAATTGCTGCATGATGAAGGAAGGCAGTATTCCATGTTTCTTTGCAGACTTCCACATGCCTGAGGTCTCTTTTTGTCTTCAGTTGTTATAGAGGAAGTCAGAAATACGTTGCATTAGTAAGGCTCCATAGGCACGGAAACAGCAAAAGATCAGAATCATATACTGTTTTTTGAACTGTGTGTTCTCTTTATAGCTTAAGGTCAGCAGGTATTCACCTTATCAGTCATTAACTACAGCTATAGTTGAATAAGCAATGGCCAGTGTCTTTATACAATCAAGTGTGACATCCATCCAAAGAAGTACTTGATTCTGTCATTATTGATTTTACATAGTATCATGTTGTTTCCCTTCAAGAGCAGTACTGAAATCACAATGGCAGATTTCAGAAATAATATATCCACTTAGCACACTTGCTGCTGACTTTGCCAATGTCTGATTAAAATGACTGCTGAGTTTTGCTTTTAGTAATGACTTCTGATTGCAGTATCTTGCCACAAGCTGCACCAAATGAACAGGAAAATGGTTGGCTAGCTTATCAAGTACTGCATGACTCTTGGTAATCTCAGTGTTGAAGTCTCTGGGACAAAGAGTGAAATGGAATTTTTTTTCTTATTCCATGTGGTAAATAGAAAAAATAGACTAGAAAAATATTGTAACTTTTATCCAACAGTCAAGTATGTCTGCTTGGTTCAGTATCAAATATAAATCCCTATTGTGTGCCATGGACCTTTCAAATTACATTTGTGAACACTTAATTACTTTCTTCTCCTTATTACTAGCAGCTGCACTTTGTATCCTTTTATTTTAGTGAATTATACCTCATGCCAAAGAGGCAACTGTTTGCAGGAGATAAAGTGCAGAGGCACAATCATTCAGGTCACTGAATCTCTTGTGTGTGAAACACTTTTTTTTTTCTGTCCCTCTATTTTTAGATACTTTTAATATATTTTAAAGCAGGCAAGATATGCAAACAAACAAAACTGTGAAAAATAGTTCTGATGCATACATCTGAAGAGTCTAGTATATGAATCAAAATGTGATTCCAAAGAAAATTGAGCTCTGCATTTTAAAAAGCTACTTTTCCTAGGGCAAAGAAGTTGTGTACTGCAACATTTACAAGAAGTGCTGAGGGCTTGTTTTAGAATGATCACTCTTTCTTAGAGTTTATTTTCTGGCAGTATGATTTACAAGAAATGAATTTTGTGATTATTTTATTACTGGTATACTTGTGCACTCCTCTGAAGTACTGAATGGTCTTTCAGATTGTCATAAAAATAAGCTCAGGGCTAGAGTGGAACATATATTTATGGGCACAAACATTTTGTTTGTGTACATGAATCTTTGGTTTTAGCTGTGAAATTGGGGTGGGAGAGAGTGTTAATTTTCATGTTCTGGAGTGCAAGAAATTGTTTACTTTTTTTCAAGAAAACACTTGCCTTTTTTTGACTCTTCTATTTAAACATTGGCAGCCAAGCTTTAATGTGGGCTTGGTAATTTTGGTATTGGGGAAAACTTGTACATTACACCTTTCTCATTAATCACAGAACTTATAAAATTACAAAATAAATCAGTTCCTTAGAGAATTTAAAGCATATAAAATATTTATAATTTTTTTGCATAGAATAAATGCACTGATACCCTGTCTCCTCCAGTGAGGGAGGTAGGGTGAAAGGGAAAGGAGGCTTGTAATAATTTCCTACCGTGTTCATTTAACTTTATGATGGCTCCTCTCAGGAGACCATAATGAAAAGATAAGAGACTAATGATCCATAAATTTAACAGTACCCAGATTGAACAATCTTTCAGTCTGACAAAATTAATTAACATTAAAACACATATTCTTGAGATATTCCTCTCAATGAGTGTGTGTGTGAGAAATCAAGCCCCAAGATAAGAATATTCCTTAACTTTTTGATAAGTTCATTTTTAGACTGCAACTTTAACCTTCAAAATCTGACTGATTTCTGCTTTCACTATCAAAACTTATTTTTTATTAGTATTCATGGCTTGTTTTTAAAAAGTACAGGTGTCACTGATCATATTAATGACATAAAAGTATTCACACTTGGTACTTCATCACTTCCTTGTATGTCACAACTATTTATTTAATTGACAAACCCAAGGTTTTTCTTTAATCATTTTTTTTTCTGATTATCTCTCTAGCAGCAACATAACCATAGTCTTTTATTTACTACAAAACCAAGATGATCTGTAACTCAAACACAGATTCTATATTTATATCAAGTTCTATCCCTGTACTGACAAATTCAATATATGGAGCAGTTTTTAAGTCAAATTGAATGGCCTTGTCATCTGCTCTCTCAATGACTCTGTTTCAGAGTGTGGACACCCTCACTAGTGAGTATGTAGTTAAGTCCTCTTTAAAATCAACTCCAAAGGAGGTTAAATTTTCTTCCTTGTAGTGAGCTACTGACACATACCAGCATGAACAAACCAGCTGAAATCACCAGAGGTCCACCATTAAGACTGAGCTTGACAAGTAGTTATGTATTAGTCTTCCCATAAATACAGGCTTATGTTATCTCATTACATATCTGAATAAAACCAGTGTAACTATTAGGAATGTTTGCGAAGGTTGTACCAATGCCTGTGTACAACGCCACAGCTTGTGTTTACTGAAAGTAATCGTCTGTGTATTATCTTTAATTATATCTGATATTAATAAATTCTCAAGGGCTTGTTCTTTAGGTTTGGTTATATACAAGCCAAACTGAGTCTTGACTCATTCACAGGTAGCTTGTTCATACTTGCCTAACTATATTCAAGCACTTCTATATGTGTATGCATACTGAAGTCAGATTTCTGATGGCATTACAGAATACATCTGTGTTCTTTTTTTCACAAGGATTTGGTTTTTTTTTTCCCTCCATAGAAGAATAAATCCAACAAGTAACTGTAAAAGTTATGTTTTATATGGATGACTGAAACAAATTTCACAGATAGGAATTGTGTAACAATAGGCTTAACTGACTTACTCATGATAACTTCATGAATTAATAGTTATACATATGTTGTATAGTCCTCTGAAGATTTTTCTGTTGTTTTTTTTTTCCATTTTAATTTTTTTTCCTCTACCTACTGTGCTGCATTGTAGAAAATACTGTTTGAAATTCTGGTTCTTTACTTGCTTTCCTGCCTTTTGCTCAATTTTGAAGGAGTAACTTCTTTCAGAAAGAAGTGGTTCAATTTTGCTGTGTAAATTCATAGTATCTTACCAATATTTTGTTTATTCTCCCATACTTTTAATGTGACAGCACTCCATATATATATATGCTGGAAGCAGTGCTCTTCATAATCATCCCCTCTTCAGTAGAAGTCATTAAGTCTACATTGTCAAATTTTACCTTATTTATAAATATACACATTTTTCCATGCTGCTAATATAAAACACCATGTATTTTTATTTGCAGATCTAGCCAAAGTGGTTGATATTAAGGAACCATTAAGGAAACCTGAATCCCAGATCATTATTCATTCAACAGTCAAAAAAAACATCTGTGCATTAGATGTTATTAGCACATGCGGAATGCCAGATATAATGATCCCATTAAATCAGACTTGATTAATAGTTTATAAAGACTGAATTTAGTTATTTTTGGAAATGCAGTTTATGTTATCCTTTTGCATTACTTTTTTGGAAATACTGGTTCAGTGAAGAACGGCCCAAAGGCATTTCCTTGGCAGGTATATAGTGTTCTGTCAATTCTGATCTGCTTCCACCTAGACCAGGGAAGTAGAAGGTCATTATACGGAGAAGAATGGATTTCTCCTAGCTAGCATGTACAGAATTTCACTCTTATTACCCAGCCCCACGTTAACTCTTCTGTGTCCTTAAAAGTTCCTGAAGGATTCAGCAAAAGTTTCTACTTTCTCTATCTGGCTGTTGGCTATCTGATTGTTTATGGTTTTAGGGGTGTGGTATTAATTAAATAAAGGTCATATTAGACTTGCTTTCATCCCAGTAGAGGTGGAATGAAAGAACTTTATTGCAAATGGACATTGTCCAATGGGTTTCTGTTTTGCTGCTGGTCTGCAACAGCTGAGACGTTGTCAGTGTCAGGATCTTTGATTTTATTTTGTTCCCATAGAATTCCCTAACCTCAAGCTCTTGGTTTTTAATAAGTGATTACGTTGCCAGTGCCACCAAGAATGACCAAATAATATCCTGATTTTTCTCTGGGCTGACTTTGTCTTTACTGACCCAGCAATTCACTCAGTGGCTTTCCAAGGCACCTTGGTTGGGATGAGTTGCATAGAAAAGGTAAAGGCTCTGTGCCTGGTTTTGCTCTGTCAGCCTTGTTCAGTACTAGAGCCCATTGCTTTAGCTACACAGGAAAGAAAAATCTTAAAGCCTTACCTTCATTATCATATCAGACTTAGGGAAAGGTTCACTGAAACTAAACATCTAGCAGTCAGAGCAATTTGGGGCTTTGCTTGTAAGATTTGCATTAAATGTTGCTCCCAGTTGGGACTGAAATTCCAGGACTTGATGTAGAATTGTTTTGGTGGATTGCATAAAGAAAAATAAAACTTTTTAAAATCAGCAGGAAGCTTAAAAGCAGGTGAAAATCAGTTGTTTATTAGTTGTTTGTAAAACAATTAATAGAATGAATACATATGTTTTTCTTAAAACTTAAGATTTATTTCATGATGCTCCTCATAAATCTTCTGGTTTGGGTTTTTGAGAAAGTGTGGTGTATTCACTTGTCTTGGTGTTCTGTTTGTTTTATTTTGCTTTGCCTTGAAGACTATGATTACTGATACACATTATAATACTTACAAATGCCACTTGCATATAGTATTGAATATTCTGGGAGACAATGAAAGGCAGAAAAAATCTGTTCCGTAGTTGAAAGTTCTGTGTTACATTGGCAGTTTCAGTTTACTTTTAATAAATAGTGTTTCAGATATTGAGTACACAATTGTATGAATGGCCATTTGTACCTGTGTGTACTTATTACTTGCGCATGCATGAGGAGTGTACATAGCTCTAAGGTCTCTAGAGGAAGGATAATGAAGTATACTGCTAAAACCTTTATTAAATAACACTTTATTTCATGTGTTGTTCTGAAGGATTATCAAAGAACTCAGTTATTCTAATCACAATAGGGAACACTTGTTTTTTTTTTCCTCTAGCAGTACAGGGAATTGAATTCCTGGATTTGGGAAATTGTACTTAATTTTATATTCTGTTTCTTCAAAGGAAATTTTGATCCTTACTATCAAGCTTAAGCAACACCTCTTTTCTCACCTTAGAGGAGTTTCAGCCTCGAACAGCAAAAGACATATCTTAGTGTTTTTTTTTTTTTAATTTTAACTTCCTCTCCAAGTTGAAATCCCTTGTTTTCCAACACACATCACCTTTTTGTATCACATCCTGAAAATCTTTTTCCTTGTCTAGTTGTCTACTACAGCTTATTTGAGTCAAAGAAGTTGCTGTTAAGAACTGATGCAAATTTAAATGAAGATGCAGTTCATACAAACACTGCATGGACACTCTCGTCAAGGGGGAAGACTGACTGTTTCAGCAGGCAACACGCCCCTGAGTGTTTTAAGCAGAGACCGTCAGGAGAACTCTTAGTTTTGCTCACTGAACCACAAAATTAAAGTACCATGGAAGGAATCCAGACATGCAACAATGCCAAAATATGTATCACACTATACTGAAAGGCTTCAAAATTACTGTATTTACACAAGGGTATTACAGACAGAATAAATGAAAATTTTATGGTCTAAGAAAAGAAACACAATTTTAGTTAACTAGCATTTTTCTACTGCTCTAAAGCTCTTAATGGGAGCAGAGGGAATTTGCACTCAGTGAAGTAGATCAGTGAAATGATAATTTGTCTTTGAATGGAGTACTTTTATCCCATTAATTTCTGCCATTATGGTGTAAGATAAGATGTAAGCCAGTGACTAACTGAAAATTAAGGCCCCCAAAAAGAGGCAACGAAACAAAAGAATGGCTTATGCAGTATTACACAAAGTGTATGCTAAAATTAATTCTTACTCAACCTTTTATTGTAGCCACTGTTAACCTCAATTCTTTATGCACTTTATCATGCCTGCTTCTGTTATATTGAAGTATATTAATTTTAGTCATCAGATCTCTTTTTAGCAATATTTGATTAAAAACCTTTTTTGTTGTAGTTAAGAGCAAAAATAAAAAAAGGGGGGGCATTGTAGTGGAGATATGCCTTAGGTGAATGTATGTCATTGAAAACCTTTCTTCCTTACGCACCAAATGATTCCTTCATTTGCAGTGTATCACAGTGGAAGTATAAGAGAATACTTTAGCTTGTGTTATTTGCAAAATTAACCTGGCATTGTATACTAACTACTACTACCCTTTTTCAAAGAAATGTAATCACCATGATGTTTTGAAAATAAATTTCAGGGTAATACAAAAAGAGGGAAGGATCATAGACATATGTTGTCAAAAAGGATCTCCAGAGTTCAAGGCATTTCATTCAATTCATTGCACTGAAACTGGCATGAAACTTTACATGAAAATCATGTAAAACTACCATATGCTTGTCTAATCTGTTCTTAAAAACAGTGGAGAATGGTTCATCACATTCTTGGGCAGTCTGCTACAGTGCCTTATTACTCTTCATTAGAACATTTTTACTGCTCTAAACCTTAAATCTTTGCTGATTCCTTCTTGCTCTTCCCCCCCATCTATGTGAAGAAAAAAGCCCTTTCTATAACTGCTTTTTAAGTAATGGAAGACAGTTGTTTTCCGTTATCCAACCAATTCCTTTTTTTTGACTACATAGATCTTCTCCAGAGAGACTTAAATTGGATCAATTAAATTTTGGGCCAACATTAATGGGATGAGCTTTCAAAGCGCATAATAAAGTGTGTGGGATCAACTTTAAATGAAGTTAAGCTTCTGAAGAAGCAGAATGATTATTAAATCATTAATGTAAATCTTGGAAAAAGGTTTATTTTGTTTTGTTTGTCTCCAATTGTTAGTAACTATCCTTATGAAGGGTAACTTCCAGAAAAATAAGTAGGAGTAGAGAAGAAAAAAGAACTTCTATTTTCATAGTGTAAAACCAGTAATAATGCCAAATTCAGAAATCTTCTATGAGAGGTTCTCAAACACTAGGGAATCTCTGATGTCTCTTAGACTAATAAGGTATGCATTACTACTACTTTTCCCTAAAAATACCTGCTAATTTTATTTTCATTGTACACCGGTAATTAAAAAAAACACTTTAAAATGTGGACTGCTCATAGAGAATGTAATTGGAAGGAATCTTATGCTTTTTTTGTGTAAGTGAGAGAAGAACATTAGCCTTATTAAATGCTTTACACTGTATTTCAAAGCACTTTACAAATTATCCTGCTATTAGGTTAATTCTTATATTCAGCATTAATTGGCTGGGAATTAGAACCCTCTGGAAAAAGAAGGGGAGAGAACCAAGGGAAAGACATTATACTGTGGAATCGTGTGTTGTAAGGCAGAAAATATTGTGACTTGGTAATTTAGCCACAGTTATATTAAAACAAAAGCAGAACTTGTAGGATGTTTATTCTACAGCATACAGTTTAGTGTAATTTCTTTAGGCTCCCTGATATGGCTTAGTCTTTGTAATTCATCTCTTTGGTTCTGATTCTCACAAACAGTTGAGGGGAGAAGAGGCACTGCAGGAGGACGTTGGTCTGTAAAGATATTATGTCTCCCTTTTGTATGTAGACACGTCTCCTGGGGAAATCTCAAATCTTTCAGTTCCAAGAGCTGGATTTTTATTTGCACTGTACACAATCTGAAAAATGTCACAGTGGAACATTCTATAAGTTCCTTTTTTGAATGTCTTTGTCCACCTCTTGTTCAACCTGACTGTATCTCTATGAGGCTGTAGAAGTGACAAAGCACCGTATTCTTTCTTAGCCTGGTCAGCCCCAATAGAGAGGAGTGGGGGGAAAAAAAAAAAAACCTGCACAAAACAAGTCACTAGGGTGATTCTCAGCATCTTCCAGGGAGTGGCAGTTCCTTTAGCACTATGAAGAAGGAGAACAATCGGACTGATAGAAATGGCTGTTACAGATTAAGTTACCATGATGCCTTACAGTACATCCAGCTTCTGTTTCCCTGCTGCTGGTAAGTCAGAAAGGTTTAAGATATGGGAGCTTCTTGCAGTACATTGCGTATCCTTGCTTTTCAGGACCTGCTTTCCATTTCTTTCTCTTGCGTAATGAAACAGGTGGGAACAACTACCTACAAGCATAGAGAAATTAAAGATGCAGAGCCATTAAAGAAAAAAAAGGCAGCAGCTAAATAGGAGGAAAAAAACTTCTCAAACCATAATTCCTATAGTGAAATAGTTGTTTTTAATGCTTTGGTATAATAACTACAATTTGTTCACGGTTAAGAAGAAATGTGTTTCATGCCTTAAGAAGAACTTCACAGTAAGTCAAATAGAGCTGTAAATATATGAGCACATTGTTACAAAGAATGTGATGTTTGCTTTAATGCTTTTCAATCAGCAAGAGACACACCTCTTCATGTTTTCTTAAAACAAAAAGACAACTCAAAGGCAGAACCCAGAAGTCTCTCTTATTTAAAAAAATGTCACAATTATATGACTGGAAGATAAATTTATACTATGCATATAAAGGATGGAGTGGATAGGGGTATCAAGCTACAATTTATACAAGTAAGATCAGATATAGTTATAAATTTTGATGCCACTTGCTCTTTGCTAGTAATGCTCTTTGTCCATATTATTGTCTTGCAATACCTGTCAACAATTAGTTTTGCCCATATAAATCCTGCCTGTTTCTACTACAGCTTAATTCACAAATGTAGGTAGTCCGTTATCTGTGGTCACTCTTAACGATGGAAGCTTTTTTCATTATGGCCTATTTCTTTCCCTTTTATGCCCACTAGCTTATTGATACAATATAAGAAAAGTTAAAAGATGGTAATATGCACAAAATACCAATAAGGACCTGGAAAATTAAAAATAGGGTTTAAGTACTGACTGCCTCCATGTCCTGGAGTACTTTAGGGTGAGTGTTGCCAGCAGGTTGGAGCTGTTGGTCCTTCTACTCTACCTAGCCCTGGTAAGACATCTGGTATGTTGGATCTATTTCTGGGTTCCCTGGTATAAGTGAGATGTAGACTTAATGGATTGAGTCCAGTGATGAGCCATAAAGATAGTTAAGGGGATGGAAGATCTCTCATATACGGAGAGACCGAGGGATCTGGGGAGCCTGGAGAAGGCTTGAGAGGATCTGAGTAAAGTGTATAAATACCTGATGGGAGGGAATGAAAGAGAGAGAGAGAGTCAGGTTCTTCCTCGGTGATGCCTGTTAAGAAAACAAGAGGCAAAATATAGTGAATTCTGTTTAAAAATGAGAGAGAACATAATGAGTGTTCATAATCTCAACCTAATGTGAAGATATTGCCTGGAGAAGCTGTGTAGTGTCCCTCTCCGAAGACATAAATGCCATTTGGGTGGGGGTTTAGCCTAGTCAATCTTGAGATGTCCTTTCCAACCTGAACAACTCTGTGATGTGTTCTGTGATTCTACAGAAAAATGATTTTTACGTTTTTTTTTTCCCACATAGAAAAAACCGTTGTTTCCATTTCAGTTTCATAAATTAATATTTCTTTAAAGGGAAGAAATTGAAAAATCCTAAATTTTTTAAAGAAATATAAATAAAACTTTTTGACAAGGCTTACCTAAGAATTCCCACTTAATCTTACTGTATTCAAACCACTTGTTTTCTCTAGATCACAATAATATTAATGCAAATATTCAGTACATCATCTTAGTATTCATATGTTCTACTTCCTTGTCTCTTAATCTAAAGATGTAAAAATGCTCAAAAATTGGACTTAAGTGGGATTGGTCTAAAATATATCTGCTGTGAGCAGCTCAGCAGTCACAGCAGTCCTCAAGAAATCCAGGGCAAGTCCGTCCTTGATTTTTATATTACCCTGGCAGCAGTAGGATGAACTGGATCCTATTCCAGTCTTAAAACTAAGATATGTAATCTTCAAACTTGTTTCTAGTTTTGTTTTGTTTGGGTTTTTTTGTTTCTTTTTTGGTTTTGCTTTTTTTTTTTTTGTTAAACAACTGGAAGAATAGTTGTTTACTTGTTTCTTTGTTTATTTAGCTATTGTTATTTTACTTTGTTCTTGCTTGCTGTTGCTTCTGGAATACAAATTTGAAGCAGACAAAGGAAGCTAGTTTCACTTCACTTAGCAAAGATATTTAGATGCCTAAAGTAGCTTTCTGCTGTCCTCTTAGGTAATGGAGTTCTTGATGGGGCCTAGCAAGGAGCAGATATACCAACTCCTGTGTCAGCTCTGTCAGCCCTGTGCAGATGGCTTAGATACCAATATTTCACTATAATAAAGCAAAATGCTAATATCCATTATACATGTTAACATACAGAACTACTATCTTATTTTTTTACTTTAGCCTTTTAAAGCATTTTTTTTAAGCGCTTCTGTGTCATTTTGAATACCTCTGTGATGCAAAGATAGAATGTCTTTCAAAAGATATACAAGAAAGGTATGTGCATTCAAGTAATAGGTCAGAAATTTCATATAGTAAAGGATTAAGTAATTATTTATGAAGGCTCCCACATCAAGCTGACATCAAATACTTTAGAACAGGACCTTATTTCATTGTGCTGTGTTGTGCTTACTTATTTTTAACCTAGATCTATTGGACCCTTAATTTAGCTGACGTAATGCATATATACTGAAGCATAAACAATTTATCATATAAGTTACAAGCATGAAACCTGTATAAATATAGAACTAAATCATGGCCTGTGTATTGCGGCTAAATCCTCCCTTCTCTAACCTTTGCACAGCCTACACAGGCGACAGGGAGCCAACAAACACAACCTCTCTGCTGAGCTGGTAAGAAAAATGCAAGCTGATCTTGTAATGAGTGTACTGCAAAAGGTTCAGAATATTCACTGGACAGGAAATGAACTCATTGATAAAGTAAAAAAAAAGTATAAAAATTGTATGGAGGACACTTTTTAGGAGGAAAGCATTTCTTTTCAAAATTTGGGCATGATAGGTGGGATGCTCTGAATGGTAAAGCCTTTTGAAAAGTTTCTGAAGCAACTTTCATGAAATCCATTTCCAGTGCCTATCAGGATCAGCCCTAAATCTCAAATGAAGGAAGAACAAAGATAGCATTCTTTGGGCTCAGTCACAACTGTAATAAAGACATTTTTCTGTGAAATTCTCGAAGTTACAGAAATTAAATGGAGTAAAAGAAAATTTGGATTGAGAAAGAAGAGAAATGAGATCTTTTACTACTTCTAACCCTGATAGGACTGGTGGGCATTCCACCCGTTGTGACAATTGAACAAGGAGTTGCTCCCCCTTATGCTGAAATCCTGTATACATGGACTTATGTATATATACTCATGTATTCAAAATGCTTCAGTATTTTACATGAATTACTCATATTTATTGGAGAGCCAAGGCCATTATTTTTTAAAAAAGGGAAATGAGATGGAAATCAATATAGTGCATATTTATAATAAGTGTTCTTTTATAAAATAACAGAGTTACAATGTTAGATTTTACCAAGGACCCTACTGCTGCCCCTACTGTTCAGATGCTGCTCCTGTGCTGTGTGTGGTTTCAGAACACAGAATTCAGTGAGCCAGCACTGATCCTGAGCAGTGCACCAGCTCCAGCTCCTTCTGGAACTACAGTGGGGATTCAAAGCAACCATGGGGATTCAAACCAACATTTTTTCTTTACACAGTTTTTGGTCTAGCTCCTGATCATCTTCCTACGTTCTTCTTATGACACTGAGCCTCTTTAGGATATCCCGTGGGGAAATGGCAGTCCCTTTACAAGGCAGGAATAGCTCATTACTGTTGTGTACAGTCAAATGGGATTGCTTTTGAACACCATCTCTTTGAATAGAAATTACATTTACATGTGGAACACCTTTCTTTAGTATAAAGTGCCAACAGCTGAAACTGTAGATTGTTCTTTAATTATTTATGTTTCTCAGTACTTGAGAGCTTGGACAGTTTGTGCACTTGCTTTGCTACTTTTACTAAGGTTTTCTGGTATCTCTGAAAGAAATATATCAACAGTTTTAGAGGACAAACTAATGTTTCCCAGTGTCTCTTTTTATTTAAATTTCATTAAAATACTGTAAAAGTTACATGAAGATCTAAAGGGTCAGACTTGGCTTTAGAATCTAGAAATATTAAGTATTTAATCAAGCTTGGTTTTATGAGGCAGTATTGAAAAGCTTTGCTGATTTTTTTTTTTTTAAATGTTGCATTGTCCTAGAGGCAAGAAATAGTAAGTCTCCTCAGTACTTCTTTTTATAGAAGATAATACAAGGCTAGCTCTCTGTGAAGTGTGATTTCTTTCATTTGTAACAAAAGATTTGTAACAAAACCAATAGAAAGCTGAGAGGGAAGAAAACCCACCCTTTAGATACTTATAACTATTGATAAGGTCTCCCCTCAGCCTTCTCTTCTCCAGACTAAAGAGTCCCAGCTCCTTGAGCCTTTCCTTGTAAGGGAAGTGCTCCAATCCCTTAATCATCTTTGTTGCCCTTTGCTGGACTCTCTCCAGTAGCTCCCCATCCCTCTTGAGCTGGGGAGCCAGAACTGGATGCAATATTCCAGTTGTGGCCTCACCAGTGCTGAGTAGAGGGGGAGAATGACCCTCAACATTCTAGCCAATCTTGTCCAAGACGATATGATACAAAATATAAAAATTAGTTCAGCAATTTAACATGATGTGCATAAAGTTCAGGGATTTTAGTAAATCTTAGCAATGAATGCAATCTTTCTTTCATTCTAAAAGCTGTGAAAGCAGGTGTCATCATGGGCTACTGTGCTATAAAGTGCACAATTTTGGTAACAAGTTCGTTATACAAAATGAACTAGCCATAGGAGTAATTAAAAAGAAAGTATTTTTTTTCTCTCTTTATGCAAAAAGCATGATTTTGGCTTCTAAGCCAATCCTTTTACTTCTATAGGGACACTGAGACAAAGTGAAAAACAGAATTATGGGTGAACCCCTCATTCTCAGTGCAATAGTTTCATCATCCTGAAACCTAAATTAGGGCACTGTATGGGGTACTGACTATATTCTTCTGACAGGGCAGTAGGGTCCCTTCAGACTTTGGTGACTAAATTCTGAGCACTGCAGTGGTGAAATCTCAGTGGCCAAGTTTCTCCCTGGAGCTCACTTTTTTTTTTCTAATGTGACCTATTTACTTGTGTGAAAGCTGTAATCTTCACTAAAGTTATATCTGCAGCTCACACCTTAGGCTGAGATCTGCTCTGGCCTAGCCTCAAAGGAAAAGAGACAAAAGGTGGGCAATGTGGCTTGATTAGAATATTTACCCTTATTAAAATACCATAGAGGAGATCATATTGTGAGGACTATCTTTCTTTTTTTAATTATTATCATGTTGTGAGAAATAGAGGACAGCAGCCCTGAATCAAACAGTGAACTCTCTTGGAACAGATATCAAAAAGAGACCTAAAGGGAACATTTTTTCTCTCCACTTCTGTGAGGTAACTGTGGATCCTGAAGAGAATTCTGCTACTTTTGTATTCATCTATGGCTTACTAGAGGACTAGATTTCCCCTCTGGGAAAGTACCTGCATTGGATTTCAGTCACAGTTTGAACATAAATTTGTCAACCTGCCTGGTCACTGCTCTAGTATAAGAAAAGTGGAAAAATGTGCACTGTCCTAATCTGTTGTGGGTGAAAATCACAGCTTGAGACTGGTGGGCAGAAAGGAAGTTTAACTATGCCTAAAGCAAATCATAAAGCCTAATTCTCGTGTCATGTGAGCCTTACAACAGACAAAAAAGGTGTAACATTCTGATACATTTGATGTCCTAGAAGGTATAACAAAAGGTTTGATACACACCAGTTGCAGGATGGACATGTTTCATAATTTGTGCTATGATCTCAATACTCATTCATAATAGGAATATTTCTTACTGCTAGCCTCTACCACGGAAGGAGCACAGTATAAATGCTCTTCTTGGTGAATTGTCTTTTCCTATTTATATCAATCAGATGCAGTACTAAAAGCCTGCCCTCTGTCTTTCCTCTTGTTCCTTCTTTCATATGACTCAGCTTCAAGAGAAGCCAGGGTAGAGTCTTTCTGTGTGGCAAAGATTTATTTAATAGAACATGTGTGAAATTTGGGGAAAAAATACAAAAATTATCCAAACAATTAACCTGTCAATCAGCACTTCCCTCCAGCATATGTCCTCTCTCTCCTTGCTAAAACAAGGATTGTGGGGTGCTTTCCTCTCAGGGTCCTTACTGCATGCAGTTCAAGCTAATCCAAATATTTCAGTATGTGGTTTTCTACTAATAATTCCTAGTGTATAGCTGGATGCATGCAGAGATTCCTTTTAACTGACTAATTGCTGATATTTTTTTGCTAATTTAGCTAAATGTATGATTAGACATAAACTGTGACTGCAACAATCTGATTACTAAACCCAGGCAAACAAAAAAAAAATATTATTTCATTCCATGCTTCACAATCAGCAAACATATATATATATTCTTTACATGTTTATAACTCCCACATTTTTCAGCATCAATCTGTCAATGGCTGAGGCACAAGATTGAGCATGACCAAGGTTTGGCCCTATTGTTCTGGAAATAACAGGAAGTAAAGGATATTTAAACACTTGTTGCTTTGGCATGCAGACAAAATCTGTCTTCTGTCACCTGCAAATTTAATGAGTGTCAAGTGAAGACACGGCCTTGGAGTTCACCCTATGGGCAGTGTGGAGGAAAGCTTAGACTGCAAGCACTGGGATCTAAGGAGAGATTAAAGTACTTTGAATCCCCTTTGTAGTGGTAAAACTGATGGCTCTGCTCTGTCTTTTTTTATGAGAAACTTTTCTCCCTAAACACAAATGCTACTTGACATCTGTCAAGTTATTAGTAAATCTGAAATAAAACACCTGTATTGCCAAGTTGTTTCTATGCAGTGGTAAATGCCTGCCTCCAGCAAGACCTCGCCTTGGGTTATGTTTCTTGAAGACACTGTTTACTTCCAAGTCAATAGGAGTAGTAATGATAAGGCACATTAAAATGCTATAATGTTGCTTCATTACCAGCCATCATCACCATTAGCACATTGTTATTATATCACGTATGTGCATGTATCCACTCATATATCTGCCAAACTTGACATATTATCATATTACCTTTAATTATTATGAATTATTTGAGAGGGAATCTGGTTGGAGAATGAAAGAGTGGAAAAAATAGATTATTTTACACTTCCATATTATATCCTTTCTCCTACAGGTTTGATTTTTTTTTGTTTTGTTTTGTTTTTTTTTTTGTGCTTTTCATATTTAGAATTTCTTGAATTATATTCCTGAAAATCAACTGAAAAAAAATTAGTGACATAAATATTTGCTTTTCTTTGATTCATCTGAGTTTGATAGAGCTAAGCACTGAAAATATTTTTTGACAGTTTTCTTCCAGTTGTATTAATTTGGGATTCTTTAAAAATATTCAAAAAACAAGTGCCATTAATCAGGAGAAAAATGAAGCAATATGTGACATTACACTAGGCAATCATGCTTAGTAGTCAACAATCAGTCCAGATTGTTTTGATTATCAAATATCTGTGAGAGCTATAAATAACTAGGTGGGATGATGAATTATATATAGGAGAGCCAGTGTTTTGCTTCTCATGGGAAAGATTCTCTAAAACATCTTAATCCTTTATGTGCCTCTTCAACTCCAATGCTGTCTTCATCTTCAGAATTAGCATCCTTTCCATGATGTCAGATGCTGGGTACATTTAGAAGGATGTTCCTCTAGAATTGTTTTATCACAGACTCCCTTTTATAGTCCTCTGTATTGAGAAATCCCATAAATCCCATACAGTTCTCCCCCGACATTGCACTGCTTGAGAAGGTTTTATTGTCAGTCAGATCTCTTGCTGTTTACTTTCTGCTGCCAAATAGTAATGCTGAAAATCCCATTTCAGACGTCCTGTCCCTCCCACTACCTTTATTTTTTTTCATTCTGGAAGAACTATGATATTAAATTTTTTGAATGTTGGAAACTGTTATTTATCTGTTCTTTTCAGTACTCAGTCTTTTGCAGAAACATCTGCTTTTATCTATGTCTCCCATGTAATGCAAATATATATATGATAATTTTTCAGCATTTCTAAACATGTTAAATGCCAGTATAATTTCAACTGAAGAAGCATTGTGTCTCAAATTTTCCATTCAGATGTTCCCATGTTACTATGAAGTTATGACAAGACATTAACATCTAGTATAGGCCTTTGAAAGTAATGTGTGCTGTGGAAGTCTTTTGCTCTTATATTGATTATTTTTGCATTTGTGTATTTTATCATTTCCCACACACTTTAAGTCTTACAACCAATTTTCTGCCTGGCCTCTTTTACTGCTCTCATTTTCATTGGTGCAACTAGAAAAGACTAAAGAATTCCTGTATCTTTAAAATCCAGAAAAGTGGAAGTGATCAGATACCAAGGACAAAAAAAAAAAAGGCGAATAAGGAATCTCCTGTGTTGATGTTACCTAGAGGTTTTAGAGTTACCAAATTAGAGTAGTCTTTCTCAAGCTCAATGCTCAGTTAATCATAGAAAGTTTGTACCAGCTTTTTGTATAAAATAAGCAGCAATGGATATTTTCAGTGGAAAGAGGTCCTGTGAGAAGTGTGAAGTGAGATGCAATTTATAGTGTAATTGCAGTGAAATGACCTAGGTAATTTTAATCTAAAGCAGAATTATTTCTGAAAAACGGTGACAGTGCATTATATTAGTATTAAGATTTGCTAAGTTTATTTAGAAGATGTTTAAAATATTTTAATAAAATAGTGAAAAGTTATGCAAATGGAAAGGCCTTCTTACAGTGGTGCTCTGTCATATGCTAGTAAACTTCCAAAATCAGGATTTCCATTACAGTTGTTTACACTACGATTTTAAGTGGTTTATAATTTGTCAGTACAAATTCACTGCAGGCTAAAACTTAGCCTACAATTTCTAATCCACAGAAAGCATTTTTTCTGGGAGATTCCTTTTATTAAGTTACAGGATCTGTGCCAAAAAATCCTGATATGGGCACTGTTTTCTGCTTGTTCTTGATCCTTCTTTTAGACATGAAATCCTTCTATTAACAAAACAGAAAAAGACCAAAGCTTCCTCCTAAAAATGTAGTCTCTATTTTCTGTTTTAGCTGTTGTAGTTTTAGAATAGTTGGCCCTTGAATATTCTGTAAGAGATTCTAAATACCCCTAAAAATGGAGTTGGAAAGTTATTATTTTAGGCAAACTGGAACAATAACTATAAAGAAAAAGTGAAAAAACCCAATTAGTTCAATTTTTGTTTCAAGTTACTGGGCTTTCCAGATGAATGCACTCCTCTTGTTGCAGCACTCTTGCAGTTATGTGAAAGAAACGCAGTCCCTCCATTGTCTTGTTCTGGCATCTCATTGAAGGGCTCTGCTGCTCCCATCTAGCCTACATGCTTGCATTTTATTTGTGTGGAAACCAGGAGCAGCACAGATGGAGTGCAAGTACAGTGTGGGCCACCACCAGGTTTTCAGACTCTGTTGGGAGCCGGTAGTTGTGGGAGTGCATGAACCTGAGAACATCGATGCACCCCTGGATCCAGTAATAGATATGTCACTTACAATGTTGTGGTATTATTGGGTACATAAAAAGAACCCATATGACTGATGTGAGTAATTAGTGTTAAACTGTTAAATTTTTATGAATAATATATATGTGTGTGTATTGATGCCATTCACCTTCTTGAAGAAGAAATCACTTGTATGACATTAGGAAGAGCTATTTGGTTCACACTGTGTCTATTACTAGAATGTCATTTAAGCAGATGCATTTTGCATTGTAACCTGAGAGTAATTAGGTTAAGTAATGAATACAGAATAGCATAACGACTTTCTCTCATGGGTGGTGTTTCCTCTCAGCGCAGCTGCCATGATCAAGAACAGAAAGGAATAAATCTTGTGATGTATCAGTCAAGCATTCTTGTTCCCATGAAGTCTCAAAGTCAATAGCACATAGTCTGAATTGAATTTAAACTCCGAGATTTGATTTATACCAAGTATTTTTTTAAAATAAAGAACTTTAAAGTCATGCTCGAGTTCATCACTTCTTGTTGCAATGAGGTATGCATTTCTGTTTCTCAGGAATAGGAGTTCACAGAAGCGATGAAATTTAGAATGGCAATTGTGAATGGCCTCATGGAAAGAAAAATAGTTTTAGGAAGAAGTAAAAATAATGAGGGTGCATACTTTTAGCAGTGTGAGACTGCTAAGCTAAAAGTAAAACTTGTTATCACAGTTCTAGTTTATGAAAATATGACTGATACAGCAAGAATAAAATTTAGTTCTGGTCTTTGTTCATTTTACAGAGCATTCATGGCTATCACAACACAACTTTCCTGAACTATAGTTTTGTGTGTCTTTTATGACACTTTTAAAGGGACATAGAGATGTCTATAACATGTTGGGAATACCATATGTGCAGTTCCATGTTTCATCATTATTTAGGAACAATTCAAGCAGGAAGAGCTGCATGCAAATGGAAGAGGAGAAGATGATTTGCTCACAGGCACACAAGGAGTATCTAAGAGGGTTCATAGTGTCAGACTTTTGGGGGAATGATGGTAAAACTGCAAGTGTCTTGTCTTCAAAACAAAGCTCTAAAGATTTATTGCTTTCCAATGAGTGTGATTTAAGATCATACACTTTTGAAAGTGAGAATAAAGCTGTAATGGACTAAAGATGTTGACGGTCTGAGGAAGTTAAAGTCAGCTAGAAATATAGCTTCTGCAGAAGTCCCTAGCCCACAAAAATGGCTTGGCCTTTTCTAATGATTACAATTCTGGGGTTGGACAAAAAAAACTTTCCTAAACTGTGTACTTTTTAAACAAGATGAAATTTCTTTTTTGTTCTGATGTTCTGCTTCTATTTTGTCCTTGTGATTCTATAGAATATAATTTCAGGAAATAAAATCTTGGTTCATTGCACAAAATTTATACAGTGATATCAAGTAACATGCTGAAATCAAGATGAAAGTATGGTTACTACACCGTTTGGAACTTCTGTAGTCTTTCAGTTTCTTGCTGTTCCCAGCTTATACTTGTAGGGTTTGGAGTTTTTTTGAAATATTAAATGTGAATTTCTTCCCTCCTACACTGATTTTTTTTTTCCTTTCTTCTTTATCTCCTTTTTCTTGCTGCTTGTTTAAATTCAAGCTGGAGTTGAGCTATAATAGATCTTCCACTGAAGTGATTACCTGCACCACTTTGACTAAGTGATAGTGACAGGGATTAGCTAGTGCCAATAGGTTTTATTCTTATTTAACTTAGGTCTGTCTCTCTAGCCAAGCAGTGGGAAGAAGCCTTCGTGTAATAGACAATGAGGTCCAATGAGTTATTTTAAAATTGAATTCCAGCACATTACAGTGTACCTTGGTCAGTTTTCTGTCAATGCTTGTCATTTAGCACAAATCCCTTTCATATGCTTTCTCTTTTCAGTGCCTCTTATGGTTACTTTTAATTAAACATTGCACTTTGAATGACATTTCAAGGGTTTACTTTATGGACCAAGGAACGCTGTAAAGATGAGTTTACCAGGTTCCAGTCTGAAACTGTTCCATTCTGAAACCTGTCCTGTTGCAGTACCAAAAATTAAATGCATTTTTTACAACACCCAAGCTTAGCCATTACAGTTCATTGTTTATTAGTACAGAAAGAAGTTTAAGACAAATGCTCTTGCATTTGCATAAAATTAATTAATTAATTTTAAATTTGGAAGCCAAGACTGCTTTTGTTAATCTATTTTAGATATACTTTCCTGTTTGTCTGT
The DNA here is from genome assembly GCA_028566535.1 of Scolopax minor. NCBI lineage: Eukaryota > Metazoa > Chordata > Aves > Charadriiformes > Scolopacidae > Scolopax > Scolopax minor. The sequence continues at coordinate 77,806,906 of JAOXNG010000021.1, forward strand.
ATTGCTGTTAGTGCCCCCTAATCCATGTATGGTTGTAGAAGACTTCTTGCATATCAAAGCTAAAAATGGCTGGCTGGATGCTCACTACAATGTGTAAACGTGTATGAATTCCACCCTATTAGTGCATGCAATGTAATGACTATTGGGACTGAGGAGGATTTTTTTCCTGGTTTCCCAGTAGCCTATTGAAAGGCTTAGGTGCAGGTATTCTACTACTTGTGTTTATCTTTCTTAGTGCTATTTATCTCCTTCCCAAAACAGTTTTAAATCTGCTACTATATAATATATAAAAGCCTGCTATTAGTAATAGCCATATAAAAGTTATAATCTAAAACAAAAGAAAAAAACAAAAAAACCCCAAACTAAACCAGGTTCTGTTCTTATTGGATCTGTGTGACATAATAGAAAAGTTGAGGAAGCTATCATAAGAAAAGGTCAGCATTACAGAAAACTGAGAGCTTGTCTAAATGTGAAGGAAAAGAAAGCCTATAAAACATGGCAGCTTGAGCTTAAAGTCCGAAGACTAGAGCATAATTTGAAGAGTGGCTTGTAAAGTATGCTCAAGAAACAGTTTTCTTAAGAGGCACTAGAGAACATACCAGAGTCTCTATGCATATAGGAGAGCTGTTTTAGGAAACATCAGTGTGTTATCAACATTCTTTTGGTCACAGATCTACAACACAGCACTGTATCACTACTATGAAGAAAATTAACTCCATTCCAGTAACACCAAGTATGTTATGAAAAGAGTTTCAAGAGATGAGGACTGTTCAGTTTGGAAAACAGCTGAGGGGGGAATATGAAACAGTAGCATGGAGAAATGTAACAGGGAACAATTATTCCCCTTTTCTCACAACCTCAGTCTAATGGAGCATCAGATGAAATGGTCAGGCTGCAGGTACAAATCAAAGAAAAGGGAGTGCTTTTTCACACAGCATGAAGGAAAAGTGTGGAACTCATCACCAGGGGCTCCTGTGGAGGCTCTCTGTGCAAATGGGTTTGAAAAACTCTTAGACAGTCTAACTCATGGAAGAAGAATCAATCAAGGGCTATCAAGCAGGATGCAGATGCAGCTTTTAAATAAAAAGAAAAAAACCCCGAACTCTATATGGCAGGCTGCTGGAAACTAGAAAATTAGTGAGAGAAAGTAGCAATCTATGCTTTTGCTATTGTTAAGCTCTCTCACCTCGCATTTAGTACAGCCCCCTTTCAGAAATGGGATACAAGCTACATGGATGCTCAGATGTGTTCTGTTTACTTTCCTGCTCTTATGTTTGTTTTTATTATTAGGCTGTAGTTCATCTCAGTTTCTACTTTTCTAGTAACAAACTTTCAGTGTAGGAGGTCAATCTTGACCTCTTACTACAAGATAGTAAACAGGATTTCCTGACAAAGATGAATAATTTAAAATGTTTCCCATCTAATCCATTGATTTGTGTTAGGTGTTCAAAACTAATTTTTCCCCCAGCAGGTGATTTCCAGTTGGAAACATCCCTGTTGACCTCTGTCTTCAGTTCTTGTTTAAACTGTTTGTATGCCTTTTTTCCCCTTCTAAGTTCACAAGTCTAATTTCTTCCCCAGAGGATGCTCACTGTTTCTCAAAGCCTTCATTTCTTATCTGGAGGCTGTGATGTTGCTTGACAACATTCACACCTCCTGTTTGGCAGGTCACCCTGGTTGGGCAAAGAAGAAGAGGTGATTCTGGTTAGAGATGCACTGAACTAGATGATTCTAATTAAAGGAGGTTAGAAAAACACTCAATTTCAGTCTGTTGCTTTCATTTCAGATAGTTTATCCAATATCTAAATTGGAAGCAGCAGGTATCTGATCTAAAAATAAATTGTTTTTCCTTAAAACTCAACCTTAGTGCTTTGGTATTTTTTTTCACCTGACTTAGTGGGAACAGGCACATCAAATTCTGTTTTGGAATTGTAGAACTCGTAGCACTGTGCTAGTGTCTGAGGGTGGTGTATGGGTTTCAATGAGGACTTTCAGAAAAATGCTTCTAAAATCGGCAATATATCTAGTGAATACCTGTTCCTTGGAAGCCTGTTTTCATTACTATATTGACAAGATAGAGTTACAGACTCTATCAGTGGGGCCTATCTTAAAAAGACTTTGACCATAATGATGTAGGATTATACCTGAATTAGTTTATACATATGTCTTCAACTATCTTATTTTCCACTTGATTCAAGTTTAATAGTGTTCAAGGCCAGGATGGGGTTTTGAGGTACCTGGTCTAGTGGGAGGTATCCCTGCCCATAGCTGGGGGGTTGAAACTAG
>JAOXNG010000021.1:77893257-77904479 GCA_028566535.1 Scolopax minor
TGGACATTTAGGTATGGAGATTGAATACTAAGGAGAATTGTTTGTCTGTTGTTTCAAACATTTATAATTACCATATAAAGAGATTACCATGCATCATTTACACATTTCCAGTATTCTTACTACTGTGAAGAAGTGAACTCCACTTGACATTTGAGGACATGCTACACAGTTTAAAGTATTAGGTCCACTTACTGTTAACTAGATCATGACAAGTTGTTTATAACTCAGTCTACAGATTTGTGTCACTTTTTTAATTGTTTCTTGAAAAATTTAATCATAAAGATGCACGGTGATTCACAAAAAAAGTCTTTGAAAAACTACTCTGGCCCAGAAATAATCTGTATATAGTCCACCCATCTACCTTGGTTTACATTTCCATCTCTTATCCCGTAAAGGCAATGATAAATCTCTTGGCTTTCTTTATTACATTCATATCATTGTAATTGTAGTTTATATATTCTTGAGAATTTTGTTCATTTAGTACAAACAGTTATGTTAAGACAATATCCAGAAATTCCACTTCAGGTCTGATCTTTTTTATGTTAAATATGTAACAATGAATTTAAATAAATGGGCCCTGCCTCTCCAGAATCTTGGTAAAATATTTAATTCTTTTTATTTCAAGGACCACTTGTAATTACATTTTCACAATAATGCAGTTTACTTTTAATAATATACTGAAAACTCATTGTCAAAGACTGAATGACAGTGCATTAAATGACAGAAGAAAATTAATGTATTTCTGAATCCTACATCTAATGGGGAAAAATTGTGTAGAAGGCTGCTTCCATGGATATCCTTTCATTATATTCTAGTCAAAACATATATGAATTTTTATATGCAGTTGCTACCTGAAGTGTGCTTCATAAGGAAGTGTTTGACATTTGCATCTTGGAAATGTTATTGGAATGTGATTAGGTTCTGTTTGCTTCTTAATTTGTCAACATGAACTGAACAATTATGGATTTGAAAACAATCTGAAAAGTTGCTTCCTTGCTTTATATTGTTTAGTAAGAAGAATAGTTGGTAAAAGCACTGCATGCTTTTAATTTAACTGTGACAAAACCAGACAGAATGGGGACATTATAAAATAGCTTTAATTGCCACATCATGTTTAGAACCAGCTAGATTAATAGGTAGTTTGCAATTATAGCTCTTTGACTGCATAAACACAGTGATAATTTTTCATCTGAAATATTTTTAGATATACTTTGTATGGGATACTCTGTCATAATTATTTTTCTTTTTTTTACAAACTGTTTAAGTCAATAAAATATTATATTCAACTTTGACATTGTGGACTATGACACACAACTTTTTGATAATCTTGTATTTCTGAAGCTAACTTAGGATCCTAAAATAACCCAACTAACCCGCTATTGGTAGTGACAAAATAAAAAAAAAAAAAGAGGAATTGTTTATGCCTGAAATTGGATTTCCCATAAGTGGTGCCATGATCTCAGCTGAGTTCTGACTTTAGCAAAGCAGATATCTGCACTTGATCTAGACTCCCTTATACAGCCAATAGACAAATTACCACTTTTAACATGTTCAACATCCTATCCTCTTAAGAAGCACCACAACTGACTATGATAGGAGGCCAGCTGACTCCTGTGTGAGATCAAGTAGTTGCCTACATTACCCCATAGATGAAGTTAATTCTACTCTGGGTGTCTCTCAGGAAAAAAGCAGGTTGACTTTGGGGAACTTTTCTTATTTTAATATATTGTTAATTAACACAAAGTTTTGCTACTCAGTGATGTGGGTATTGAGAGAGAAAAAAAAAAAACACAGAAAAACCACAAAGAAAGCAAACAAACATATTTAGGGAAACACCTTTCCTTCCCTTCCTCATGCTCAGCACAATCTCCCTTTGCAGTGGTTCATCCCTGCCTCAGCAGAGGTACCATGGGCTCCCTGCCTGCAATAGTTTTGGGGGGGTTGTGGGCAGTTTACATCTGTGTCATCTCTGGCTGGAACCAGCTGCACCCAGCACAGCCAGATCAGGGACATCTCCCTCACAGGCAACCCCGAAAGCTCTCCCCACCCAAACCCTGACAGTTGTGTGTGATGCAGTGCCTACTTAATTTTGATCTCTATAAAATATTGTGAAAGTTTCTCATGATGCTTTATCAGAGTTTGAACATCCTAAATTCCTCTGCTTTTGACGGCTGTGGGAATACCTTCACATTGTTTAGGTTATGTTTATACAAGGGAATGAAGCAGCCTAGACAGCATTATTTAGGAGGAGAGGAGAGTTACTGTGTTGGTGTGCTTTCACTCAGGCTAACTGATGGGGAACCTCAATTGCCCCTGCAGTGTGTTATGGTCCATGCTGTCACCTTGGCTCTGAACAAATTTAGAAGGGGCAGATAGGCAGAAATTTTGGCTCAGTGGGACTAGAGTTTACTCAAGCTAATCCTTGTGACAGACTTTCTGTCGTGGTACGCAGTGTATTCTTAGTGGAGAAGTAGGGGAGCTACTGTATCTGTTTTTTCCTAAACAAAATCAATTATGGGTTTACCAGCATGTCCCTTCTCTTCATTTTCACTGCATCAGGCAAGCTTGCAGTGCTTGTGCTAAACCACAAATGTTTAGCATGATCTGGCCACAGAAATCTGGACCTTCTTTTTCCGGGAATGTCCGTCAGCATAATCCGTCAGCAGCACTTTCACTGCTTCTGGGATTTGACATTAAATTTGTTACCATCTGTCCAGAGGAAACCTGAATACATGATTTCCTAAATGGCATGGAAGGCTGTGGGTTGTAGGGACTTTATTGCGGGTTCAAAAAACATGTGCAGAGTAGTAAGGACCTTTTAAATTTAAAATATTTTCTATTAACGTTGTTTTAAGTCCAATGAAGTAAAGGCTTGCCACTCCTATGCTACCGATGTTCTGTATTTATTTCATTTCCTAAGCAGGTGCTTTGCCTGCAGAAAGCTGACTGGTGAAAACATAAGCAGAGCACCTGGTCAAGAAATTAAATAAACATGCTATAATCATCTGAACATATGAGTCAAGCTCTTTTACTTACTTTTTATTTCCATCAGCAACCTGAAGTCTTCAAAATGGAATTTTAATTTGCAAAGCAAGTTCTTTTAATGGATTGCTCATCCTGGCAAGCACTGCACTCAAAGCATTATATCCAATATTAAATTGTAATGACTTTAAACTGAATGTGAGGTATGTTTTTATCATACATAAAAACCCTTTCAGAAGTTTTTATTACCTGTGGCTGAATACTCTTCTGTCCTATGTTTTCTAACAGGTTACAGTAAAATACCAGTGGCTAAACTTTCTAGATAGTGGGCTTGAATTTTGCAATGTAAATCAAAGTTATTTCTTTACAGTTGCAAACCTGTTCCAGTGCATTGCAAGACTTTTAGAAAGGAGTTTTAACAGCACTGCAGTAGCTGAACATCTAAATGTCTACATTAAATGACTTTGAAATATCCTCCACATGTATTCTGATATGCAATTTCCTTGCTGTTATGAAGGTGACAAGAAGTTGTTGACAGGGAAAGGTAACTGTGGGAACACGTGTGAAGGTTTTCACTTACAGATAGGTTTCTGTAAGGATGTTCAGAAACAAGTATGTTGAACTCTACTAAAGTAGATATATAGTTGCCAGGATTGGTGCAGCCAGTACTTGCTTTGATCATACAAATTTGTCAGTGCTGCCCAGTACTGCTCAATAATGAAGCATTGCAATGCCTAGCAGGAGTCCGATGCTCCTTTTTTCACCTGTTTTGACCCACCTAAAATTTAATAACCTTGATCTAAAATAGTTAGACAGATTTCCTTTATAATTGAAGAGAACAGGTGCATTTGGAAAGTCATTTGTTGCATCTGGTTTTGATCCTGTGTTTGAATGAGGCAAAGTTTCCTTGGTTGATATCTATTTCTTCCTACTTATTATAAATAGAGTTACTACAAAATAGCAAGAAACCTGAAAAAATTACTATGCACTGCTATGTTAACTGAAATGACGTTAATCGCAATTGATGACAAGATAACTGAAATCAATTCAGCTTGAGACTTACTTTCCTGCAAACAGGATCTATGTAAGAGAGGACAGATGTGGCATCAATGATCTCAAAGTGAACTGAAAATGTAAGGATTTAGGCACTCTTTTTTTAAAGTCGGCTAGAAACATGGACTTGAGAAGAACTTTCCTAGTAAAGCTCAAAAGGCATCAGGGTTATTTTTCTGCTCAAGTCTGGGAGAAGGAGTGTGGTCACCTGTATCACACTATGGAACAACCACCTGGGGTATAACAGTGTTACCCATCTCTATTATGTGTTTTGTGCAGCCCCCATTTTGAAGTACGTGAGCTGAAAGCCATTTTGCAAGCAAGATGAGGAAAAAATGCTTCACATATTGAACCACATTTTAAAGAATGAATAGCTGAGCTCTGTCAGTACTCACATTGTCATTGATCATGACTATTGAAGTTTAAGTGGGGTTTTTGTTTGTTTGGTTGTTTTTTTTACTGTCAGAAACACACAGATGCCTGAGGAATCTTTATACATCCTAGGTTAGGAGCTGCTGTGTTTTAGCTCTGGAAAGACAGAGTTTGCATTTAGTTATCTTAATTTAGACTTAGGAAATTGTGTGTCTATGTTTCTATGTGACCATGACCAATGCTATTGTCTAATAATGCTGCCTAGATTTAGTGCCATCAAAAAGAAACCTGAAAAAGCCAACCACCTGTGAAACAGCTGTCAGTGTTGCTTGTCTCTCAATGCCGTTTCCAATAGATTAGTTTCAGAAAAAAATAATGATGCTTATTGGACTAAGGTACATGAATTTTTTGTGTGTTTTTGGGGTCCATCTGCAGAAGAGAAGAAAATGCTGGATGCTTCTTTTAACAGCTTTAGTCTCAATTTATAAAGCTTAAGTATCCCTATATTTCAAACTAGATTGTTATCCACGTTATAGACATTTAAATGAATTACACTTCCAATAAAAGTGAGGAATGAGCATAGGTAGTTATAAATGAGAAATCAAAATATGCAAATAATGTTTGGTATGAAATAATGGATTATAGTGACACACTGTACTTAACGGTCTTATAATTTATAATAATAGTATAGATTAATGAAAAGTAATAATGGTTGGATTTATTTTTCTTCCTTTGCAATGGAACTGCTTTTCTAAACTCTTTTACTCTTGTTAGATACTGGAAGGTAGGGCAGTCTTTATGAAACCTGAGGTAATAAAAATTAACAGTGTTTCACAAACACATTATTTTAAAATAAAGTGCCTCTAAGGAACTTCCATTAAGCATTGTGGAGGGAAAGGACAAAGTCAGCAGTAACTCCCAAAAATGCTGGGGTGCGTAGCCAAAACACTTTCTCAAGAAAGCGGAATTTTTTTCATGTGTTCACTATTAGATGGCATCACTGACTCATGTTTAGGTGAACATGTTGGGGTTCAGTGGCGCAAGCTTCGTGGAACTCCAGCATCCCTTTGGGTGCAGAACTGCAGTGTTGCTCAGCTCTTCATTTGTAATGACAACAAGAGAGTCTTGTCTTCACCCAAAATGACACCAATGATCAGCAGAGTCTGTTCTCTGCATAGAATAATACTTTTCCTATGATGCATTAGACTGAATGATCATCTCTGCTTGTTAACACAGAGAATAGTTATTGAGAAACAAAGGAGACAAAGCGTCTTTTGATAAGAAAATCTCTCCTCTTCAAGGTAGCCTGAATCCACAACTCCACTGCCCAATTGGCATTGCAAAGGAAAACAAACTGCACCTCGGTTACTGTTACAACTCATACAGGGAATAAGATCATGGTACCTATTTGGAGGGGGGAGGACTTATATTTTTTTAAATTTTATGCCCCTCCGGCTTTGTTTTTGTGCGCAAAACCAGAGAAGACACAAAGCCACTTTAAACACAATTAAATGCAATGTCGTTCAACTGAGTTAATTATGATAGATTTTAGATTCTATTATATTTTTCTTCATTTTGTGCTTACATTTAATAGAGTTGCTGAAATGATTCGTTTCTCATTGTGTTAGAACAGCAACACCAAAATAATTTTATATAAGCAAGAATATCAAACATAAATTTTCTTTTCATGTTGACAGTATGATAAGATGCTGTGGTTTAAAGCTTATATTAAAAATCAGGCATATTTTTTCCCAGTGGAGTGTGATTCATGACTGTACTACTTCTGAGTGTGATAAGAATATACTGAAGTTTTAAGTTTTCTCAGAAATCCTTTTTTCCAACTCTTTCAATATTATTTTTATTAATCAATGTGGGTTGGAATTTCCATAGGAAACTCTAGCACATTAAAACTGAACAACTGTAAAAAATTGTTTTGATGACTTTTTTTAGAATATATTTTAACTTTCAATATTTTTAAACTTTTTACTGCAATTCACTCAAAATAATATAAGAAATATTGAATGAAGCCACTGCTTTGAATTTGTAAGACTTGTTTCAAAAAACTGAATTTTTTTTTCAACTGGCTTGTAGAAAAATATTCTCCAAGCAGACATTATTTCCAAAATATCTATTTTGATGAAGCACTATCTTTGTAACAGGAAAATATTCCTCCATCAATTCTTATGTCTAACTGTAGTGTCAGCAGGAACATAGCAGAGCTGGGAGTGAGTCAGATGGCTCTTCTTGTGCTGTCTGAGGAAAAAAAAGTGCTAGAGACAGAAATGGAATTCAAATGTGAGAAAAGTGTAGAAATACATTTAGGTTTCTCATTCCTCCTTGTGCTCAATAAATATAAACCCTCCTCACATTTTAAAATTGAGAAAATAAATAAGTTTTCACCAGTCACAGAAACTCTAGACAAACTCTAAAGTTTTAGGCAGCATTCTAAGATGAACAAAAGCAAAGCATATACAATGTTATAAATTTATATTTACCTTTGCACGTATGAGATATTTTTATAAGAGACACCCCATTTATAACCATTAAATTCTTCATCCACACTGCTGACACAAGAGGGACAATGTGATTTTTACATACTTTTACTTCCTCCAATTTAATGAAGAGGAATTGCAAGATGGCTGAATCCCTGAAGTAATTCTTCCGCAGGGGTAAGGCTGAAATAGCCAGCAACCCTAATGAGGAAAAATGAAAGGGCATCACCACTTAATTCATCTCATTATTGGCTCTTAAAATGGAGATAAATGAGAGAGAGACAAAAAAGGGAGAGAGAGAGACAGACATGCATTTCATTTCTGAATGCTTATCATGTTGAAGCAGGAAGCACGTCTGAGTTGGGCTGTGAGTGTGAATTTTGGAGTGCCATTACCAGCTGGCAGAGACACCAGCACAGCAGTCACACTGACTGCAGACAGGCACTGCCAGGAATGCGATTGCTTTAATTCTACCCTGTCTCATCTTGCTTAAAATAATTTCAGATATTCTACGAAAAATTAAAGATCAGTTGGCTGCCCCATCCCTGGAGGTGTTCAAGGCCAGGCTGGATGGGGCTTTGAGCAACCTGTTTTAGTGGGAAGTGTCCCCGTCCATGGCAGGGGGGTTGGAACTCGATGATCTTTAAGGTGCCTTCCAACTCAAATGATTCTATGATTCTAAGATCTGTGGTTCTAAGTTGTGTGCCAATGGCCTTGCCTTAAATAGCAGAAACTGGTGGGCAAGTTCTGTATGAGCCATTTCCCACAGAGATGAAATCTGGTGCCCCAAATAGGCAAAACTGCTCCACTCCTGCACACACATCGAAGCCTCATCTACCATGTTTTACTGAAAAAGGGAACCTTCACAGCATTGCCCAAGCAGCAGTGGTCGTTCTTAGACAAGTCGGAACAAATTTATTGACCTATACGTTTTACGCTAAGAAAAATACCCATTGCATTGCCTTCCTGCAGCATAAAAGGAGTGAGATGCATTTCAGGAGGAGATGCATATGCATTGATGCATTGATGCGTCCCCCCCTACGATGTTTCCTTGCCACCTCACCCACTGTGTCCCCTCAATATGTAATAAAAAGCATGAGGTGTAATTTCTGACCCAAAGGATGCACTTGTACTTTGACAGGTATCACCCCTTGTTAGTTAAATTACTTTTACAGTATACACCAAAGGCTAAAATGACCATATAAATGCTTATTTTTCTGGTACTAAGACATACGCTTGGGGCATATTTAGGGGCGACTAAACAGTTCACAACTTCTATTTTTTCAGTCTTTCAAGCTGGTTCACAGTAGTCCAAATTTAGTTTTGTGTTTCTCTTATTCAAGTAACATTAACAATGCCCTTAATCAGCTCAGGAGTATCTCATAGGCATAAAGTGCCCTAAACTCCTTGCAGAGATAGCTGTTCCTATTGGCAACATTATTGAAGCCATGGATGTCCAGCCCCAGAAACAGAATAAGAATTTTTAGTAAGAATAAAACAAGTAAGAAATTTAATATAAGTAAATAATATAAGTAAACAGTAAATAGAATAATATAAGTAAATATATAAATAGAATAAGTAAAAAAAAATACTGATCATCAATTTTAATGTCACTTCTGCAATAATGTATATGTAGTATAATGTGATTGCATACAGTAGACAGCATTTCAACATGTACATTTCCAAATTTGTTAAAAGAAAAATGAGTGGAAATTCCTTTAATAGAAATTCTTCTCCCCAGGAAAGTTATTTTTATCTGAATTTCTTCTTGCACCAAAAATAGAACTTTAAATCTCAGTAAGCCATAATGAAAATAGTCTAGCACTAAGGAAATCAGAGAAATTAAATATCTTGCCTTCACAACGAGCAAGAAAATTATTTTTTTGTCCCTTCTTTTTCCTATTCAGTGAAAAATGAACTGTTGCTCCAACCTCTTTCCTTTCCACTTGTGAACGTGGATGTTTCTAAAATACACCTATATATTTAACATCAAACCTCCTCCTTTTGTATTCGTCACTTGGAAGAGCAAGTGGCTACAAACCAGCACAAAAGGTCCTTCTATATTGGGAACCTATCTTCCTCATTCCTTTGCCCATGGTCACTCCTTTGTTTCTTCTCTTCGATAAAACTACCACCAATAAAATTGCTCATTGAAGAATTATGTTTTCTGGACACTCCAATTAAACTTTTGGTATGTTCAAGACCTGCCTGTACAAACCTTTGAATTTTCATTTTTGCCAGATGAATGCTTAAGTATGCTTGTACCTCATACTGTTGTATTTCACTGTATCTTTACAACAATCTACTTATTTCTGAGTGGAGGGTTTGAACGGATCATTAGTCATCACATGAATCAGCAGCAATTGAAAAAGTTTATCCTTCAAAAAAAAGTTGCGTCTTCCTGGAAAAAATGTTGACATTTTAGTGACTGCTCCAAGTTTTAATACAATAGATGTGAGGAGGGAGGGGAAAAAAAAAGTAATTTTGATATCTAGATTTTTTTTCTGCTTTTTTTCCATTTTTCTTCTTTGCATTCCCTTTCTCAATGCAAGAGAACAAACACACCATTTGCTTTTTCACCTCTTTTCTGAGGCAGAAAGATTTAGTTTGCACAGTCTCAATTTATGTCTATGCTTTTTGAGCAAAAGGAATGCAGGAATTTCTTTGATGACCCATTTGGATTCTGTATTATTTTCTTGTTGGTCTCCTGTATGTATCATATATCTTTCTTTAAGAGGTTATTTATTCGCTCTGTTATGGAGCTTTTCACATGATTTTTCTTCTCTAGATATATTTCTCTCTGGGTCATCAGCCTTGAAGAAAATTCACCTACTCCTGAAGTCTTTTGTTTGTCTTTTGAAACCAAGAATTTTGGTTACAGAATGTAATTAGATCATTAGCTGTAACAGGTTGTTTGCTGAGTGTATCCCAGGAATGCGTGTGAAGGATCAGAAACTGAGACAGTATTTGAATACTTTTTAGGGTTAATAAACCTTACGAATGCTCAGATCCTGGATTAGGTTGTGTAAAAGAGTATCTCAGCCTCTTCCACTGTCTTAGTTCTTCTCATATGAATTACTTTTGTTTATTAGTGATGTGAATGAAAATGGAGCTATTGGAAATAATAATTTATGGAATCATATCTTGTCACTGTGACTTCCAGGTAATCAGTAAATATTCATGACAGGTAAAAAATTAGAATGTCATTCCTTAGCCTTTGGTGTTATGAAGACATAAGATAAAATTCTGCACTTTTAAGAATAAATATGTTCCCTTTATGCCAATAGAGACATGCCCATTTACTTCAAGACTGATTTTTTACACAACTGTGTATGGTTGCTGCCTAAATGTTCCTGTAGATTTATGTATTCTGCCACCAGCACTTTTTAAAATTAAAAAAGTGAAAGGACTTGATATATTAATTTATTGAACAGCACATTTTTCATATTCTTTCATCAAGAAATATGACAAGAAGCTTATTATCCTTGAGAAGTTGCCATTTAGTGAGAGTACTGTCAGGTTTTTACTGTTTGGATGTTTAAGTACCTGACATTTATTTTATTTTGTAGTGAAACACTATATAAAGTTTTAGATTTCCCAAAGGAAAATGCTCTTGATGATCAGCATCTTTCAGATGGAATGGAAACAAAGGGTCAATTTATAAACACTTGTAAAAATCGTAACATAGTCATTATAAACCTAAGAATTCTTATGTTGAATTTTAATGAAGGTATCATTCTTTACTGTATAGAAACTAAGAGTCATTAACATTCTTATTATAATTGCATTACCTTTCCAAAATATATGAAGTCAAATAATTCAGTTGCATGTATATTTCATAGTTTTCTACAATTGTTTGTAAGATTAACTCTCATTAAATCTGAAGGATGCAAGAGCACATTGTACGGATTAATGATTGATTCTGCAGATTATTGAAATGCTTTTTAAAGAAACAAGAACCAAATAACCTCTTCTTAGTAAAAATCATCTGTACTTGACTTCTGGATGCTCACATGCTCATTGTTGTTAGTATCTCCACTGGAAATATTCTGGATTTGGTGATAGCATGTCTATGAAATACAATCTTCCTCAAAAATTCTACCAAAACCCAAATTGAAGTAATAGATACAGCAACAACTGCTTTCAGATTGAAATTTCAGATTAAAATTAAGTATTTTGATTAAGGTTAAACTTTTTAGCAGGACCTATTGCAATAGGACAAGAGATAACGTTTTTAAAACAAGAGGGATGATTTAGGCTAGATATAAGGAAGAAATTTTTTATGATGAGGGTTGTGAAACACTGGACCAGTGTTTCACTGGT
>JAOXNG010000021.1:77926304-77942393 GCA_028566535.1 Scolopax minor
CCTGTATTTGTGCCTGGAATTGCCATGTCCCAGGTGCAGGACCCTGCACTTGGCTTGGTTAAACTTCATGTGATTTGTATGAGCACACCTCTCAAGCCTGTCCAGGTCCCTCTGGATGTCATTTCTTCCATCCAGCATTGTCAACCACACTTCCAAATTTGGTGTCACTGGCAAACATATCAGGACATTCTGCATGAAATTTCTAATATGCAGAGTGCAATATGCAGTGTTTTCATTGTTTTCTTTCCTGTCTTCTTTATTTTTTTTTTTAATTTATTTTTTAATTCTTTTATTTTCCCATCAAGACATTTTACCATACAATCTACAGAAAAGTTCCTAGAGGCACTTTTTGGACTCAGAAATATTTCCCATCTTAAGACTATCACATCTTCTTGATGTTTCAGTACTTCAGTGCACACTATCCATCACGAAAAAGAAGAAAGATGAGCACTTCTTATCATTCTTAGACAACAGTGAGTTAACAGAAGTGAATTTTGAAGTGATGCAGTCTTTGGTTTGTTCCTGTAGAATCTGAAAATTTGTGTATGTATCATTTGGTTTCCAGTAAGGATTTTTCTAAGCATTGCTTTTGGGTACAAGACAACAACCTTTTCTTTGTGTTCCTGTTTCAAGTTACTAATTAACACAGTAACTGTCATGAAAATGCCAGTAGACATTGATCTGTTGATCTCCCAAAGTGATTAGCAACATGAAATTTGCTAATAGGATTTGCTTGAAACATCACTGAAGAGCAGAAAGGCCAGCTTGACCTGTGTCACAATTTTCATATGGAAGGTCTGTCACATCCAACGTGCAACTGCTTACTTGTCAAGACGAATAATACTTGGCTACTTTACACAAATGTTGCATATATTCTTGCAGTGAATGAAGATTGTCCTTCATTACCCTAGCAGAAACTAACAACACTATATTCTTCCATATGAAAAATTCAATGACAATACTTAGATTAACTGCTCTGAATGGAGTTATGAGGACTTGCTAATTTTGTTTGAAAATGTTTGACGAGGCACCTATCACAGATTAGGTAAACTGGATTTCAGTAAAATAAAGAGAACCTGTTAAAATATCAGCTCCATTATTAATAATTCTATTTCTCATTCAAGTGGAAAACATGAAAAAAAATCCATGTGTATTTGTTTCCATGTGTGTGTGTGAGAGAGAGAGAGAGAGAGAAAGAGATAAAATAGAAAATAGAGGGGAAGGGTTTGAAAGAGGGAGGATTTACTGGAAAGAAAGTGACAAGTTTTGTCTTTTTGCACAGATTCATTTTGTAGGATGTTTTCCATGATGAATGAAGCTAAAGGAAATGTAACTGTCTTGTACAACTTTTCCTCTCATTCACTCATTTCTTGTAATAGCATTTGGTTGTGATTGACTGTGTTGGAAAGGTGATTGTAGGATGGAATGTGATAAAGAAATAATATTTTCCCAACATTTATATGCTGTCAAGAAATTCCTTTTTAAAATCTGATACTTAGACAACTGTAATTTTTAATTGAAAGCACTGAAATGGCTCTCCACCAAACAGAATATTGAAACTGTTTGATTTACATAATAATAGTCTTATTTGCATATTTATTACCTTCATTTAATTTGCTGCAAGCAACCTGTTCTAATCTGGTCTCATGGTAATCTCTAACCTTCTATTGTTCTTCACCTATTGCACACACGTGCACACATGTACACACCCACAGACACACACATGGCCTTTGTCTACATTTCATAGAATGTGTTTGCTTTTTTCTCAAAATACATTACTCAATTCCAAGAGATTTGTTGTGGGAAATCCCAAGTAAGAAAAAGAAAACAGTGATATTTTCCTTTATTTTTTTCTTGATCCACTTCTTTTTTGTTATTGTTTTTGATTTGTGAGGTCTTTTCTGGGATATTTATATTGCTTGTTATGGTGGCTGAGCTAACAATTATAATCACAAATGAAAAATTAGCAAATGCTAATCTTTTTTTGAAGATACTATTTTAGTGATGATTAGTCATCTCTACATTTAATGGTTTGCTAATATTTGAGCTATGATAAAACTGCCCTTCATAAATAATTTAATTGAAAAAGTTTGAGGTTTTTTCTACACATTATTATTTTAATGTTTAAAAATATACTAAAAAGATAATAAAAAATATACTAAAAAAGTCTTATACCCCTCGACATAAGAATTCTGTGTAAAATGTTGACATGTCACTGTGTGTAATACTAATCTAAACCGTGTGATGAAATCAGGAAGTAAAGACCATTCTTTTAACATTTCTGTGTGTTTTATATTTCTATTCCTATTGCCATCAGGTAGGGAACTGCTGTTCAGTAATAGCAAGCAATAGTTATGATATGATAAAAATGTACAGATGGAAAGACTAACACAAAAGGAGTGCAAGAGATCTGAATGACCATTCCCATAAGTCACTAGCACAGTAACTTCAAAAGGAAATTTTTTAAATTTTGGAAATCTCTATTTAAAATAGTATGTGTTTTGTTAGATGGTTTGTAGGAAGGGAAACCTATTTTTTTCAATCTAGAAATTAATCACAGAAGTTCTTTTTTAGTCATGGATTTTGAAAGTGAACTCCCCATTTGCTTAACAGAAGGCTAAGCTCATTATCTTGGGCATAACGCTTTGTTAGTACAGCAACCCTCCTTTCTGTTCTGTGTTCATCTTGGACGCATTTGCACCTCTGTTCTGTGTTGTGACATGAGGTGTCCTAGCCTTCTTTGTGCAGTGTGAAAAGGTAAGAGGAATTGTACTTGGAAAAGGGTCAGCATATCAAGGGAGAGGCTTCATAACCACCACCACCACTGAGAAGAACCTGTTTCTATGGTTATGCACTTAACACTGAAGTATTCCGAGGACACTTTGAGTGGAAACATATCCCCCATAGAAATAATCCCAGAGAATTGACCCGCTAGATGAAGGGTAGAACCTTGGAAACAGGAAGTCAGAGAGACAGTTTGTTATTTGACTGACCTTATTACTTCAGTAGAGTTAGATACTGATTAAGAGGAGCTGAATTATGAAAATAAAATAAAATTAAGGAGGAAGCGTTATTTAATGCCCTTAAGGAACAAGATACAATGTAATATATTTCACCAGGAATATGTAAATATATTCTGAATGTTCTTCTAGGAAAAAGACACACACTTTTTTGAAAAGAAAATTCTTCTCTAAATTCATCATAAGAGTTCAATAACTAAATTAATGTCATGACAAGGGCTTCAAGTGTCAGGATTTCCTGCAAAGGAAATTATTTTAGCCTTAGCCCAGAAATCAGAGGTTATGATGGGAGACTGTGCAAGCTTTATGATTAAAAGAGGATTCAGATAAAACTGTTTCTGAACTCTAATGCAAATTTTCTAATGAAATGACAAAGCTATCTTTCCTTTAGAAAGCACTTCTGACAAAGTTCCATATTTGAGGTTAATCACATATCTACCTGGATGGAGTCTTTGAAAAAAGTAAAAAGTTGGCTGAGGACATAATGTATGATAAAAGAAAACAAGAAGTTATATAATTATAAATACCTGCTACCATGTAACTGTTAAATAGTAATATTTAAATGAAAGAAACTCTATGTACATAGTTACATCCTGTCCATGCCAAGCTGCACTGTAGTCACTGGAGGTATTATTTTCAATTTCAGAGAACAATGGAAAAATCAAGAGAAATTTTGCTTTCAGTGTAATAATAAGACAGTGATAGATATGCAGTGTAGAGTATCAAATATAGCAGAGAACCACTCTAGGAACTTCAATCTGCCATTTAGATGGAAAGTAGCATGCATTTCTACTTACATTTTTGGAATACCTTCATGTTGAGACTAAAGAGCGAAACAGTTTTTAAACTTCAGGGAAGTTAATCACATGTTCATTATGATCACTTTCCTGCAAGTGAAAGGGCCCTAGTTCTTGTAAGGAAGTAATATGATAAAGCATACTTTTAATGGTCTTTATAAGAATTGCTCCCTGCTCATTAATAAAACTGTTATTGGGAGCAATAACTGTAACTGCTGTTATTGGCTTTCATGAAGATACTTATGAAAGGGAGGGCAGTGTTATGGGACATGACCATAATATTTTTTCACCCAGTCCTTACTGGATGGAACAAAATAATTAATATTATTAGGGACCCCTTGTCTGTTGTTCTGTAGATGGCTTTCACAGAAACAAGTGCTTTTAACATTACTTGTATCAAACGGTGACTTTTTGTAAATATGCTAAGGAATACTTAGCGTACAAAAGGTTTTCCCAGATAGTTTGAATCTGTTTCTCCAAAGACTCTGAGGAACATAGATATGAACTTGTGACTCATAGTGCAGAAATATGTGAATGGCCTCTGAAAGATTACTTCCCATGTTTTAAATGCTATTCTGCTGTTCTGTCACACATATTGTTACAGAAGTTATAAATCTTAAAACACTGTTTGGGCATAAGAGTGTCAAGCAGTATTTTTCTTTCCTCTCTTCTTATCTAGTAAGTCTGGTAATGCTAAATGTCAAATCCAATCATTCCAGTAGGTATCTATGTGCGAAAATCCAAATCACTGGAATAATTTCCTTTTTTCTTGCCTGTCACATACATGTGAATAGTGGAAATACATACTCTGAAACCATTCCTATAACACTTTTATATCATACTTTCTAAAATCCTGCAAAATAATAATCTGAAATTGTGGCTTAGTTTCCCCATTCTCAGTGTTTGTCATGCTGTATCAGCTATTGGCTCTGCCTACAAACATTGGCTTGCGTATCCCCAAACCATCACGATTTCCAAGCTATTCCTGCCATTCTTTGGTTATATGTATTTAGTGGCTTTAAACAAAATATCAATCTCTTCTTTTTCCACTTCTTCAAAAAGAGCAGAAAAAAACTGTAATGAAAAACTTATGATACAATTGCTACCTAACGTAGAATCAGGTCTGTCTGATATGTTAATATGCCCTGTATTTCCAAGGTTATTTTCAATTCTAGCCTATTCTTGCTTATTTTAAGAATATTCTACATGTCAACCTTCCATTACATATCCAGGTTCTACCAATTTGTCAGACTTGCTTTATCTGCAGGCTGTCTGTTATGTCAGTCTACAAAATAACATCTATACAATACTGTTTTATATATAGTAATGCAGTAATGCATTTTAAAAATATACTGTCTGTACAATAAAATAATTGTATGTGATCAAGATAGTTTTCAACCAGTATTGAAAACAGAAAATGCCAATATTTTAATGGTATTTCCGTTGAAGATGTGGTATGTGCATATAAACCACATTCTGTTTCTTAAATCTCTTGACCAGAAGTCTGTTCTTCTTATCTTTTATGAGTGAATATATATGGGAATTGTAATCAGGCAGACTGAAATTGCAGCACTGTGAAGTTGTAACCTGAGCATCTCTCCAGTTCCTGCCTAATCCCCGCAACAAGAGGGGATATACCAGTTCCTGGAGACTTGATCACAAGCATTTCTTTCTGCAGGAAGCTTCAAATCTTTATAAGAATAACAGAGTACTGTTGACTAGCTTGCAGACATAGTGTGACTGAAGGTTGTAACTGCATTGAAGTTTTCAGTGTAGAACACTGCAAGAATTAGTGTAAATGAGCAAAACAGTCTCCATCTTGTAAATTTTGAAAAATGCAGGCAAAATATAAGCACAATTGTTGCATTTCTCTTTGATTTCCTAGTGCATGGAACATAAACTCGTGTTTAGAAATTGCAGTGTTACGGCAAATACATGGTGTTTAGCTAATTGTAGATGCCTTGTGAGGCTGTGTAATTTCCCAAATCAATATCCGATTTTATGTCTTTACTCATACTAACGGCAAGTTCAAGACAGCTGGAATATTTTTTTCAGCAAAAAGTGAAGTGGAAGAGTGAGTATAAAATATGGGGTGTTTTTGCCAGTAGGTAGCTTACTTTCAATCCCAGCTGGAGGGAATAGTGAAAAAATGCAATTTCAAATGCCTTTTTTGCTGGGTTTTCTATTTCTTTTTGCTGTCGGTCCTTAGCTGGAAGTCTGGTAATGCAAAATAATCTCTTACTTCCTATACTTGCATCATTAATAAGAGGATATTCAGTGATTAAAAATGTTTGAAGCAGGCAGCAGATGAGGGATGAAAAGTAATTGAATAGAGTATTGGTTAATGCAATTAACCAATTTATATTACTATGGAAAAAAGCATTTAGTTTTGATCACCCACAGACAAAAGCTTTCAGCTTATTTCTTGTCTCCCTGCTATTCATAGAATCATAGAATCATTTCAGCTGGAAAAGACCCTTGGGATCATTGAGTCCAACCATCTACCCTACTCTACAAAGTTCTCCCCTACACCATGAGGTGTACACACTGAGGTGTGTACACACATGAGGTGTACACTCTGAGCCCTGATATATAACACTTGTGACCAGCTGCCAGCTGGATTTAAATCCTCTTTGGGACCTTCCAGCCAGCCAGTGCTTGATTCTTACTGCTTGTGTATCTTATATATTTTATTGTTTGTTCAAAAACATTTTTTTTCATTTTTTTGTTTTGAGTATTCATGAGGCTTAGAATGTGTTAATAAAATTGTTATCTTGTTTTAGATAAGGATGGATTTGCAACTATTAATTCTCTGTTAGGAATATAGTAACCATTGTAGCTTGTTGCTCATGATGCTTCTGAGAAAAAAATTATTAAGGGTATTGAGATTTTATAAGAAAATATGCTACAGGATGGTGTGGTTACACTTTAGTGGTCTATTTAGGGAATGTACGCAAAATAAAGTACATCAGTTGGAACTCTTTATTTAATCTTTATTTTATACATTCTTTATTGAATCCTCTGGAATCTGGAATGCACAGATAAAGCTGCAGTTACTCACGGGAAGAAAAACCTAGCCAATGACTTAGCAATCAAACCTATGGTTAGTCATATATCTTTAAAAAAAAATATTATTCTAACCTGCTAAATGCCATAAACCTGGGGTCATTTAAAGAGTGATGATGTTTTCTATACAGTTTGAGAACCTCGAGCTTTGGTAAAGGTAATATAAATTACTTTGGCCTTGAAATTCATAAGCATAATTTTTATCCAGTTTTGTTACTTAACCATTTCCAATTACTAAGTATTCAAAAACCAAACAAGATTAAAGCGAAACCTTATATTCAGCAAACAATATGTCAGATGATTATTTTTCACTGCAGACTAGAGAAGATTCACATGCTTATAGTTAGAACAGATGGGGATCTGCTATGGGAAAAACAGAAGCTGGTTTTGGGAAAAGAAGAACAATAGTATATAAATGTTATAAAAATTGGCAACACAATAAATTTGTGTTAATTTCCATGAATGCAGCACATAGTCCCTTTAGAAGACCAAATGACTAGTTATTATTTTGGTAGAGAGAGACAGTGATTGCTCAGTTTCTTTCTGTTTCCTGTGCAATCACATAAGCATTGTGACAACAACAAGGAAATCTGTAGACAGTGGCTGCAGAATTTTCTAGATAATGAGCTTATCAACAGACATTCTGCAGGTGACATCAAGGTCTGCTAGCAGAGTTGCATGCAGTGATTCTGAACTTAGCCAAAACCAACATTTTTAAAGAACAGTATTTGCTAACTAGTAAGCAAATGGACTGGTATGTCCAGGACATAAATGTGCATGTTAGTGCCTTGTCATCTACAGTGCCAAATCTATAGTCTGGTCTCTTGCAATGATGCCTACCACTGCATAAGTGTTAGCATGGACCAAGGACCCCTTCCAGTGAACAAACTGAGTGGGGCCGCACTGGTTTAGAGCTAAGGAAGTTTAACTTTATAGGGACAAGTTATGCTGGGCCCGCTGTCTGCTGTGATGGAGAATGGTTACTTCACTAGCATAGATGTAACTTTACATCTAGGTATACTAGCAGAGATAAACATCACAGATACACACACTACCATAGATTTAACTTTAGAATTCTGCCTTTAATACGTATTGTGAATACATATGTCATCTGGCAGAATATGAGAGAAAAAAAAAATATTGTCATTTGGCAGAGGTAATAAAGCTAAATCCCAAATAGAGGAAGCACCAAAGGGTTTAACCTGATTTTGGATTTTGACCGTCTACAGTGAACTAACCTATAGGAGCAGATTTCAAGTGTGATAAACAAGAAACTTACACCAAAAATCCTGCTGTACTGGCTCTGGTAGTTAAGCTTTCAACAGTAACCTGACCTTCTACAGAATGCCTTCAGACGAGGCACCTAGGAAAATTGTATCACAAAAGTACTAATTTTTCAACCCTTTGAATTTGTGACCTGCTTCACACTTACATGCTTATCTACACTGGAGTTTGCCGGAAGACATGAGCTTATCCTGTCCCTCCTTGAAGTTTTCACTGAAAATCTGATTGCAAACCACCTTAAGGCCCTAAATATTTGTGTCCACATCAATCTGATACACATTGTTTTTCAGAAGGGCTTTAATAGCGCAGAATCAGTGTAATATTAGCCATAGCATCACAGCTTCCAGCTTAAAGCTGGCTCTGATTCAACTGTGCTGGTGTGCAGGCAGTTCTCTCTTGCATCTGTTTGCAAAATATACCCTGCTGACGTATCCACATAATAGCATTTACAATAGCAGTTGAAAGCAAAGCTTTGAATAGTTAAGGACATCATCCATCTAATGCTGTCTATAAATAAAAAACATTATTCTTACCAAGGAAAAAGAAGTGCAAACTTCTTCACAAGAATATAAATGAAATGGATTTCTAATAAGTGAAGAAGGTCTTTTAATGCAAGTTGAACTCCACAGCTATTTGTTCCAAGATATTTTAAGACATGAATTTATGAATCTGTTGAGCTTTTTTCTGAATAAAATTTTGGGGATGTAATTGCTAATCCATCACTTTGAAGCATCATTCTTTCTGGAAAGTTTTGCTTTTGGTTTAAGTCCATAACAGTGAATCCTCCTGCTAAAAGCAATGATGTTGTCATTTCTAGATAAAGTAGCAAATCTCAGGAATCTTAGTCAGGCCCAGCTCAAAACACAAGGACTGTAAGACTGTATCTGTTTGTAAAAAACCTTTAAAAATCCTTTTATTTTTTTTGTCTATGAGTTTAGAAATTAGGCCCATTTTCCTTGCCTTGCTTTGACTTTCCAGCAGTTGGAAAATAAATCAGCATGGTAAGAATTCTTTTTTAGTATTTTTTTCTGGTTTTTTTTTTTTTTATCCTTTTATTTTTAAATTACAAGGAATTAGTACTTTCTGTTTTCTGTTTGTTGGTATAAAATCATAATTTTTAAAAAAGAATAAAGCAGCTGAAAAAAATCAAATAGTTAAGTATAAAGCTTGCTGACTTGAAGAAATCCTGCTTTCTGATATTTCTAAGCACTAGGCTGTCTTTTCCTATGGTTTCACATTTCCACATCACTAATGTGTGATACTGCATGCATCACTATGGTGTTTTCTTTATTTTCTGTCTTTCAGGATTTGTTGACTGCACGGTACAGTTTATTTTACTTTTCTTTTTGCAGAGTTATATCTCTGAAATGGACACACACCATCATACTCTGTTTGTCTCCCATCTATAAGCTTCATGAAGATTTCTCTTCTGTAATTAAAAACAAATTTTCTGTCTATATGCCCTTTTAGGATTTACTTATAAATGTGCACCTTTTGCACACTTAACATTGTTACTAGAAGTACTTGTAAATGTCCCGAAGTGGTTAAGAAAACTATTAGAAAATGTACTATGAGTTTTTTTGCCACTGTGAAGGATTTCAGGGGTTTTATTTCCAGCTTTTACAGCAAACAATCAAACAAGTAAGAACAACAACTGTGAACTTTTGGTTCAATAATGTTGAATACTGACCATTGGGAGTTTCAGCTTATTGAATAGCTTTATGGAATAGATATGTCTCTCGCCTTCAGCAGAGCTGTAGAAATAAATTCTCTCTCATTACAATTCCATTGCAACTTTCCTTCAGTTGAACATCAGAGCTTTTCAGGCTTTTGGACTGGATTGTTTGTGGTGTTAGATGGAGCTCAAGAACATTGGCTCGTGTTTGTTTGACAGACTATCACTTAGAGTGCAACAAAAGAAGATGTCTTTCTGTCAGCATAATCTGCCCACGGTTCTTCACTTTCATTACATTCTGCTGCATGCTGATTGTCACCATGGTCTTGCCTTAACCAAGGAATGAGCTGTGAGGATGAACAGGAAAAAAATAGTTCACTGTATCTTTACTCCCATACCTCTGTTTCATTACCAGCGTGTTGTAAATCACCAAGCGCATGATAACATAAAGTCAGGGACAGCAATCAGTGAAGAAAAAGCCAGAGCTTTTAGAATACCTCTGCTGGCTTTGCTTGCTCAGCTTTTTCCGCTCTGTTCACAACATGCAGCAAATCTGAGCTTGGAGTGTAGCACAAAGTAGTCCCCCCTCCACCCCCCGCCCCCTTCAATTATAAATGCTCAGTTACTGAATATTTAATGTTATGATTAACACTGTGATCATTCATGTCACATTTTTTATTTGTCCCTTTCATCCTGAAGGATCCCAAAATTCTTTCCATACCTCTGATTACACAAAGACTACAGAAAGGCTTCTGAATCTAACAATAGGATAAAAAATGACTGTTTAACAGCATAGCACATCTCATTGTTATTAATGATAATAATCATTCCTGGCACTAGCTGTAAGTTCCACCCTTTTTATGAGGCTCTCAGAAAGCAATTTAGAATCAGGTATTGGAAGTATTCACACACAGCAGTTTCACAATACAGATAAGCTTATAATTTATATCTACGGTAAAGGAAATGGAGGCATACACTTTAACCGAGTTACCCAAGTCAACAATGCAGTTATAATTGCAGATTTGAGGAGATTGAAAGAATTCACATATTCTCACCACAATGTCCTATTTTAGCTGTTATGACATATTTCTGAACTAAATGTCAAGATAAGATGTGAAAGAATCTAAGAAAGTAAATCCAATTCCAACCTATTTTGATAATTAGTCTTTTCTAGGATGAAAAAGCTCTGCCTTGATTCTGAAACATGAATACTAAAATGAAAAGAAATTGAGGCATGATATGAAATTTCCAGAAATTCTGGAAAAATAACAGTTAATTTTCAGGCTTACCGTAGAGGCTACCAGTAGAGAATTACTCTATGTTAGTAGCAAAGAACAGTTTAGTCATTAGGACAAATCTGTTGTCTGCTGCACATACCAGGGTCCTCACAGGAGGAAAACATCAGCCCAGGAATAATGAGAAGTTTAGTTGCCTGAGATGTGGGCTTGAAACAGTCAGCTGAAACTCTCTATGTGGAGGTGTAAATATCTGTATGCTACAAAACAGACAATATCCATGCCAATGACACAGAAAGTCTTGGTTTTAGCTTTTGTGCATTCTGCAAAGTTTCATATATGCCTCCTTCACCCCGCACTCCATCAGCTCCTTAACCCTTACTCTACAGACTGCTTTTGATGTCTCAGGATGGGAATCACATAGAAAGACACATTTAATTTGCTGACCTGTCCCTGTCAGATTACCATAAAGGCAAAAAATACATGAGTCTTGGGACTGGTGTGATGGGTGCCTTGGGGAGTGTGCTGTTACAGCCTGAGTGAATAAGGGAAAAGAAATGCTGGGTTCTGTCCCCTGGTGCTTCTCTTTGTGTGTGCTTTCCTGTCCAAACAACTAAATTTCCTCCAGATAATGAGTATGTCTTTTTCAAGTTCCCCTTGCAGTCTTTTGATTCTTTTATTCTTGGCTTCATAGTGTCCAAGTTTCTACCAGCCAGATATGGAGAAGAGACTGCTTTGTCCAGGCAGGATGTGTAACATCATGGATGTCAGCTCTTGCTTCTGTTTGCATATAGAGGATCTATCACTTACTGTTTTGCCTCCTGCTCTAGGATCCTGTCGTAGCTGTCACCATGTTGGTATATCAAAATCTTTGCCAGAAGAGATCTTATATCTTAAGGGATCATATTTAGAGATATTATAAATCATCTAGATCCATTTGTCTCTCCCTCTAGGTGGATATTTAAACTGTACCTCTTCCTTCTTCTCTTCTCCCTCCCACCTTTTTTTATTACCTTTACTCATCATGTAGTTTCAAATGCAAAAAGTATTCTCTGCAAGAGCTGGATTTAGCAAACAGAAATAGATGCATCCAGCAACCAGCTATGTCCTGCCATACATCATAATCATTCCAAAGAAGATATTAATCTCACAAGACTTTAGTTATAAAACTGCTTTAGTTGCTTCTGCAGACAGACTTTTTTTTCACTCCACTACAGGGTCTTTGCACAGCCCCATTCATTTATCTGTCAATTCTGAAGAAAAAACTCCCAAAAGTTAACTCATGTAATTAACATAACTATGTAATTGAAGAATCAGCCTGTCCTTCTCTCCCCTCAGAGTTTTGTGATTTACAAACAAATATTGTGAATATTTTAATGTAAATTGTTTTTAATATTTATCCTAATTGTAGACGATACCAATCTCTCTATGTGGATTGTGTCTTACTATAAGTACTAGACAAAAAGAGTCTATTACACTGACTGCAGTAAAGAAAAAAAAGTAAATTAATTTCAGAAAGTATATTATTTTCTTTGGTATCCTTCCCATTCTGCAGACTGCGATCAGACACAGAATGTGAGCCTTTCTGAAACATATATAAAGTAAACAGCTTGTTAAATAGGTCATCTTTATTTAATATTCATTAATGCTTTATTGTTCATGGTTTTGTAACTTATTTATATTTATTTATAGAAATTTCCCATTGCAAGACAATTTGGCTACAGCATAGTTCCTACAAAAGAAGTTTTTTTAAATATTTACAAACTTATCATACAAAAGTTGTATGGCTTTTTTTTGTAACTGGTCATAACTCAAAAGCAGCAAAGTCCTTACCTTCTGGCGCCTTCTTATTAAGAAAAAATCAAGTCACCAGAAACTACACATTAAGGATTGTGACTGATCTGTATGGCCAAAAAATCAGATATGTGAATGAAGGTTGAATGTAATAATTGTCAGTGCATTCATCTAGTTGTGCTTGGGATCTGAAAAATTTTCAGTGAGGCTGTATTTCATGCAGCTTACCAGGAAGAGACACCTGAGATACTTATCTTTGTGAAAGACTATTGATTATCAAAGCACCCTACAACGTCACAAATCCTTCACTATTACTATCTCATCTCAGGACACACAAGAGAAATGGAAGTTTGAAAAATAAATTTGAGGTTGAGTAGAAAATCCTTGTAGTCCCTTACCTGTTAAATTGGTTTCTATGAAGCACAAAAACAGGCAACTATATTTTATACAACATAAAAAAGTTTTAGACATCATGTATGAGTGAGGTACTTCTTTTTGTGTGTTGTTTAAATGGAATAATAGTTCATTCGTTACATTTCACGAATATGTTAACAAATTTTTAACAACTGCCTAAATCTTTTTTGTAATGACATGTTTCAATCACCTGGGTATAAAACCTGTTACAATTAGATGTCATTCTCTTAGTGAAAGGTCACAGGTCATCCCTAGGGTACTGCCTGCCCTTATACATGCATTAGTAGCTGTAAGTTATATTGCTACCCTGATACTCTGCCATGAATTTTCTTATGACTATTTAGTAGGTATAGTACAGCCTTATTTCGAAAAGAGAAAAGTAAGAGATAGTATGAAGATAAATCAGAAGTGTAGCAGACTTAAACCACCTATAAGCACTTCTCAGTTATGAAGGAATTCTTTTAATTGCATAGTGACACCTTCTTTAAATCTGATGGGCAGAATAATGAGAATTAGAGTGCTGCCAGCAGTGAAAATATACTTGATTTTCAAGACTGTAAACCTATGTTGACTCGATCATCAAATACTCAAAAATATTTCCTTTGAAGACAGAGAAAAATAGTCAGGTCTGATGTATAGGAAGAGCACCCAAAGGCAAGTGGCTAGATGCCTGCTTAGCACTTTCCTTAAAGCTTTATTTAATTGAGACTAGAATAGTCGACAACTCTGACTAGATTTTCATCTATATCTGAAGGCTAGTAAGGAGCCCCCCCCAACTTGTTACTACTAATGGGTTTTTTTACTCATTAACAACCATTTTCTTCTTTTGTGAAATAAATTTTTTTTTTTTTTAAATGTGAGTAAAAACACACACCTTTTCAAAATGTCAGCATTAGGATACACTGATATTCTATGCAAGCTAGAGTGTTAGAAATTATTACATGTTTTCTGTGCGTGATCGTGGTTTGTCTCTGTACTTCCACAAGAGCCATCCACTGTAAGGGAGAGAAAGTTAAGTCTATATTTGTACAGTCATTTGTAGATTTTTAAAGAAGAAATAGATTGATGGGGTGGAAGGAGAACGGAGAGAGAATGTTTATTGTAAGAAATAGAGAAGATTCTTGAGGTTATAGATGAGCAGTACTTGTGCCTATGGCAGGCCCACGTGCTAGTCTATGGGCCAACATGCCTTGCTGCAGTGTTCCGGAATAAAGCATGCACATAAACTGTCTCATGGATTGTTCTTTCTTATGAGAAATGGCCTTACTGTCGTTGTTGATTTTAATTACATAGGGAAAAGATGAGACAGTGGCTGAATCTAGTCTAGAAGAAGGTGCTCTCTGATCTTGTTCATAGTGCGAAAATCACAATAAAGAACAACAGTTCTGTATGCAGATATCTTAGTCAGCCTTGGGAGTTTGCCATCTTGAGGTTAAGCTGTTAAATTGTTTTTATATGTAAACCTCTATAGTTTAGTTTATAGCCAAATTGAAGAGCCAGTGGTCTGTATTGTCTGGCCAGGAATATAAAACCCCTGTGTGTTTACAACAGATTGTTGTTATACAGATTACAATACAGATCCATGTGCATTTGTCACTGATATTCCTATCTGATAGCAAGCTGGTACAAGACTGAAAAATGATTCTTGCGGCAGCCAGTCTCAGCCTCCATGAAGTGACATGCTAATCCTAGGAGCCTGCGTTATACTACTGTGGCAGTTCTTCCTGTATTAATCACAGACTCCTAGGAAAATTGTTTTGTAGAGATAAGGACTGCCTTTCAGCTCCACACAGAGTTCTGTGCAGAGGACGTGTATGTAGATTCTTTCCATCCCTGACTGTGATGCCTTCTATTTGCAGGCAGAATATACAGTTAGTGATTAATCAGTCACTTTCCACACTAGTGTTTTGATCAGCCAACACTGTAGTTTTTAGTCTGTAAATGACAGTTCACTTGCTGGAGGGATGGTGTGGCTCCAAAAGCAATGTCAGTCTCTTAAATAGTGGAATGAAAAACTCGTGTGCTGTTGTTGAAGACGTGAAACAGTTGCTGGTGCATATCACTGGATGTTTTCTTCCTTAAATGAAATTTCTATACATTTGTATAATTCTATTTGAGAATAGGGTGAAGAGGGTGAGTGTTTGAAAGATGTTTTTGGGCACAACTTATGTAAACCAGGGCAAAGTACTATAACATGGCTGTGCCTAGCTCTCAGTTTGCCTTGAGGAAATTCAAACCTAACTCAAGCATGGCTACCAAGAGCAATATGAACATAACATAGCAGTATAAACTAGTTTCAGCTTTAGCTTTGCACAGTTGTGTAGCTTATTGTTAAAATGGGGTTTATGTGTATCTTTTGAGTGTGTGATTAATCTTCTATATGCATGTGGTAACCTTCTGTAAGTGACTCTGCTTGAGCATGGGTTCTGAGTTGGATCAGATGCTCTCCAGAGATCCCTTCCAACTTCAGCTATTATGTGATTGACATATATTAACAATAAGTCATTATTCTGTACAGAATAACCCATCTATGATCCTAGAACAAAAATGTAGCGTATTAGCGTAAAGAGAATAGTATGAGAATAGGATGATAGTAGATGACTTGACAGTTGATACACAAGGCCCAGAATCTTTAAACAAACTCACTAGTGATCAGTTACTAGTGCCTAAGTCATGTAAGGGTAAAATTAGTTTATGCAAAACCAAAGAGGGAAAAGCAGGGGAGGCTGACTTGTACTGCTGGGTCAGGATGACTGGAAAAAAAAGAAACAGTCTGGGCCAGCACATATGAGATGTTTCTGTTC
>JAOXNG010000021.1:77950168-77975222 GCA_028566535.1 Scolopax minor
TCCCTAATTATGAGGATCAAAACATTTGTTCTTTCAGTCACCACAGTTTCTTTTGCCTTGAATGTGCCTGTTTTTTGGCATATGTGAGAACCTCATTTTCAGCTTTATTTTGAAGTTATTATAAAATCTTCTCCTTCTTTCTCAGCCTTTTTTTTTTTAAATTCTGTAAAAGTATAGGATATTCTGCCTATGTGCCTTTAGATAAAATCCTGTCCTGTAATGAAAGCTCCACTTTAAATTGATGATGGTGACTATAAATATGAAATCCTAGCCAACTTGTGCTAATAGTCTTCATTCCTTTCTCATTCTCAGCAGTAGTTCTGGCATTCATGATCTTCTTAACATCTGACACCAATTCCATTAAAAAGGAATCCAATTGCAATGTACAAAATTTAGTTTCAGACTTTATTGCACAGCATTTTTGGTTAAATGTGAGCACTATTTCTTTTGCTAATTTTACTAATTTTGAAATAAAATATTTTTGTCTGAAAAATAGTCTCCAGCTTGCAAAGGGGGAAGTGTGAGGGCAACAATAGAGGTTTTTATAATCAGTTTCAGTACTTACTGATCTCCCTTTTCTACCCACAGGCTAAGTATGGAAATCTTCCTTTAGGGCACAACAGCATTTTTGTTAGACCACAATAGAAAAACTTGTGATACTCAATTTTAAGCATATGCAAGAAAATCAGTAATACTCTCATTGTAGGTATCTGTGGACATATTTGTGTTCGCAATAGTATTTGATGGTTTTGTACAGATTCTTTGCAAAGATTCTTTTATTAAGAGGCAATCTACACAGGCAAGTGGATAAAATATAGAGTGCTGTCCAAAAGTCAAAGAAATTGCAAGGCTTAGAGATATACTGTGAGAACTGGAGTAAGAATGGTATGAAAAAACAGGGTAAAATAAGAGCAGACAAGGTAAACCAGAGTGAGTGTGAGAAGCAAAGAGCAAATGCAGGTTTGAATAGGAAGAAGAATAGATTAAAATAATTGGTTGTCTTCGTGTTAGGACAGCAACATTATTTCAAAAAGACTAGTTAACACAGAAAAATGTGCAGGATGACTAGAAAGAAAAACGTCCCAACATTCCTAAGGATAATGTTCATGATGTTCACTTGGAATTTAGATGTTGAGATTCAAAACACCTTTTGTGATTTTATAAGAATCTGATCCTGAGGTCTGTTACAGTTCTCCAGCTGATGTCTACGAAATAAAAACTGATGAAAGCCTTTCTTTCCAAACATGCACATACCTAACTTTTTTTTTTTTTTCCATAGGAAAACAGACACCTTTCTGGAGTAGAGATTTAGGTGATTCATTGGTTAAGTTTGTGTATTAGTGTATAAAACATGTATCCTAATATTTGCAAAAAAATATTACTTTCTCTTTAACATGGCATATACTTATGAAAGATACATAGAAACTGAGGGTTTGCAACACACATTTCAAAACCCTACTTTTGGCATTGATTCAATACATACTGAAATTGTGTTCTTAGAATTGGGCAATCTGTTTTATTGAATAACAGACTTTCTGTAAACCATCATTTCTTCAAAAAAAGTACTGGACTTTTTTACAGTTCAGAATTACTTAGTGGACTACAAGGCTATCTGGACTCCACTGTACAGGGGAGAATAAGAATCTCAGTGGAGCAATCAGCAAAATTCAAGGTGGCTGCAAAAAGTGATGCTTTGAAGCAACTGTCCTTGAAACCTCTGCTGTCCTACCTCCCCAAACTAATGAAGCTTCTTAGATAGTTTTCTTAATCTGTCTGAGGTAACATCTTTCTGCAACTGTTTTCCACTCTATTTTTTAACTTGTGTAGTAGTGCAGTCAGAGCAAAATTAAAGACTAGAAACTCTCAGTTTATGGCAAAAGGCACAGCTGCTGAGGTTGTTCAAATGTCTAATTAGAACTTCTCATTAAATACACAAAACTGTGCTTCTCGCCTCGCTGTTTGATGAAAATAAAGAAAAATATTGAGAAGACCATAGCTTAATGCCAGCTTTACTTTGTGTGTTTCTTGTTCATGATGCTTCATCCCAAATTTTATAGGAAACAAATAGAAACCAGAATCCTATGGAAAAATAGGAGGAAGAAAAAGTCATCTTGGGCAGTTCTGAATAGTTCGCTCTATTATTCTTACAGTTCTAAACTGATGTATATGTATGTGTATTGGATAACTTAACAGGCTGTTTTGTTAAATTCTTTTTCCTTACCCTCCTCTTTTGGATGAAAGCTGTTCCTCTACAGAATATGAGATTAATATCTTAATGTGTTCTGAAAAATTGTGTTGGGAGAGTCCCTGCTCACCGTATGGTGTTCTGAAGTCACTTTCTGGCATTTTTCCATCTGAACTATGACAGAAATTAGATCAGCTGTGTGGCAAAGATCTCAGCAGGGTAGTGCCCTAAGCAATACTAGAACAAGTAGCACTATTTAGGATTTTCTTGGTGCTTAGTATTGATGGGGGAAAAATACCCACTTTATTATTTTATTTTTTTTAATCAACAAATATCTTTAAAATGGGCATACTTAAGATTAAGTTTTCTGCTGTGTTTTCAAATTATGTTAATGGGAATTTAGACACTGTGTTCAAACAAGCTAATATATTCTAATAAGGTGAACAGGTGAGACCTACCTGCAGCAGTTAAAAGTCTGGAAAGAAAACCAGATTACCATAGTTTCCAAGTGCTCTGTTGTAGTGTTTCTAATTGGTCCCTGTCTGGGTTTTCTACTCAAGTACAAGCATAAACTTGTGATCTTACTCTGGGAAATGGCCTAATTTTCTTCTATTGATCAGTAGGGAAAATGTTTCTTTGACGTTTCTACTGCTATCTCAAATGCAATCTTTTACTTTAATCTATGCATTGATATATTTTACATACATACTTTCTCGGCTTGCAATAGTTCTGCCTTTTTCTTTCAAAAATATTTCTTTCATTAAAAGAATGCAATTTATCTTTATTTTCATTTGACTCATGGTCTGGTTCAGAAATCTATCCACAAATTACATGTCTTAGATTAAAATGACTAGTACACCTTTTTCTTTACAGGATTTCATCAGAATAATTTCTATATAGAACAGAATCTGCTGTAGTTGCAAATACCCCAAAATGCTGAAAATTTGATATGTAATGAAATATTGAAAAATGAGCAGAAAAATTTAATGCAAAGCTGATTTATTTTTCTTTAATACACTTTTGGCTCTCATACAATGTAAAAGACAGACCAAATATATTTATCTGTTCAAAGAGCTGACTAGCTTTATTTCTGAACATTCTAGAAGGAAAGCAAACACTTTTAAAATTATTGGTGTGGCATGTAGTTTTTTTACTTCTGGCCAATTAAATCTTTTTATTTGGAAATGGGTATATAGCATGGAAAGAACATAGTATGTGAAAGTGTAGAAATTGGTAAATTGGTAATTATTTATGATGAGAAAGAATATGAATATAAATATAAATTCCATAAGCCTCAAATCTGCTTTTTAAAAATAGGAAGTTTATGGGAATTATGGGCTATTATGGATCACTTTGACTTTGACTTTCATATTTTTTACATTCTGGGGAAATGCCGTGGCATATTTTGTGATGGTATCTTCTTGATTTCTGGAGTACCTATCATGCTTTTGCTTTACACTTTCTATATTAGTGAGATGCTAGGATGCACCTTAATGACTCAACTCATCTTTTTTGACCTTTTTGTCTTTTTAGGTAATGACTGTGCCTTGAAGTTATCTTAAGTATGTTTTTTTCTTTTTTAACCCTGCCGGAGAAAAGAATTCTTCTTTAGAATTATATTGGCTCTTTTACCTCATGATCTGTATGATCTGTAATACCAGGATATCTGATAACATAAAATTTGAATCCATGATTTGTTTAGCTGTGGTTTTCAGGATTATTTGGAGAGTTATGCCAAAAAAAAAAAGAAGATTCAAACTTTTCTCCAGCCATGCAATTTATTTAATCTTCTTCACTGTGACAGATTAGAATTAAAGTGTCAATTCCAAACTGATATAGTCTAGAATTAATGTTGAGAATATTATAAGAAATTTAAACCCATTTTTTTCAGACTTGGGAAGATGGTAGATGATGAACTGGATTCAGGTTTGCTCTTAGAATTAGAATGTAGAAATATAGCTGCTAATGAGATATACAAGAACAAAAAATCTTGTATCTTTTTATCTTCATATCAGAGAATGATAATTTTACAGTAAGAATACACGCTGGGCTGGGAAATAGGCTTTGTGTGCAAAGACTCCCTAAAACAAGTGTTTTAGTTATTTATATATAACCATGGAACTTAGGGAACAGAACAGAATAAATAAGAATGGAACAGGAAAGGAGACAAGATAATAAAAGATGATGCAGACACTCTAGAGCTAACACAATGAAAGCCAAGTAAGAACCACAGCTGAAATGGAGCTGTGACAATAAACAGCAGGAACTTCTGAAGGCCCTCAATCATCCATCACTGCAAATTTCTCCATGGTTATTAGTGTGTGACCAAAAAATTAAAAATGATGGATGAGAGAGAGACAGTACAATGTCTTTAATTTTTGGCCCTGTATCATTGTTTATACTGAAAGAATCAAAGGGGAAAAAGTCAAAACAAAGTGAAACAACCAATGCCAAACTATAATCTATTTACTTAAATGCAACAATACAAAAGAGAAAAAGAAGCCTTTACTGTATACGGTATAAAATGAGCTACCTGTCAGTACTTGCAAAAACACCTTTGTAACTGTGAATCTCTCTGTAATACTCCCTATGACAGTAATATTTAACAGAAAGTCCAAAATAAGAGAGGGAAATCATTAAGTAGGCAGTGTGCTCTCACCAAAATTTAGGATACTTTATAGAATTCTTTCATTTCTCATGCTCACTTCATCATTACTTGCTTACACTTAAGCATCAAGTAGTTTGAAAAGGTAATGTTCCTGCTGTTTCTAACACAGAAGTACTCTTGCTTGTGATTGTTATTGTGAGAGTTATGAATGAGTACCAGTAATCTTAATTAGTGTTTTCCCTGCTTGGAATTATGTATAGTTTAAGTGTCATTTCCACAATCTGTTTTGAGACTCTGATATTCTAGTTTTGGTTTTGGTCCTTGTAATCTACATGCACTTCCCCTTTTATTTAGGCTGTTTTTTCATAATTCCCAATTTACAGAAGAGTGGCAACATTAGGGGTAAAACAAAGACACACTGGAGTCTAGAGGCATGGAACAAAGTGCCTTTTGCAAGCCTTTCCAAGTAGTGCCTACAGTGCAAATAATGAGTAAGAAATGTGTGATGAGAAATGTCTGATTACCACAAATCAGAACCAGATATACAGCTTCTGAATGACAGACTGCACATTTTAAGTAGCGGGAGTTTTCAAGCCTTGTACACTCTCAAGTTAGCTTTTACATGAGCTGAAATTAAAGTTATTTTATTTTTAAAATATTTTCCAACTGAGGGAGCTAGTGCTTAGGGAAGGTTCGTGCTTCTCTGGATTTGGTGCGCTGTCTCCACTGTTTTGAATTTCATTTGATTAGTTTTGTGTTGGGATTTTTTTTTTTTAGGAGAAAGAGGATTTCAAAGTAAAGCATGGGGTGTGTGAAGCAATGACACACAAACAAGCTTCTTTGCATCTTACTCATTCACATGAAAAAAAACAAACTCCACCAACTAGAATTTTTAGCTCCTGGAATCTGTAATAATTAAAACAATGTAATTATTATGTAAGAGCTGATGGTGGCAATTGAATATCATTTCCCTTGCAGATCATCTCATCAACCATAAACCCTAACGCAGAGGTAGGTTAAGAATCTCATTTAGAGTAGGTACTTGCTCTGTGTGCCCTATGAACACAATCAATTTCCAGCGTCCTCAGGTCCTACAGATAACATCTGTTTTTGCAATTCAGTTGAAAATTCATTAGTAAAACTATTCCCTCTGAGAATTCATGATCTCCCACCAGTCCTTTTATTCCTTTGGGCCCCAGATTCCATCTCATCCACATACCTATCTCAAGATACATTGAGATGTCCCTGATTTTCATTTCCCAGCTGTTAACTTTCTATATAAAAACTTCACTTTAAAAAAACAATCTCCTACAAGAGACACCCATAAAACGCAGCAGCCATTTTTGTTTTAAGGTAGATACATTTCTTTCTATGTATACCCTGTGCAGATAAACCATTAAGTTACATCTATTTTTTATTTTCACATAATAATTACAATTAATACTTCCATAAGAAATTACATTGGTAGAATATCACAGTGGTCATTTAGAATAATACCTGATAATTCATTTAGTGAAACACAGTATTATAGATTACAGTACATAGGAATACAATATTCTTTAGGGATTATAGAGACAGGAAATTGTTTTAATGACCTAAAAATCAAAAGACCCTTCTGGATCTTACATTGGTTAGAATAATAATTTCATATATTTGTCAAGTAGACAGTAATAATAAAAATGGGTAATTTGAAAAAAAAAGTATTAATATTTTTTATTAATCAGAAGAAATAAGTGGTGGTTTCTGCATTCTAAGAGAAGAGTGAAGATCTGTTAACTTTGAAAGAGCAATAGGAAGAGGATGATGGAAATGAGGTTCCCTCTTGGTCTGTTTTTGGTTTTGGTAAATGATGTTGCCAAGTGAACTTAAGTCTAAGCCCCCAAATTTATATTCCTTCCTTTTGAAAATACCAAATGAATAAGAGTAAAATCTTACAGTTTTTTCCCCTGAATTTTGTTGCAAAAAATTACCTTCTTTGATTTCCATTTTTTCCCCATAGTCTGGTTTAATATTTGTAGAACCCTATAAATGCTGCCCAGAACATTTACATGTCCATGCACGGGCCAGATTGCAGAAACAAGACCAGACTGGACATCTTGTCAGATAAGTCAATGGAAACTTCAGAAATAGAAAGTCTTTTGCTAGCATTCTCATTTCTTTGATGGAGAGGAATTAGTAAATATCTCTTTTCTGAGGTAGCTGGCAGTATATAATATTTTCTTTGCCAGCATTAATTAGCTGGAAGTGTAATAAGTATTCTCTCAAGTGAAATATTTTTTCCAACTACATTGCTACTTCAGTTCTCTTCAAGAGTTTTAAAAATATTGAGAGGTTTTTTGAGTCACTGGTATAAATAATCAATTATAGAAGGAAAAAATATTTTATTTTGGTATTTTATGAGCCTAATGGGATGAACTGGACAATCATCTATCTTTTAATCTTATTTTGGAGACCATGAAAAGACTCAGTTTTAGCAGTTTTAGCATTTAGTTAGCTTGTAGGAATTGTAGGTAACACTAGCAATAATTAATGCCTTTCCAATGTGGTGTTATGGGAAAATTAATATTACCAAATTATTCTAGTTGAAAGACCCCTCCTAGGACTGCTTCCCACCATCTGGACAGGAGCTTCTCATGATTAGAATAACTGTTTGCATTTTCCTGTGTAAAAATACTCTAATCTTAAACACGAAGTATAACAGAATTTTAACCAGAATGTGAAGCCACTGATTCTAGAACATAAATAAAATACTTTCTAAAGGTAATCTCAATGATTAACTTTGGAGTACAATGAATGTTCTATACTTTAGAGTCATTAAATCAAGACTGAATGTCTTTCTAAATTATGCCACATGTATTAGAATCAGTTACAAAATTAAATAAAATGAGAAATGGTTTCATTCTATTATTTCATACAGGTTCTAATTTCTATTCCCATGAATGTTCACTAAATTGTTGATTGACTTTTATTAAATAAAACTTAAATAAACCTTCCAAAAATACTGTAATCATTAATGAAGTATAAAGTATACTCATCAGCTGAACGGATTTACACATCAATTGAAAGGAATTTTTTTTCTTTTTAAAAGTAATAAATATTTCTCCTCACATTATCTATCTTCTGTGTGGGAATAATCAACAGTGGGAAGCCAGAATACACACATAACACTAACTAATTATGTCCCACTATTTGAAATTTGGTTAATTTTTTTTCACATCTACCTGTATTTGTCTAAACTTGAAAATATAGATCCATAGTCAACAATCCATAATTTTTTTCTTTCCTGCTTTTTTTCTTTCTTTTACAATTTGATAATTAACTTAAAGAAGATTTTTCAATGTTGCTTTCTGCAGAAAGTTATAAAGTACCAGAAAAAATGTCACAACCATTCCCTGACAATCCATTTGATTGAAATCACTGTGTAAAATAAATATATAAAACCATTGCTACTTAAAATATATAATAAGACTAAGATTGATTTTTGTCAGAGAAAATCATAAGCAAATACTTTGCAAGAAAAACTGGATGTCAATACTCCTAAGTATAATATCTGCTGGTGGCCCTTCATGTATCTAAAGATTATCATTTGGAGAGATGAAGCTTCATAATCTGCAAGTGGATATAAGACAACCATTTTTAACAGATGACGTCAAACAGAGAATCTACTTAAGAAACTACAATTTGAATTTAACTAAAATTTTCTACTTGCTCATCTGTATTCTCTCTTAAGGTGCCTTTCCTCACACCTTACAAAAACTGAAAACTGGAGCCATTCCTGGCTCCACTCCCACTCACCAATTCCATGGCAAACTGCCCAAAATCCCATCAGCCATGCTACAGCCTCGCAAGGCAATCAGGCCATGCGAGTGCTGGGCAGCAGACAGTTGCTGTTTGCCTGCTTGGTTTCCATGGAAATACTTGCTGCTGGAAGTTTTCCTTCCATTGAAATAATCTTTGCCTGATGAGAAGTTCCATTGAACTTTTCCATTGAAAGTATTTGATTGATGTAATAGTTACTGCATGAGTAGTAGTCATATAGTACTATGAGTAACTACAGTCACATTGTCATTGGCTGGGACACTGAGTTTCTCTCTCTCAAAGTCACATCTGCTGAAATTGAGCTGTGCAAATTGGCAGGTGAATTCCTTTCAGCCCTTCTCTGTAACCAGATGCACTTTTAGTCAGAGGAACCAGTACAGCTTTGCTAATTTCAGTCTTTCAGACTGTAAATAAAGAAATACAAGAAGCTGTTCTGAGAAGAGAGGATGGGCAAGGGTCTGGTGGGAGGGAAATCCTCTGCTGGTGAAAAAGTAGCTCCTATGGTGGAACTGTGAATGAAAATATAAAAGGCTGTGAAGGTGCTGTCTCCTGCAAGTTATTTTCCCTGTGGTAAATCCCAGGCCAACCACAGCTCAGAAGAGAAATGAAAGTGACAAACTGGGAGAAGGTTGGACTTTACAGGCTCCATTCTCTGTTGATTTTTCAGTGCTAGCAGCTGAATAAAGAATTCAGAAAAGGTTAGAATATACTGAATGAACTATATGTTATCTCATAGTCACAGTGGAAATTATTCAGGATTTTAATTTACTAAAAAAAAATCCCAAAGGTATGTATTTGATGAAGGCAGTTGCATCAGTGTGTTTTCAAAGACTACCAACTATTCTGATTTTCTGTTTTTTTCTCTCCCCACCAACATTTAAAACAACATTTTTGTTGTTTCTTGGCCTTTCTTTATTTCACTGTAAATATATAGGATTGCCACCTGCTAAGTACAAATATTGTTTCAGATGATCACAACTTCCCCTTGGATTTTAATCACTTGCCAAAGCCTTTTGAGCCACATATTCTTCTGTCAAGACAATTTACACTGCTGTGTGCTGGATGAAAATATAATGAAAGATCTATAGCTTTCTCGTTCTATATTGTGAAAACTGGGGGAGGTTTTATTATTTTCAATGTTTAAAATAGAATAAATTTATGCAGTTTTTTCCTGATTAAAATAATAGACTCATGTACAACTCAAGTTGTTGATGAGGAAGATAAATTGTTATCAAGACAGAAATCTCTTTATTTTAGTGAGTACATTAGTGGAATTGTTCCCTTGATTGTTTTTCCATGCAAAACAAGAATGTTTGTTCATTATACATCTATTATGAAGAGAAAATTCCACCAACATAACCTTCTCCGGTTTTCTTGTTTTGCTGTCTTTGTGACAGGCAAACGTAATTTCTGTTCTATTTTGTTTGCCGAATGTGACAGGGACAGACGTTTAGATAAATTCATACATCAAGCAAAGGGCTGTATTCAAGCTTTTCCAAGTTTGAACCTGACACTTATAAACAGGAGTGTGAACAGCTTTGATCAACTTACAGCAGTGCAAACCAGTTCTGATACCCAGATTGCTGCAGTCTGAAAAGTGCTCTTCTAAACCATGCTAGTTGCAGAAGTTGAACTAATGATCAGCTGCTTTTTCCTACTACAGTTGTCCTTCCCTTTTCCTTGGGAAAAAAGGGGAAGGAACAGGAGCTGAAACCACTGTAATTTTATTTGCGTGATTGCAACTGACAGCTCCAGATGTGACCTTGAACTGGGTATTTGCAGGCATTGTGATGAAGCAGCAATACCAATGGCCCATCTAATACTCTTGAGAGAGTATTTTCCGTAAAAGTAATTGTTTCTTTTAGAGAGAGACCTGGAAGGCAACTTTACGCCCAGTATGTGCTACTGTGACAGTAAATAGCAGATGAGAATTGTAGAGAAACAATTCCTACCTGGTTCCTAAAGAAGCCTGGAAAAAAAAAAGTTGTGGGTTTTATATTCTTACTGTAACAAAATTACATTGTGTCAATCTTGCAATGTTTGTCCATAGAGCTGCAAATTTAGGTTGGTATGAATAATTTAGAGGAAGAAAAATCTTTTATCTGGTGCTAGATGAGTAATAAAAAAAGGCCCAAAGTGTGTTCAATGTCAGCATTTTTTTTGTTTTGTTTGTGGTCAGGGTTTTATTTGTTGTTTTTGTTTGTTTCTTTAGTAGCACACAGCAGTGATAAGAGACCTTGCAGATAATCCAGGAATATTATCCTCTTAAAATACATTTTTTCCTGACATAAAATTCCATGGTCATGTCAAATAGTGCTGATCCAAATAACTGATGTTGAGGATATAAAATAAACTCTTTCACAAGACATACAGCAATATTTTCTTTGTTTCCATCCTTTTACATCCTTTGATTTGACTGTATGCTGGTCTTGCATGAGCCAATATATTTGTGCAATTGCAAGTTCCTCCAGACTTTGGAATTCTCTAAGCACCTTCTCAAGTATAACTTACATTGAATTTATAACAACCTGCCACTCCTTTTCTTTAAGCAGTGCAATCAACTTCCTATTTAATAGATTCATTTAACTCAGAATCTCTCCCTTTCTACTTCTTGTTTTCTTTTTACAGCGAGGAAGTCATCCTTGACAAAAATAAAAATGAATGAATAGACCAATTGTGAATAGCATTCTTTCAATGATTAGTTTGATCACTCACTCAATAAAACCAAGATGGCTAGTTTTGTCCTAAGTCTGGAGGTGACCTTTCCGAAGCTTTAAATAATAGAGAAATGATTTATGGTGATGCATCCCATGCTATTACTGTTTGACGTGTATAAATGATGGGCTGAAATTCTAT
Organism: Scolopax minor; assembly: GCA_028566535.1. NCBI lineage: Eukaryota > Metazoa > Chordata > Aves > Charadriiformes > Scolopacidae > Scolopax > Scolopax minor. Next base: position 77,961,637 of record JAOXNG010000021.1, read on the forward strand.
AATGTGTCAATTTACCCATGCTATCTGTAGATATTGCACTTTTAGGGAACAGGGAATCACATTCATATACTTCCCTAATAAAAAAAATATATTTAGAAATCAACTTAATTAAAATTAACATAAAGATTAAAGAAATTCATTATTTATTAAATAAATTAAATAAATGAAACATAACATGAATATGTATAAATCAAGTATTTTATATCTGATTGAAAGTTATTATTTCAGTTATCCTGGCATTATGTTCACCCCTAATTCAAGGTTTGCCCTTGACCTAGATACTCTCAACAAGTATTTTTCATATTATAGAACTGGACAGTCAAAAATCAGCTTATGATAGGGCTCTTCCTCCCCTTCCTCTGCATAGAGACTCTTACACAGCCCATAAGAGTCTGCAATTGTGACCCAGGCCTTCATGCTATCCCATCTATTCCTGTGATCCCTGTCATGTCTTAGCCCTGTGACTGTGCACAAAATTCACATTCTTCTTTACTTCCTGAGCTATGCATATTAGTACTTAGCCACCAGAGGAAAGCCTTTGGATACTCTCTTTCCTGAGTAAGACTGTGAAAGCCCCTAAGTGTCTCTCTTCTCTGCATACCTCCTCTATTTGCAGCTCTCCCTTTCTTACCTTTGGACTTTGTTTCCCACGAACCAGTGAAATTAGTCTAAAGTTCCCTTTCACCATGCTAAGAAACCTGATCAAAATCATGTTTTTTCTTTTAGTCAGGTGGGTTACATCTCTTTCCCAGAGTTCTTTATCCTCAGATGAAAGACTGGTATTACCATCTGTAAAGCTAAACATTGATGTTCCAGAAGCACCTACTGAGTCTTCCATCTGTAAGAAAAGAGAAGAGCATAACACAGAGTCTTATCCCCTTCACACTTGTTCTTGAAGCTTTATGGTTACCCTTCAATATGCTCCAGGTTTTACCTTGGCATGGTACCCAGATTGATCAGTAACAGGGATAAATAGCCAGAAGAAGGGATGATCCATGCCAGTCTCTGTGCAACATTAAATAATTAACATCTGAGAAAATAGAAAAGCTCTTGGGGAAAATACATCTATCAGTGGAGGAATCCTTTCATCCCATATAGGCAGGAATTGACAACCACTAATATCACTTCCTTTTGATAGTTCTATTTTCAATATGAATATGTGAGATATCTGGCCCAAAACCTCCCTATGAACCTGTTGCTTTACCTCTTGTTGCTAGGCCCTGGAATTATATTCTAGGGGAAGAGCTGCTTGTGGAAATGGAGCCTTCATTCTGTAGCTTCCAAGCTTCTAACTTCACTCTTGAGAGTTTTTGTTCACATGTTGCCTTGGCCATAACACCCCTCTCATCCTCAAGGAATTTAAAAGTCTTGCTGTTGCAGAGTCTCTGCAGAAAGCCTGTTTCTCTTTTGATCATTTTCTCTGGTGCAGGGAAGCTTGCTTGATAGTTCTTTTACCTCCTGCACCTGACACCAAACTGACCCTATTAGAGCACACGCTTGCACATGGGCAGAGGCAGTCACATTACTAGAGAGCATGGGGGAAATTCATCCAAGAAAGGTGCCTCTTCATGTGGATTTTGCAACTCTGGAGATTTGCTAGTGAGCAAATATCTGTCTTTGAGTAGGCATCAGGAGCCAGAACTAGAGCCAGCTGGCCCCTACTGAATCTCTGGAGAGCTTATAGAGCATGTTCTCCTCAAAGCTACTTCCAGTTTCTCGAAGGGCAAAAAGGTAACCGGATCATACATGTGACCAACATGATTGCTTTTTATGATGAAATTACTAAGTGAATGAGGAGTGTTTGGTGAATATAATGTACCTTGGCTTTTGACATTTTTTTTGACCCTGAAATTTTTTGGTTTATATTTAATTAATAGACTGCTGTGTTTTTTCATCTCTTTTCCAAGCAAACTGATATGCTGCGCTTAAGAAAGTGGGCACTGTTAAACAAAAGAACTTCTTATTCAGCTGTATGTGTTAATTAATAATCTTTGATGAATGGGGGTTCAATAATGCCCAAATTTTCCCTTGCTTCTCCATTAATGATAGTATATTCAGTAAAGCGTGTAATAATTATGAGTGTTATAGAATACTAAACTCTGAAAATAGACAGGTCTATTCTTCTTATGTTGTTCCAGTAATTTTTCAGCTATTATAGTTTTCCTAGGTGAATTGTAGTTTACTGTAAAGTATGCATGATGTATTGACATGCAAAGTATAATGCACTGCATAATAAGATGCAAAAATACTCAATAGATTCTTGATTATAATGCTATTAAATCAAGAAAACCTCATATATCTAAATAATTTAAATCTCATATTAATTATATCTTAAAAACTTCCATACTTGAAAGCCAACCTATCGATAACTTTCATCCTCATAAAATCTAGACCTTAAAGAAGTTATCAGAGACAGGAGAATCAAAGTTAGAAGAGATATGAGGTAGAAGATAAGGGTATGGAAATTAACCATAATAATAATAATTAATCATAATAATAGTTAACTATAATAACAACCATGGACAGTTTGTAAAAAGACTGAAAGTAAATTTCCTTTATGTATTTGTTCACTCATATAACCTACGTTGTTACTAAATCACAGTTTTCTCATGTAAAAAAAAAAAAAAAAAATTATTTTTACACAGGCAGTCTGGGGGCTCTAGGTATACAGGTGCTGTATATAATACCAGGAGAAATTTGCATAGAACAGCATAGTTGGGTTTCATTGCAGGAATTTTTTAAATTCTTGTTATAAAGAGCTTTCATGTCTCCTTTACCAGAAAGAATGTTCCTGCCTTTCCTTGAAGTTGTGCATTTTCTGTAACTTGTAAAATTTAGCTAAAAATTTTGCTGTGAAAAAATTCACTAAACATGACCACCTTCTTCCTCCTGCTTTCTGCACTCTTCCCATGTGTTTATTAGCTGAGTAGCTCTGGTGTTACCTTATGGTGTTGTGTTTTATGAGTCCATAAATGGCTTTTCTGTCTGCCTCTTTAACAAGTTAGAGAGGGAGACATGATTGCAGTTAAGTCAATTGCAGCTGTAGGAAGACAAAGATTAAAATTACATATGCCTTCAGTCACTTGCTTTGGAGGATGAGGAAAGACTTTTTTTCTTGATGTAACATTATTTTGACGTATCATTTGCTTTTTTGTTGTTTTCTTTCTGGTATTGCTGTTATTGCTGTATGGTATCCTTCATCTTTGGTGCCTGGTGGTGTGCTCAGGACAAAACAATCATTGTATGTGGGTTTAGGAAAGTATTTACTCCCACTTTAGAATGGCAGGGACCTGCGCACATTCTGCCTTCTTTGCCACATGGGGTATGGGCTGCCTGCTAGGATCCTCTAGGCATAGCTCAATTCATCAGTCCCCTGCTACTATAACTAATGCTGTAGTTCAAGTAGCAGTCTGTGCTGAGTGTCTTCACATAACACCGTTTGAAGAATTTCTTTCTATCTTATCAGTTAACAATTAAGTTATATACCACATAGCTTCTTAATTTTTATGCACATATAACTTCTGTAGTTTTTATCCAGTCTCATACAAGAGTATCCGGTGGTTCACAAAAAAATTATTTTCAATATTGTGAAAAAAAATTCTATATTATAGTGATGTATTTTAACCAAGCTTATCCACAGACATGATCACTTTCTTTTCCCCGTCAGAGATGATGTTTTATCTCTGAAATGGTGAATTAGTTGTGTTATGCTTACTAGTACATAGTTTTGATTTCTGTTCCTTAGAAGGGAACTTTTAAAGGGATGGAGAGATATAAAGGAAAGGTCTGCTTCAGAATCCGTTTGACAATCACATAAGAGTCTGTTTACACAGCTCTGCTAGTATAATCATTTGTTGTGTGTAAGAAGAGCATCCATAAAAACATTCAAGCATACATGATCAAATCACTGTAGTTTTAAATTACATTTAGCAATGGAGATGTTACAGATTGAACTGGTATTCCAACAGGCTTCTCTTCTTTTTAAAGATCCTCCCCCCCAGGGCTCCCCCCAAAAAGGTAAATTTACATTTAGTAACCCTGTGAATATGTTCTATTTTATGTGTCAAGGAAGAACACCTTTTGGATAAAATCTATGTTTCTGATAATGTCATTGAAACTGGTTCATCAGCATTGTGAGTGACAAAAAGTGTTACAGGATGTTTTCAGGATGGTTAAGCATGCATTGCTGATCTCCAATGTGTTCTTTTTCTTTCGTATATGTGACTTGGAATGGTACTAAGGAAAATTTCACTCTACTTCTATTATTAACTTAGTAATCAGCCTTTGTTAAGTATCTTAATTTCTTTGCACTTCGGTTTACATCTCTATATAATTAAAATGATGAGAGTTCTTTTGTTTATCATGTGCTTTAAGAACTCTGGAAAGCAAAAAATTGAGCAGAAAAGAACAAGAAATTCAGCTTTGCCATTTCCTGTGTTCAAGGATGTGCCTCTCCATCAAAGCTGTATCAATTGCATCTCTTCATGTAGTGATCAATACATTATTGAATAATAAGTTCCATTTTTTCTTTTTTTTTTTACTTCTCTAGTGTAACCATCTCTATTATTTTCTTCCTTGAATTGTACTAGAGAAAAAGCATTGCTGTAGTATAGTATACTATTCTAATGGTATACTTACAGGTATGCACAAATTAACACAATTTTAGATTCACTGAACTCTAGGTGTCTAGAGCAAAGACATCAACATCTGAGTTATTTTTCCAAAATTCAAAAATGTCCCTTACTCTCAGTGACGACAAATAAACAGTTTAAAGCCATGAATCATTTGACCTGTTTTAGATATATCCCTGAGGATAAGAATAGTGCCCTGGAAATGCCTATTCTTTCCATGGATGGAAGAGGGACTGCCTAGCTTCACCATCGGCATTGAATCAGATGAATCCCCCTCTTGTGTGTCTTATGCCTGAGGTTGAGGCATTTAAAAAAGAAAGGTAGGGAACACACAGTATTACTCATCTGTAAAGAGCAAAGTACAGAGAAGGGCCAACAACATGTTTACTTTGTGGGTGACAATCCCAATGAATTATTAATCTAATGTTATGTTACATAATATAACTGTTAATAAATTAAATAAAATTAATAAATAGTTGAAATAAATATTTTGTTATGCAATTCCTTTACCCAGTGGTGTACTATATTTGGCTTCAATTATTTTTGTTCTACAGTGAAACATTTAAACTACTCTGCCAAAAAGTTACAGTGAAGACTCATGTAGTAAACAACAGCCAGATTTCACCCTTGGTTTTGGAACATTTGCATATCAGCCAGAAGAAAAATTACAAGAGGGAAAAAAAAAAGTATTCGGCTCCCCACCCATACATGGCTAAAGAATTCTTCTATTGCTTATTTGTAGAATCTTAGAATGGTTTGGGTTAGAAGGTACCTTAAAGATCACTTAGTTGCAACCTTCCTGCTATTGGCAGCGACACCTCCCACTAGAGCAGGTTGCTCAAATCCTCATCTACCCTGGTCTTGAACACTTCCAGGGATGAGACATCCAGAACTTCTGTGGGCAACTTGTATAGACAAATCTGAAATGGCACAAATCAAGTTACTTCAGAGATTACCTGGAGACTTCTGCAGCTGCTCTTCTTGTCATGTTTCCACTGAAATGACTGACAGTCACCCAAATTTTACAACTGAACAGAGCTAAGTGGAAAAGCTTGTTTCCATCAACTACTGTGAAGATGTAGAACAGATTTATTCTGCAAGTTTAGCAAGAGCCATCTCCCCTTGTTTATAGTTAGCACTCAAGACAACATAAAATCTAGATCTCAAACTTCTTTTCTTTACACATTGCTCATGTTAAAATTGTCCCTCTTTATGTATATGAAAAAGCCTTCTGTGGGGACTTATAAGCTTCATCTTAAGCAAGACTAGATAGCTGGTTTTGATAGAGTCAGATATGGGATGACAGGAAAGACTATCTAGGGAAGGAAACAAAAGAACATTTCTCCATCTTCTGACCTTAAAGTCAGAAGAAAATTGGAAAAAATATAAAAATATTGTTGACAGATAAATGGAATTTTTCTGATGATAAAACCCTTTATGAGTTAATTTCTTTGTCATTTTAATGTAACTGATATATGCATATACATGGAAATCCATAAGTATAAGGTAATGTATACCCTGACACATGGATCATGTGTTGTAGAAAGGAGACCTTAATCCTTCCTCTTCCTTCCATCCCTTTTATAAATCAAGCTCTCATTTTCTACTGTCTCATCTATTTTATTTCAACAATATTTTATTTTCTTTTATTAATAAGCCTGAAATTCAAGTCCTGCCAGCTTTACTTGTGTGCCATTGAGTAGATGGATGTCTATATTTTTGTTAGCATATTTATGAAGTGGTGATTTTGATGCTTATTTCACTGATTAATGATTTGTTGATCTAAACAAACACGCTCCTTGTCTATAAGAGCAAATTTTCTGAGATCTTCCCAACGAAAAACTCACAGAAAAGTATTCCTTATTTTTTCAAAACTAGTCTGAAATACAGTAAGCTTTCAACACAGTGATTATGAAAAGAGGCTACTCTGTAAGGAAAAAAAAAATTAAAATCACTGCAACTGATTACTCTGTTCCAAGCATCCTTTAGAAACACAAATAGAATCTGAGTTGGTAACAGCAGAAAGAGGGAATTCTAGGCTGAAGATTATAATGTTATCATATCATTCACTTGGGAGTCCTCTGGTAGAAAAAATTGTGATCTAGAAGATAGAAAATTTGAAGTAAATAGGTGATTCTGGGAGAAGTAGTTCATACAAAAGATAGTAAATGTATTTAAGATAGCAGTGAATAACAAGAGAGCTGAGTATCTGCCAAAGGGATGAAACTAAGAGTGTTCAGGGAAAACATACTGTCTTGGACATACTGTGTTTTCTCTATGTAGCCAATTATTAACATTAAAATCTAAAAAAAAACCCAAACAAACAATCCAACACAACCCCCTAAACCTCCAACAACAAAATAAAAAAGGAAGAATATAGTACTCCTAACTAGTTTTGGTTTTTGTTTTTATTTTCACAACTGTGTTTAAATTGCATTTTTCTAAGGCTCTTCCTTGCCCACACAAGTCATTCTCAGGCTGCATCCTTCTCCCACTGTGGGTATGGCTTCCACACATAAACATGCACCAACAAGTGCAATTTGACCTTCTGTTCCATGTTCCTCTCAGACCCATTACACATGGGAATTTGTTCCTAACCAAACTTGAAAACATGTCTCAGACTTAAAACAAAAACAACAGTGAAAAACAACCTCTCCTTGCTGTTACCTTTTTTATTTTTTTAAAAGCAGAATAATATTAGCAAAGTCTAATGTTATAATTAACATTTCTATGAAACCTAGAAAAAGGAAAAAAAAAAGATGAAGATTTGTTTTCCATACATAACTTTCAACACAGAACAGAGATGAGCATTTTCTTTTGATATAGCAGGGTTTATTCTTTGGATGCTTTGCTATTAAAGGTACAGATACTTCTAAAGTGCTGGCTGCTGATTTTGTGAACCTGGCAGATAGGTTTAAATCATGACAAAAGGTAGATTTCTAATGAGATGAACTTTGGTAATTTCTAACCGTGCTTATTATTACATGAATTCAAAAGTCTAGATAGGAAAGAAATGTTTCTCTCCTTTCTGGAGTGATACCATGGACAGACCCAATAAAGGCTGAAGGAACCTTTTTCAACAATGTAAATGAATTATTCAGGAAGCCATTCAATTGTCCTAGGAAACATTGGGATATAGCTATTTAACAGGATTAGCAAGTCCATGTTTGGGTTTTGTTTGGTTGGTTGTTTTTATGACCTTGGATGTCATTTCTGTTCATCAGAATTCACAGGAGTAGCCTCAGTTTACATCATTAGTATATCCAAAATAAGCTGTATCTTGGAATCAGTCATTTTGTTCAGTTAATCAGGACCCTCTGCAAGTTTAGAGGAAGGAAAGGATGAGCTTGATTAAGATTACAGATTGAATTTGAGACATTTTATCTTCATTTCCTCCCTCTGTTACTTCTGGTATTTCTCTGTAAAATCTTGAGTATACAGTCTTTTGCTCAGTCCTCTGTTCTTTAAAAGAACTGCTACTATTCCATGTAGTTAGATTGCAGTTCTCTGGAGCAATCATTGCTTCTTTCTTCCTTTGGATTTAGAATCTAGCACAATGGAATCTATATGTGGTCGTCTATTTTGTTTTTAAATAAAAAAACAAGCCATCATTCTCACAGTATAAAGTAAGTCCTTGGATCAACTGTATGCCACACTTGCACATGTATTGTTGGCCAGATCTTGACCCAGCAATCTGTGGGAGTATGCAATGTATTTGTATTTTTCATAACTGAACTCAAATCTGCACCTAATTCTACCACACAGCTGGAGATTATTACTTTTCTCTCTGCTGTAGAAAGGCTGACATAGACCCAAAGTTTTCCCATGAGAAAATTGTACTAGAATAGGAGAAAATCATAATTTCCCCAATTAAACAGACCTTAGGGCATTGGTAAGCTGTGCTGGTATTGAGGAGAAATGTCAATAACCCTGTCTCCAGGCTCAGGATGGGCCAGACACGTCCACAGAACTTGTTAGCAGAGCTAGGAAGTGATACTTTGGGAGTGAAAGCAATTAGAGAAATATAAGCTATTAGATTTAGTATTTGAGGAAAGGCAATTTAATTTTGGAACCATCTCTTTGTTGGATGTTGCTGCAGGGAGCCCAGCTGCAGGAAAGAGGTTTGATGCTAGATTGTGGTATCTCCACTAAACCGAGTTTTTTTGTTTGCACTGACTGTGGTAGAGGGAATATGGCAGCTACTTCCATAACAGAACAGCTTACTCCTGGCAGATATTAAACATACGACTTCTGCCAGAGCTTGTGTCTGTGGAATTCAATTTAGACCCCATCGTGAGTGTGAGCAGGTAATTTGGCTGACTCTTCCTGTGGAGACTAACTGGTTGCATTATAGTGGTTGGATACTTCCAATGGGATCAATCAGGATATGTTAATTGTGCCAAGATAATTTTAAAGTGGTGTAATGGGAAATTGGTTAACTTGGGAGAAATGCTATATTTTTAACAGTAAGGGGTATTGTTATTATTATTCTTTTGAACAGGTGGTCTAGCAGCATGGAAGGAACCATGCTGCTGACAACAAGAGAAAAGAGAAGGATGCAGAGAAATGAACCAGCAGGAAGTTCAGAGTTTGTTTGGATAATTTGAAAAACTTATTAGTGGATGGCTCATCTGCACCAAGAAATACAGTATACTCAAAATGAAGAGTTTGAATTAGGACTTTATATTGCTTTCTCAATTGCTTTTTTTCTTTAGCTGCAGAAAGCTTTAACAGAGGGGAAAACCCTGGATGGCCATCTTTTAGATAGTATTAAAAGTAGTGAAAACAGTTCATTTGTGAGGAAACGAGAAAAAAGTTAGTGAAGATACTCTGAAACTGCTGTTGTAGCTCTTGTTAAAAGTCTGATTCTGTCTTCCTAAAATTGAACTTTCATAAAAGAATGGAAAACACAATATCAGATGCAATTTGATCATCTATTTCTGATGCTAACTGTCATGAAGAGAAGAGAAACCATCATCCAGGGCCAAAACGACTACTCCCATTGCTTGTTGAAGGCAAAATATGATTCAAGAAGAATGGGTCATTTTTGAATGGAGCCTCTGCTGTAGGTGCAAACTTCTTATGGTAAGCAGTGGAGGAGAATAGGTGAGAGGAGTTTAGGGTACAGAGGACTGGAAGCTTCAGTAGATGAAATAGAGAGGAATTGGAAAATTAATTCAGTATTGGAAAATATTAGATAGTGGAAAGAAAACTGTGGCTTTGCCATGTGTTTGCTTCTGTGGTGGCAGTAGCTGCAGGTTAGACCTGGAGGGAATTGCAATTTCTTCCAAGGACGGACAGAAGTGAACGTGTATTAGTGCCAACTTCTGGGCTAACCTTACAACTGCTAGGGGAAGGGCAATGGGGAATTTCCCCACCTCAGGCCCTTCTTCCTCTTGCCATGTCATTAAAGATAGGCTGCTCCTTCTTTGCTGTCTTGCAGACAACTTGTTCTATAAGTTCTGGGAGTGCTTCTGACTGTAAACTCAAGTTGCAGGCACCAGCTATTTCAATTCAGCTTTGAATTAAGTGATTCTGCTGTGCATTAGGACAGAGCTTAAGGTACACTCACAATATTTATTAGTGAGCTCAGACAGCTTATTTTTTTTTTAGCATGGTCACTATTGCAAATCCAGCATTGAAATGATCATGTCTCTCCACATGTGGTATTCTGACCTTGAGTACCTGTCCAGGGATCATGGATCCCACTTTGGGATCAAGGCATCTAGCTGACACGAGGCAGCGTGATATGATGCTAAGTACTTGCAGAAGCTTTGTTACAGGAAATGTATGTAGGTGAAAGGTGGGAGTTGAAAATGGGAAATTAGTAGTTTTGAGACATGAAAGGAGCTGGGTTTCTGTTGATGTTCATGCCATAGGAGCTGGTCCACTGCTATGTGACATATCTTTATGTTTCCTCAGCCACTGAGGAAGAAATAAAGCAAAAAAAATGTGACATAATAGTAGACATTTAAGAGTATGATTTGCATAATAAAATAAATTGCATAGACTTCAGAATAAATTTGGTAAATTCAGCAAGTAAGTTAAATAACAGTAAAAAATTATTACTCTCTGACCTATTCTATTCATTTTCCATAATATCAAAATCAATGCTAATTGCACACAGTAGATTTTATCAACATAAATCATCATTTCACATCATGTTGAAATCCACGCTAAATGACGAGCAGTTCCAGTGACTTGTTACTGTTACAAATGCGGGATAATAGCTACCATTTTAAAAGTAATGTATTTACATTCTTATAATTACTTATAGGCTATGTTGGGTCTTTTACTTGTGGAGATGTAGCACAAGATGATGCAGAAATGTGACCGTATGCAAAGTGACCTGAAAGAATATGAGGACTTTTTCTCTTCACATAGACTCTCTGCCTATAGAGGGGTAAGTGTGCATTCAAGGAAGAGATGGTGGGCTGGGGCAGAGCAAGTGGAAAATAAGCCCTGCAATCTGAATACAGTAGGAATGGCAGAGACAGACATTCATCACTGGAAATAGAGGATTTTTAATTATACTGTTTGTACAACTTTTAGAATATTTATTTGACCAGGAGGTGGTCACAATTGACTAATAAGTCTCATTTATTAAAGTGTACAGTGAAATTACTATTGGCAACATTATAGAACTGTCCTATAAAGCATCATTTAATAATAAAAATTGATTAGAAGGGATTGTTATGACAACTGTAAAAACGTGCAGATTAAATGGGGTCATACAGAAAATGAAACCAGATCAAAATTTATGAATATATCAATGTTCTCGTCTTTGCCATTATCTTAATTTATTGCTGTTAATATATGTTTGGGCTGTTTACTGTAACAATATATTTCTTACTCTGTGGAAATCTATGAAAGCTATTTCTCCCCTTATCACTTTTCCAATTTATTCTGCAGAACTACCAATTCAGATAAGTTAGATGCAGGGTCATACCAGAATGAGAGCTCTGTCTTCAAAATGGTTCAATACCCACTGAGATATATTTTGGGAACTTAGAACTATCTGTGTTAATGATCCCCAGTGCCACCTCTATGATAAATCCTAACATTGACCTCACTTAGGTGAGTGATGTAACTTCAGCACTGCATGGCTAGTAGCACAAGCTAAGTAGAAGCACTACTTCCCCTATCTTTGGTTGGAGACAACTTAATTTTATTAAGCATCATGTAGGTGTGACCTATTTGAGCCCGATCAAAACAGGATATGTTACTGTGCTTTGGAGTGAAGGGTGAGATGCAAGCCACAAATATGACCAGCCAACAAAAAAGTTAAAATAATAAGGAAAAATTTAGCTGTGAAAACTGTTCCATCTCACTGACAGTGCATAACATTATATTGAACTTATATAAAACTTCCTTATGTAAGGTTGTTGTTATTCCAAAAAATATATTTGATTGTAAATAATAAGATTTTTGTTGTTCACCGCATATAATGGAGAAATATCCTGATTTTTCTCCTCAGAAGGTATTATGCTGACAAAATTTGAAATGGTACATAACAACAAAAAAAATCCCTATCTAGAAGTGGGTAGCAGAGAATGACCTTATCAAATATGTGGAAAATGACCTTATCAAACATGTTAAGTGTTCTGATCATTATTCTGGGAGGCTCTTCTCCATCAGCTGTTGTAGTCTTTTAACATTTCGTTTTGCTGTGGTATTGTAATTCCCACAGTCACAACACATGAGTATTCCCTGACACACAGGTGTGCAAAGATCGTGACCATGGGGTTCTCATGGTTCCACAATACAGAAGGGCACAGAGGTTTGAGTTGCTGTGAATTTAAAAATTACCACTAGGATAGCAAGTATATATATATATCTGTGCCAATATGTTTGCCAGGTCACCTTTGTGACAGCTCCCATGAGGTGTACAAGTGAAATAATTATTTAAATTCTCAGCATCCATTCTATTTTTACGTTAGTGAGAAATGTCATTGGTTGTAATTTTCATCAAATGTGGAAGTATTAAAATAGTGTCCCTGTCACGTCAGAAATACAACTATGTCCTCAGCTTTATGACATTTGCTTTTTTGTGCTTCCTGCATTAAGCTGCAAAAGACCTCTCTCTGTAGACTAGTAGAGAAAATGAGCAGAACATTTCTGGGGAAAAAAACAAATAATATTTTTTTGTATGAAAGGCTATAAAACATGCAGTAGGTTTTCATTCTGAATTGTGAAAGTACTTGATATTTTTTCAGTGTGGCATAAATTTACTTTTAACTGCTTTCATACCCTTTTCAGAGAGTGGAAAACAGAGATGTTAAGTGAGTGTCCAAGGGCACTGAAATTGACCTACAAGCTTTTATTTTCCAGTCATTTGATCATATTCCTCTTTTTGTTTTCCCTTTGTCCCTTAGTTCCCATGTGTAATGTAATATTTGTGGCACTCAGATATGTGCAAAAATTAGAGGATTTTTTTTCTGGAACTCTTTTAAGTCAGTGTTCAGTACAATGCATATTAGTATAGTTACCAGCTGTACTATAGGTGCCATTAAGTACCATAGCAGTGTAGCAGCATTTTCTAAAAGGTAAAACCAGACAGAAAATTTAAAAAAAAAAAAAAAAAAAAAAGGCATTAAAAATATTTGAGCATTTTGCCAAGCTATGAATACACATTTGCATTCCTAATTCCAGCCTGTCAGGGGTTGTTTTTGCTCTGCGAACATCTTCTGTCCATCTTGCATGGACATCCCTTTTCACTCTGCTTGTAGTCCAGCTAACTAGCCTTGAAATGCTCTGAAGAGTGGGATGGGGGAAAGCTTTCTTCAGTGCTGGGATATCTATTTGTGTGCAGTTATGAAGGAATTGTTGTGAGACAGAAGCGAAAGCAGGATGGGTAACAAAGATTTGTCCAACTGACAGTGCAACTGATTACCATCTATTTCTTCTTAATGTTGTGTGTTTATAATCTTACTCTCTTTGACAGGGAGTATTATG
>JAOXNG010000021.1:77978411-77993583 GCA_028566535.1 Scolopax minor
TTTTTTTTTTTTTTTTTGTCAGTCATTTGGTGGATTCAGTATCTACAGTACCCCTTTCAATAACACTTTTCTATAAAGGTACTTTGATAACTTTGAACCATCTGCTTTGCACAGAGGTTCGCTCTGAATTCATTAGACTGTGTGTCAGAAACTTGGCTTGCAAGAATTCATTAGTGGTACAGGAAACTACTCATATTCAGCTGACTGTAGTAAAGTCAGTAGAAATCAAACACATGATTACGCTTAAATATGTGCTTGAGTTCTTTACTGAATTGTTAATTTAAAGCTTACCTTATTTTTCAAGTTTGAAGGCCATTTTTGGGGTCAACAGTTGAATGGAAATATGTCACAGCTAGAACTATCAGGAAAAACTGGAAATCATGAACAAAGTATTATGGATCAATCTTAACACTAGGTAAAAGAAAGACCTTTTCAGAATTATCAATCTCATATTTTTCAGAACTATTAAATGCACAATAAAGAGATGACGCACTAATGGCCTTTAATACATCCTGCTGTAAAAAAACTTCACAGCATGATGCGGTGAGTTCCATAGTTGATACCCCCTCCTTTCATTAATACTTATTTTATAAGTTATAGGTACTAGCTTTTGTATGTAGGTGTGCAGTCTAGCTATTTGTGAATAGTGTCATTCAGTAAAAAATAACAGCATACAAATGATGCCTGAACTAGTTGTTGATCATCAAATTATTATAATGGAATCTATTTTTGACAGTAATTTTAATGTATTGTTTTCTGGTGTTTATTGATGTTGCCTCTCCTATTCTCAGAGAGAACATATATTTATAATCTTATTTTGTCAGTTGATTCAAGGTTAAAGACAATGGTGATTAGCAAAGAACACTTGATTTTACAAATAGAATGTGAATTATGTATATTGATTTCTTTAAACATCTTTCTAAAGCAAATGGTGATAAACGTTAATGGACAATACTATTTGTAACAAATCAGGTTGTTTCTGTCATCTTTGAAATATCTTATAGCCCAATTGTCCACTGTTTTTTTGGTGAAATACCAGATGTCCCTGAAAATCTTTTGGAATGAATCAATATTGTACTGAAGCTCCATTGTTAGAGGTTTTGAGTGAATTTTCAATACAAATCATGGAGAATTAGGTAAACCCACCACTGCTTATAGCAATTTTGTATGGAATTCTCTACTCACTGTTTAAAACTCTCCATTTTGCTCTCCTGGAGTCCTTGAATATTAAAATATGTGGAGTGAATAACATCACATCTAAAACAAGCATGAAAGAAGGTTTGAAGAGCATGAAGTGTGCAAACATTATTGTCATTTGGCCATCATACTTCACAGGAAGTAAGCAACATCAGTCCTTATAAATCTGAATGTAGGTTGCCTTCTAATATATATTTTTTTTTCTTCTTGCTAGAACAAGAGGGAAAATATGGATTTTTTTAAAGTGACAACAAATAGGGTTTTATAATGTATACTGGAATAAGTACTTTTTATTACACTTGATCTTATGCCCTTCTGTGCATCTTTGCCTATTTCCTTTATAATCCATCAGCCACACTTTTTTTATAACCTCTTGAAGTAAAACACAGAACATTAGCTAAAGAAATTACATTATATAAAAAGATACTATCGGATGAAAGACCCCTGTTTTTAATTTACTTTGTGTTGACATAGATTTCTATCTGCTATCACTTTTCCTTATCAGGCTGATGAAATAGAATTTGTACACTGGATATATAGAAAATTCACTGAATGGCTATCTGTCATAGTCAGAAAAGGTGCTATCTGTCATCAGTAGAGACTTTATGTACTTTAAAAAGTATTTGCTCATACACAGAGTATCACCCATAGTGTCCTTGTCCTTAGCTTTGAAGACTGTAGTTAAAGCAATGAGGGAGCAAACACTGAACAACATTAGCTGCCTTTCTGCTCACAGACATTCTTTCAAAAATCCAATCCAATGCTGAACTAAATCGCAAGAGTGGGAACTTAGTGGAAAGAGTGGAAACTTCCATAGTCCCAGGAAATATGAAGTGTTTATTTAATAAGATAATAAGTATGTAATTTTAAGCATATTTGTTGCATTCTTCAGCTTGTAGCATTTCCAAAGAACAGAGGGACCATACACTTCATAAACTTTACTCATTGCTCTTAAGTGTTTTATCTCAGTATCCGAAATCCTTTTGTTATATGATATATTACAAGTACAACTTCACACAAAATTAAAGACCTTAAATTAAGCTTAAAAATCACTTCTTGAGTAATTTTTTGGTTTGTTCTGGTTTGTTTTTTTATGAATCTTAGTGGTTAAGAGTCATAGGCTAAAGTGAAAGAGGTCAGAATGCGTCAGTAAAATTTCTTGTCACTGTTTTATAACTATGTTCCCTTAGAAAAGAGGAAATGACAGAGTAGATGTAGTATGTATCACTGTAGAAAATATTCACAGTATAGTGAAACATTGAATTCCCTTAAAGTCAGGATCTGTAGAGAAATAGTATTTAAAAATGTATTTATTGACCCTGCTTTGAGGTGTCACTTTCAGTCCAAGACACAATACACAGTTTCCATTTAGTTTTTTTCCTATGGCCCATTTTGACTCTGATCAGAGCTCTGTACAAATGAGAATGTTGTCATATGGAGAAATCTAGTTCAAATGAAAAGACTTCCGTGCTGGGAGTTCTATGGCTATGTATTGCCCTTATATTTCTAGTCTGTTGGACAAGTGGGTTTTTTTGAAAACTCTACTCCATTTGGAGATATTTTAAACTCTTTTATTCTTAATACAGTCTGCAGTCCAAGAGAAAATTTTATTTTAGATTTTGAAAAATATTAGAATTTCATCTCCAATCACAGATCTGGAGTGACTTGTTGCTTTGAATATTAAGAACATCCTAAGCATGAGCAGAGGTATTAAAAAGAAGTAAGCACATCAAGAGTTTCTGAAATTGAAAATCACTTTCAAAGTATCTTATGTTTAAAACTGTCCAATGATGATGAAGAACAACTCTTATTTTAGAGAGCTCATTAACATGGAGACAGTAAACCTTGATGAAGAGAGCACTGTGCTAAGAATACAGAAGAGAAAAACTGATCAAATGAAGTAGGAAAACCAACCTCTTTACCTCAAATACTGTAATGGCACAACATTTGGTTTCCAAAAAGTGATGGAGAATTTTAAATCAGCTGTTGACCATGCCCATCATGAGATTAAATGTGTACGTGTGATTAAAAAAAATGTGAAAAAATGTGAAATGCCTGTTTGCACCCCTGTAAGACTCTGCTACTGTGCAACCAGGAGAACAAGCTGCACTAAACTAGTGTCTGGCTGACATGGATACTTTCCTGCTACTTGGTGTTTCTAGTTTCTAGAAGGATCCCTTTAATGTGTCCTTTTAAGGAAGATGCTGCTCTTTGGGGTATGTTGTTACCTGCCCCCCAAGTGGTTACTGCATTAGTCACAGCATTGGCCATTCTGCTGCAGTGAGAGCAGCTCTGCACGGGAGCTACTAGCTACTGCTTTTGTCAGTACTGAGATGGATGTGAAACATGTATGTGCAACAGCACAAGTTGCAGCTGCTTTTAAAAGGAAAAACTGCTGCATATAAATTAAGATCCACTGTTTGCCCTCAGCAAGGACAAATCTGGAGGGTAGATTGCAAATATCTGAAGTACCATCATGGCCTTCTGCAAACTAATGGACTTCTGCCATTGGCTATATTCTGCAAAGGTAAGGGCCAAGATGTCACTCTGCTTATTGACTGCAAGGAGCATGCACAAATCTCTTGGGTTAATATCTTTGTGAAGTAAAGTTAAATGTGAGTCTGAAAAGACACAGACACATAAAGTAACGTAGGGTAAAGTCCGCCATGCCCGGGAGTCTTTTGCACAGCAAAGGAAGCATTATTCTTTACAGATATGTCCCCCATATTGTGCTTATTTGTTTATCAGGATTTAACAAAGGGTTTTTTTTCCCCACAAATGTAGCTGAACAAATGGCAATGCAGAAACGGTAAGGGAGAATGGTGCACTGAAATTACAAAAAACCTACCATCCCACTTAGCAAATGAAAGGGAAGATAATTAGAAATAACATCACTGGCAAATAATTGCAGTGATCAGACAGCTTGGCATGATTACTAACCCTTTTCTTTTTCCTAAGGAGAGAAAGAATTAGCTGTAAAACAAAATTCAGAAAAGTAAAGAGTACCACAATGTATGCTTTAGGAGGGAAGTTTTTGCTTTAAGATTATTTTCTTTAGAATAGATTTTAAAACAATAGCATTTCAAATTAAAGATAAATGGGTGCTGTGATTCTGGCTGCCCATCAAAAAATAAGGAAGCTATGAAACTGTAGGGGCAGATTTTTAAAATGGCCTGAAAAAAATTGATGAGTGATCTTGGGATTTTTCTAATGCATGAATAATAACAGTAAGGATAATAAGTAAGGAAAAAAATGGACTCATTTGATCTATAGTTTCTTCCTGGGCAATGTACAGGCAGCACCATGGCATTCCAGAGGTGGTGTGAGCTTTCTGTTCTGGGACTGTAAAAAACAAAAGGATAACACGACATAATATGTTGGGATCCATCTGTCTGTTTGGAGACATCTATGTTTGAGTTAGTCCCCCAAAGCTCCAGAGTTTCCTTGTCCATGTGGGATTATCACTTCTGAAATAAAGTGTTACAAAGTCAGGGTCTATTAGAAATCAGATTAACCCATCTTTTTCAATGAATATATAGAGAGCCTAAAAAGACTATCTCAGGTACAGACATCCATAACAGAAACATCTGAAATTAGGTGAAATGTCTTTCTCTTACAAGTTTGATACTATCTGTTCAGCTGCTTCCATCTGTGTGTCCCTCCTTTTTTCTTGCAGAAGTAGGTCATTTGGTACTATCTTACAAAACACTGAACATTTGATTTTGATACTCAAAACCTTTATCCAGAAGGTCTTTCACTGAATTATCAACATGACAGAAGTGGAGGGAAAATGAGAAAAGAATAGAGAGAGAGTTGAAGAAAGGAAAGAAGAGAGGTAGTGTTTCTTTTGTGTTCCTGGCTACTTTTTCCTTTCTCTGATGAAATAATTTGCAGATAACAAATACTACAAGCAAAGTGATTATCAAATAAATAAAATTATTTAAATAAAATAAAAGTTATATTTGAAAGACTTGCTTGATCTTCAACATACCTTCAGGAAGAGGAGAATAGGAAAATCCTTTCCCATTCTACATCTGAACTTGTCTTCTCTTTAGACAGATACCAAAATTAATTTTGAAGTCATGGTGAAGTCAAAGAAACTTTCAAGTGACCCCAATAATTACATAAGGGTGGACTGGGAGCATTAGTTGAGATCTCTCTTCTAACACAACTGCAGCAAATCTCAGGCTGATCACTATTGACTGTTTGCATAATTTTGAGGCAAGAGAACAAATAATGCTGGTTGGTTCTTGTCATTGGTGGAAGGTTTGTTTCCATGGACAACTTGATGTTTTAAAGGATTATCTCCTAGTATAGTTTTTTTTTTTTCTAATGCCATGAAAACATAAGCATGCCCTTTATAAAAATATAGGTTTATGTGTTTCTTTTAACCTTATGCCAAATTAATAATGGTTACTTGGCATGTGGAGTGGTTGGGTTCAATTCTTGACACCCTGTTGAGAAGCTGAAATTACTTCTCTTGCTGACAAGATGCATGTACCAATCACTGACATCAATGTTCTTCTAAAAAGGAAGTGAAATACCATTTTATCCTCCCATGAGAATTTATGCAAATAAATGATTCTCTAGAGGTTCACTAGAAAGTGCTAACTAAAGTAAAGGTATGGCTGGTGGGAGGCCATGTAATTTATTAGAGAGTAATGTTTCATGTCTTAATGAGAAATTGACCACCAAATAGTATATAAAAATCAAGATAATTCATAACTGGAAAAAATGGTTTATTTCTGCTGAAAGGAAATAGACCGTATGCATGAATCGATACTTAATTTTATAGAGGGATTGCCTTGGTTATATTTTTGTCATATTTGACATGCATTAGATTCAGTTCACTTTGGCACACAAAGGGTGACACTGGCATAAAACTCATGTAAAAGTGAATCATTATGTCCCTTGATTCCTCTATTTTTAAGTTGTCAGCTCATTTCCCTGGTGTCTTTTGAACTTTGCATTTGCTTATTGACCAGTAGTATAGATAATTTTGTCTCACAACAGAGAGATGTGTCTGAAAATTAAATCATACTCATATGCTGCTGAAGTAAAGCGTTATTAAGCAGGGAAGTAGAACAATAGTCCATAACCTTTAAGTGTTCTAGCTGATTCTATAACAACATTTTCTATGGCTGTTAGGACTAATGTCTTCTACTCTCTCAGAACATTTTTATAGTATTGATTTTATTATTATTATTTTATGCTCAATAAACTTTTAGTATTTTTTTAACAATTACATGTGATTTTCCTGAACAATGGATAGTCTCCCAGGAAAAGGAGGCTTTAAACAATTCTGAATGTGCTGCATACCAGTGAGATATAGAGAGTCTATTATGTAGCTATTTCGTTTCAGTGTGCACTAGGAAGAGACAAGAGCATTTTATTTGATTAATACCATGCAAGAACTTCTATCAAAATATTAATATCCTTTAAATAGGCGTATCCACTTAGTAAATGAGATATCATCAACTTTCTCTATTGCCAAGATTGCTATATTTATCTGTTTCTCTGGTAATAGTAGCTGTAACTCTTATGACCCTAAAGAAATAAAACACGCATATGACAGGACAAGAGACAAAGTTTGCAATTTATATATCCAAAAAGATTAATTTCTCACATTTATTGTCTTAGGTACTAAGAGGACTAAAATTGCAAAATAACACAAACCCCAGAAATAACTACAGTCAGTCTAGAAACAGTCCCCTAGAAGTCAGCCTGAAGAGGAATAAAGTGCACCCTTTTCAAAGCTGTGCAGAAATGCTCTTAATACTATGCATTGGGAACAGAACCTGATCATAAAAACATAATTACCCCTAAATTTACAATCCATGTATCTGCATGATAATCTTGTTGCTTCAAATTACAGGACAGAGAAAGCAAATATTTAGAACTTGTTGCTGGGAACATTCTGCTGCAGGTTTGGAGTTTGAATCCAAGCTGACATGGATACAACTCTACCACATCAGAATAGTGATGCCTTTATAGTGATTGCCTTTGACAATGTTTATGAAAATGCAAAAACTTGATGACTGTGCTGCAATATTTCCCCAAAACATTCTCCCAGTTTTCAAGTACTTGTCTCTTAGAATCTAAAATCATTCCTATGTGTTTCAAAGTATTTCTCCTCATTTAGTTTGTCCCATTGGATGTGGGTAATCTTACAGTTTTTGCAAAACACAGTGATTATAAACTGAGTGAAATGATATTTTGTTTTGTTCATTTGAATCAGACACCTTCCAGTTTCACTTAATATCCCTTTGGTTTTTCATTGGAAAAGAGAGTTTGGACAATCAATCATTATTTATCTTCTCATTGCCACTCATGATTCTCTAGTTTTTTATCACATTCCACTTTGGTAATTTTTTTCTAGGCTGATGAGTCCTCTTCTCCTTAAGTCAACAATCTTATGGAACTTATTCCATCCAATTAATCATTCTTTTTACCCTTTTCTGAATATTTTCTAGTACTACTGCAGTAATTCACCCCATATCCAAGACAGTAGATTTATAACATGATGCACTGATGCTTTGCAGTTTTGTCATCTACTCAGTTTCTAGTAATTTATAAGGTTCTTTTTGCTTTTATGACTACCACTCAGCCCAGAGATGACATTTTAATAAATATATCTTTATAGTTTCAGTATTAGATTCTCTGTGTTCTTGAGAGCTAACAATCAGTTCAGGAGTCCCACACTGTATAGGTAAAATTACAGCTTTGTTTTTCTATGTTTTTAATTTTATATTAAAATTCTACTGATTTTCAATTATGCCTTTATTGCCCAGTCACTATCAGAGTTCTTTTTCAGAACTTCCTGATCCTCACATTTATTAATCTTAACTGCTAGTCTCCACATTACTTTGAATACTCTTCTCTTCAACCCCTTTTTCAGATCACTGATGTAGGGGAGAAAGATTTAAATGTTATGCCCTTTAGTTCAGAAGTTAAACAATTCTGCTTCCTATATTTTAATTTTGAATTCTATAATTTTTTATATTTTTTTCCCCATTGAAGTTTAAAATTATACTTGTATGCATTAATGTAGAGCCTGATGTATGAAATAGTGAATAAACCACTGAAAATTGTCCCAGTCTTGCTCAAGGAACTCCTTATCTCTTCATGACTTCCAAAAAATCTACTTTTGTGTATTTCCCTTCAATCCTCATAGGTTTCTCAGTAGAAGAATTCAATTAGGGACTTCCTATGAATAAAACTGCCATATTCTCAGTCATATAAGCATTACAGCAGGGATAGAGTAGAGCTACATGATCTCTGAACTAACAGGTTTTATGGTAAATTTCATATGACTTGAGGAGGAATTTGTTCAAAGAACTGCTGGAGAAAATGCTCATTGTGCTTTGCCTCTTCATTATTTTATGAGAGAAAAAAAGTTGGCTTTGCATTTTAAACTATCTGAATTCCACTTGGAATGAGGTTCCTTCCTCCTCTAGTGCAAGGGGCTGAGTAAGCATCAAAATCTGAAACATCATCTGAAAAGCTGTTGTAAAATATTAAGACAGGTATCATTTACGTTACTTAAAATTTATCCCTTACTCTGCCAACTACTCATTTACTACCTATTCTTATTATATAGAAATCTAGAGTGCTTAAAATACTTCATTCCAGTTGTTCTGATTGTTCAAGTGGTCTTAGACATTATTAATGGAGAGGATGAAAATTACAAAGCCTTAATGTGATATATTTTTAATTGGAGTGCCACCAAAGAAACCCAGCCCAAACTGATTTTTTTTCAAGTGATAGTAAATTGTTACTTTCACTGCATTTAAATGCACATCTAGTACTTTCATATTATTTATATTTTTAAAACTCTTACTGCCATTTAGTGCAATTTTGTATTACAATACTTATTTACGCTAGCTCGAAATCCAGCTTCTTTCTGAATGCAGCATGGAATTGCTCTTATAAGTGATCTTTCTTCTACTTCATTTTTAATAAAATCTAGTAAACATTAAGTATGCTACTGCTGCTTTCACAAAAGTACTTATATGACACTTTCAGTCTGTTTTTAGACTGATAATCTGACTTAATTATGAATGATGCCAAGATTATAAATGATTGGGTTGTCTTCTGAAAATGCAAATTGATTTTACATGCTTTTTCTCCTGCCTCTTTCTAAAATAGACTTAATGTTCCAAGCCGGAACATCTGCTTTCAGTAAAATCCTTGTGTATTTTCCCCAGCCATTGCACTTGTAATACGTAATATCTTTTTTATTCACAGCTATTTCCATACTTTCCCCTCATCTTTGTTACAGACTTATAAAAAGGGGAGTTAAATCCCTTGTCCATGTGATGCATTTTGGTGTTTTCCTTGGGATGATGGAGCACAAATCTTGTAGTAATGTGCAACAGTCATTTACGACATGGGAGGAGGCACTCACTCAGGAAGTGTCAAGTCTGACTGACATCTGCCAGTATAGCTGTGCATCTCTTCCTGCCAGGAGGGTGGAAAGAAGTTAGATACTAATTATGTTGGCCTTGCTTAGTTTGGGGAAATCAATGTGTGACTCTGAAGCCTCCCTCTGCAGGCATTGTATGTTTTGCATTAAGAATGCGCTGGTACAACAGAAAGAAAAGACTTCTGTGTAAAACAAACAGCATAGTGACCCTGTTTTCCCGTGGAACACAGCAAAGGGACATACATTCCTTCCAGATTTTCCTTTTTCAACCATTTTTGCATTTCAGGGAGAGAAATCAAGGACAGCAGGTATCTCTGCTTCATTAGAAAATTAAATGGAAGAAGCCTTTCAGTTGCTCTATCTGAACAGTTGCAGAGTCTCTTGGGGGGTTCTTTGGCAGAGTTAAAACAGGATTAAGATGTATTTCTATCCCTGTTGCATAGAAAAGTCTTCAAAACCTTCTTTGTCCTCATACCCATGTCAAAGCTAATAAATAAGCAAGACAGTGTGAAAGAGTCAAGCTGTGTGTGTCTGTGCTACACATAGACTTTTCAAGGGATTCCAAGAACCTTAATGTATAAATCTGAGAAAAAAGCAAAATGTAGCCCCAAAGACAAACAGAAATTGAATTTAAATGCGTTCTTGTTTTGCTATACTAGCTTCCAGTGAAAGCATCTATGTAAATAAAGCCCAGAAATAATTTACAGTAGTGCCTGAAAGTGCCATAGTTTCTTTATTTTTCCTTTTTATTTCTTCATGGCTTCTACCCCAAACTTTTGAATAACCTAGATGCAGACTAAGTAGGCAGTTGCCTGGGGCAGCCACAGCTTTAGTACCTACATTTCCTTTGAAAAGCTTTGCAAATCTTTCTGCTGAGGAGAGCAAGGAAATATTCAGGGCAGCAGTGACTGAGCAGCAGCTGCTAATTCCTCCTCCTCCCCCTGTACAGTCCCAGTAGGATGAGCAAATTAGGTCTTTAAACCCTGTCTCCAGCTTCCCCTCCTCTTCCTTCTAAACATTATCATCTGTTCAACCCAACATCAGATATTCAACCCAACTCCCTCCCTAACTTTCCCTTAGCGAGGAACAACTTTAACACAACACAATTTGAGTAGGTAAATTTGATTTTTCTCATGCTTATGAGAAGCGCACAGCCAACCCAAGATCCAGGTAAATATTCAGATTCTTGGAAAGGAAAAAAAGATTGGTTTTTATTTTTTGTTTAAGCACTATTGAGATTCTGCTGTGTGCTGGCCTTTTGTTCTGCAGTCAGCCAGATGATTTCATTCTGCAAGGCCACACTCTAGAAACTATCACAAACTGTAATATTATTTTAAAAATAATTTTAGTATTGCCTGCTAATCAGTCCCAAATCTGTTGGCGTATATATTCCCCATATATTTGTACTGTGTAATGTGCTTGTAATGTTTGATTTCATCTGTATTACTCCATACAGTTGCAGTCTTTATGGTGTATTACATTTTTAAGAGTTTTAACCATAAACATTCATATAATACACTGCCGTTTGCCAAATATCTTGATTTTATTTTTTTCTGGTTTTCTTCTTTGCATGTATAAAAAGAAAATTTAAGAAATAAAATGTAAGTCCATTGAATCAGCTATAAAGAAAGTGTTAACATGAGGATTTTTTCAATTTTCTGGGAAAAGTGGAATATTACAGTCCTGGAAATACTGACAGTTGTTTGCAGTAAAAATTAATCATAATCAACAGGAAATTTAAGACAGTTTTGTTGCATTATTGGGATGTTTTCCTAAACACAAAGTTTAAACTTTAACTTTTATAACAGTACAGTGTGTAACGTCTATGGATTATCTTTACAACACATTCGTACCATGACATCTGTTCAGTCCTTCTTATGAGGACACAGAGTTAGTGTCCTCATAACTTCTGGAAGTGACCGAAATGTCACATTCCCATGGAAAATCAGACTGTAATGAGCAAAACTGGAAACAGTAGCTGGCCCATTTGATGCTTTTGATATTTTTTTTCCCTTTACTGGTAACTATTTTTCCATTTATTTTTCAAGAAATTCAAAAAGATGATTTGCAGTTATACACATTGCAGTCACATTTCATTCCAATGTGACTCACTTTTATTGTGATTAGAATTTTACATTAAATGTTAATGCTTTTTACTAAGAAGCAGGTTAATTGTATCATCTAGTTTCAATTAGCTCTAATAGAGTGCATGTATAGCTTCAGAGTCTATTGTGCATATCCTCACATAGATGGGTAAATGGAGTAAAAGCTATTATTTTGATGTACTGATAAATTATGTCCCATATTATGTTAGATTAACAAAATGCATGACTAATGTCCCATGTACACATGAGCTGTGACAGCATTTCTGAGTGTTAATAAATCTGGGCACTGGCTGATGTCCAGTTCTTTTTTTTATTACAAATGCAAATTAAGGCCACATCTTCTCATTATACTTAGTAATTTACTTCTAAGTGCTCAAATCTAGTCATTATTGTTGGCATCCTTTACATGGTAGCTCTCCAAACTGAATTAAAAATAATAATAAAAATAAAGTAATGATTATATCTAGATTAGGACCTGAAGAGAGTTGCTCTTTCTGAAAGCACTTTGCAGTCATAATAAACAAATTAATGGCTACAGGCAGTACTTGTTTGAAGCACAGTAGACTTGGAGATACTGAATTTATTTGCAAACATCACCAGTATCCAAATCCACAAAAAGATTTTTCTGTGCAATACAACATAAGCATCAGAAAATTACATTACCCCTTTGTTATAAAAAGGAAATCTGTGAGGTGCTACTGAGACCAAAGACATGGCTAGGTGTCTCAATAAGGATATGGCTGGCTGCAATCCTGTAAGGCACATCAAACAGCAATTTTAAGAGTGGTTTAGAGCTCCTCCTGGGATACATACTAATCTGTTCCCTACGACCAGTCCTAGGAGGGCCATGATGCTTTTCTTAGGCATAGTATATCTAGAAACTTTGCTTCTTTCTGTTGTGGATTCAAGCTGGAAGCATTCTTCCAAGCCTGGATCATACTTGATTTGAAGAAGCAGTTACACATAGAGGTGAGTTCATAAGATGGCTGTCACGACCTGGCCTGCCTACAGTTAACTTTGGACCCAGCATTGATATAGATTCAAATATAGATAGTATAAGGTAGAAAGATTATATGGTACCTGGAATATTCGGTTTCCAGAATTACTAACTCTATACAGAAAATAGTATTGTTCTGAGCATGTGCTGTTGTATTCAGAATCATGATTTAAGGGCACTTTCTTGTGTTGCTGAATGACTACAATCCTAGAGAGATGTTTTAAAATATTTGCTGACTCCCAGATCCCCTGTGCAGCAAAGAAGTGTGACACTGTGGGAGCAGAAGACAAAATCATTTGTCTGATTGTCATTTCTTTACACTGATAGGGGACTGTAGTGAATCTATGAATGCAGAGGACAAGCACCTATGCTATTGCCAGCACAAATCCAAAACATAGCCCCACACTAGCTTCTATGTAGAAAATTAACTCTATCCCAGCCAAAACTAATGCAGATAAAATGTCAAAGATAAAAATAATTTTCCAGTTTAAATAATAACTATAGACTGCATGTTATAGAGGGAGCAAGTTCCTTTCAGGCAAAGGTTTAAATTATTTCAGAGAGAACAGGGTAGTTGGAATTTAATCATTTGACAGAGCTGGGACCTCTGAAGGGCTTCTTTGTGTGTATTGTTGAGAACTCTAATTGAAGCAGACAATGAACAGGTCAGAGCTTACTGAGACTGATTAACTGCATCACCTGCCCTGCAATTATTGTTACTGCTCTTGAGGTTTTTAAGTGTGAGCTTTCCTCAAGAGGTACGTGTGTAGTTTTCCAAGAAGGCTTTTCTCCCCACTCTGCTTATGTATCTAAAGATTACCTAAGTGTAGACTGATCACCTTTATCTAGGGAAAAGTACTCCTCTGAAGGGGGTGTTTCATCTCCTCCTAAAATATGTTATAAAAGATGATATGGTCTTTGAAGGCGTCTTTCTCACCACTGTCTTTAGAAAAAAATGGTGATTAATGACTTAGTTTTAGACATCTGTTGAGATGAAACTTACCATTGGTATGTTTTAATTTAAGATTTCTTTGCATGAGAAGATAAAAATAGTTAAGTGTAATAGTATTTTGATTCTGTCTCTTTGAAATTATGTGATCAACTATTAGATATACAAAAACAGTCACAAATACTGACAGAGGTAATGACTCTACTTGTGTGCTAGGGACTGGTCATTGAGATAAGAATAGACAGATCTGCTCTATTTTCCTTTAGACTGTTCTGTGACAGAACAGTTTCCTGTGATTAAACTCTGGTAAATTTCAAATAAAAAGTCTAGCTATTATGTTTTTATGACAGATCTATCCATCCTACATAGTAAATTCTCTTAAATATGTGGCAGAAACTTTACCATTCTAGTAATGCTGATTTGAAAAGCTGTGAGTGGTTCTGAGCATACGGTCTGGGATTATCTACAGTAGTGAAAAAGAGGGTTACATTTTCTTCCTCACAGATTACAGATCTGTTTCTGTGTTGGACAAATTTTTCAAAAACAATAACTGTAAATAAACGCCTAAACCATACTGGATTTCATTTTAACATCATGTGCCCTTAAATTATTTAGGTATCATGCTAGATACCTAAAGTTATTTGTCCCTATTGAAAATCTCATCTAAATAAACTAAATCCAGAGACATTGAGCTGGAATAGTAATCTCTGGTATCTAGTTCACCTGTAATGCAGGTTGTCAAACATAACCTGTGTGATTTTAGAGATGTACATGAAAATGATTTAAACCATTTTGCCCCCAAAACTCAATATTGACAAGCTATTGACAAGACTTGCGTTCTAATTAGTCAGTGGGTTTTACATGTGCATCTACATGACATTCCTTTAAACAATTTTGAATTCTTCTATTTTATTCCCATACTATATTTTTTAAATTCTCTAGGTCTATTAATTTTATCAACTTTCCTCCCCCTTTTCAAACCATATTTGTGTATTTTATTACGGAGCTACTTTACTAGTTAGGCATCAGAGATGTATCACATCAAAATATTTGAATGCTTAATAATACCAGTTTAGTTTATTAATGAACTCACTCTTCTGAATTCAAGCATTGCTTTTTTTATTTATTCCCTTTTCTTTCCCTGTCAGTTCTAACTGGAGTCAGAACTTCCTAAATCCTGGCCTAATATGCTATTTTTTACTGATTTAAAACTACATATTGCACTGTATGGTGCTAATCCAATTTTACAGTTTTCTGCTTTTTATAGGAACAAGTGATGGTGATGTCGGTTAAAGTGCATTAAAATTCTGATTATGTCAAAAGCTGTGACAGATCAGGTAAGGAGAAGGAAAGGGAATTCTTCAGGGCAGAAAGGACAGTCTTATCTGATCTAAGTGAACCAGATACATAACAAATATTTCATGGTTGTTTTGAGTAGAAGGATATCACAGTTTTAAAACACCTCCATTGGAAGTCCTTCATTAAAATCAGTCTCATAT
>JAOXNG010000021.1:77993683-78013588 GCA_028566535.1 Scolopax minor
CACCTTGTCTTACCAACGGAGGAGAGGTTCCAAGATGCAATTTTTTCTTCTGGCAATGCAGTTCCTCTGTTCGACCCCATTGCAGTTACATTGCTATAAATACAGCTTATAGCCCTAGAATGTATTTCCATTCCCATAAACACATTCTAACCAGCCAACCATCGTCCTTGCTCATTCAGTTATATTGCTTTAGCTACATGGACATAGTTAAACTCTTGGGTGTAAACAAAGCCTCAATGATGGTGTTATTTCTGTTTTATTCAACTCAGACCCTCTTGCAGAAGGCATCCTGCAGTACATATGTTTCTTGGCCCTTAAGCTCAGAATAGGCTTCATAATAGAAATGGCCTAGTAAAATTTTTGTTATTTAACAAACTCTAAGGCACCATATGAGAAATTAGTGAGAGCTGTCATGTTTCACTGCTTATGAGTTTTTAATGTAAACTCTTTATTGCTTGAAATAATACTAACACGTAGATCCACAGCCTGAGTTCAGTAATAATTCTACTCACAGGGGACTCCTTGCAAGCATTTTCTAGTGTGATTTTACAGGATATCTGTAAAAGGAGCATATCTGCTCCTTCTTCAGAAAGGTTATCCTGCAAAGGTCCATCTGCATTGGAGAACTGATTCATCAATCCACCACATAATTGCTATTTCTCAGATGAATCTGTCCCAATTTAATACAGAACAAGCAGATTCACCTGCATTTGACATTATTGTAATTTCTTAAAACTAGTTAAAAAGGAGTCAAGAGTCCAAACAGATTATACTACCATGCAAAATGTTACCCCAAAAATTGAAGCTCTGGGGCAACTTAAAAATCCATGAAAACAGAAAACAGCAGCAAATTTGCAGCAAAGCAAAAAGTACTGTGACCTGTGACAAAGTACGTTCATAAAAATGAAAAGAACCAGCTTCACCTCTTTACATCAACTTGTAAGATTGTTTTCCTATGCCTTGAGCTGCATTTTTTAGCTATCAGTGTACAAACACCAGGATCAGACATGTACCCTGCAGCCACAACAGTGACGCTGGAGCTGGAGAATATGACGTATCTCCCCATCAAATTCACGTTATCTCAGCTTTACGCTACCTGTAGTTTCTTTCCAGGAAAGAAATCCTTTAAGCTGAATTTCCAGCTGTTTTGCACAGCAGGAACAGCGTGAAGCATCTGGCACAAGTCTAAGATTTATGCCTATGGAACAGTTAGACAATTCAGCCAGCTCTATCCCATGGCAACAGCTGACTTACTGCCTTATTAAGTGTGGAAATTGTGATCTAGTTTCTATTCCAGTTTTAGCTGTCCCTACTAGAGCCACAGCTCCATGTGCTAATGTTGTAGCTTGCAAATTTGCTGAAGGAAGAAAACAAGAATTTTTGTCACATGGAATCTGATGATAGTCTAATGCCCATCTGTAACAAGAAAAGACTAAATAGGAGTTTCTTAATTTTAACGCTCCTGGACCTACAGAATGCAGATAAGATTATTTTTTTGTTTATGATATCCAAAATCCCAAATCTAGCTCATCAATGAAGTAAAGCAATAAGTTAATAGGATGTACAAAACTTTATACCAGAAGACAAATATTACGACTCAGCAGGGCAATCTATGGACAAATATGTAAGATTAAATGCTACTGTGGTATTGATTATATGCCAGGGTCAACTTCTGAGTAAGCTGGTGAGCTGAAGAAAAGATTAGTGAAACCTTGATAAAAAAATAAAATTATACTGGAGAAAAATTTGCGCTGAAGGGCCCTTTTAATCATCTCTGTAATATTTCTAAAATGAAAGCATGATACAGACCTCATGATTTTACTCTCTTCTAGGTGAGGCAGTAAGAAGAAATAAGAATAAGGTCCACCTGAACAGATACAACTGAAATTGTATTCTTTCACTAATTTCTAGCTATCACTTCTCAAAATTACTACTTATCTTCGGGATCTACACAATACATGCCACACTAAAACAACATTTCATGAATGTCCACTTAGTATATGGAAAATATTCCTATTCCCATCTTCACTCCTTTGTTTCCCTATCTTTGAAAAAGCTTCATTTTCATATTATTTGTACTATTCATACTTCCTACTATTGTATTTCTGCCCAGCCTTTTTCCTTAAATGACAGAAAATTGGTTCAAAAAAGATTCCACAATGAGCACAGGCCATTCCCTTTTCTAGTAACTAGCCAGGGATCCAGTTTGAAACCTAGTAGCTTTGCAATAGATGGTATCACAAATACAGGGTAAAAATTATGATTGTCAGAACATGTCCTGTGGAATCCCATTTAAACAAAATTTTCATATTGCATTCCTGAAATATCTGACCTTTGATCAAGTGTCTTGAGAATTGGTAGGAGATGAGGGCATTTAGGTATAGGCCAGCTGAAAAACTAGGTAGGCTATTTACACAAAAAATTGGAATACTTAACAAGAAAAAAAATTCCATCAATCTTTTTCTTTTTTTGGTAGTTGACCTTATTTGAATTAGGAAGTTCTCTGAAGAGAATTACAATTCAAAACTAATAGTTAAACACATTCCAAAAGGCTTCAATGTCAACTCTTTCTTCCAATTTGTACAAAGATGGCATGTATGCAAATAACAACAGAAGGGACACAGCAGCCAGAAGCAGCAATTTTTATGCCAAAAAAAGATCTCTTATGCTTAATGTACACCTCCGAAAGACAAGCCTCCCAAAGTCACAGCTTGGAGAAAACCGTTTTGTTCTATGTTGAGAGCAGAAAAAAAAACCCTAATAACTATAAAAGCAAAAATTACTACTGTGTTACTTACAGCTAGGACAAAGAAACTTGATGGAAACTGTCCTTTTGTTATTCAACTGCCACAACCATAAGTAAATGATATCCAAGTAATTAACTCAGATCTTATTTAAATATATAAAATGGAAAGAGAAGATTGCAAGTCAATTGGCAGCATGCTTTGTTCAGCGTCACAAATTGGAAAACTTTGCCTTCATATTTGTAGTAACAGTTTATCCTCTAGTGTATAATATTAAGATATCAATTTTGGGTGTGAACTGGAGATTTTTTTGTTTTAACTTCTGTTGACTACAGAAGGGTGCTTACTGAAGCAGATTCATCCATTGAAAAATGAAGTTATATCACATTTTAAAGGTGGGTGAAAATTATTATATGAAAAATAAAAGTAGTTAACAGCAATTAAAGGTAAGTGAATGTAAAGTGAATTCAAAATTCAGTGAAATTCAGTGATAAGTTTCTCCAGTTAAGAGTAAATTTAGATTTTTTGCCTTTTGTTATAAAGCCTTGGTGTGCTTGAGCCCCAGGACACAACCATGTCTAAGAATTTATTGCTTTTAAATGAGAATTGTGTCAAGGACACCCACAAGTTCATATTAGCACAGACTGTTCAGTTGTTGATTGATTATTGTTACACAATGGGTTGATTCTCTGCATGTTCTTGGGTTTTGGAGTTATATAATGTTTATTGTAATGATTGATTCTCACTATTATATTCAGCAGAAGAAAATATGTAAACTATTCTTTGAAAAGTCATTCCATTTGTTGCATTAGGCAGACACACACTGCACAAACGTTGATTACATAACTAAAATATTCAATAGGCAGTCTTCTACCATGTTCTTCATCTGTGAAGAAATTCTGAGAACACAAGGCTCCATCCCTTTTATGAGAGAGACTAACCTTGGAGCTAGAAAGATTTTATTTATCCTGTTCAGCACAGTTCATTTTCTTGAGAGACCTTTCATATACCATTCACAGTAAGCTTTATATGCAGGTATGTGCAGTTAGGCAAAATCTGTGAAGGTTTATTAAACGTTGAAAGCTCGGGAAGCTCTCACACATTTAATTATTGTTCTCTAGGCACAAACGGCAATGTAAAACTAAAATGTAGCACTGTAAATGATTTAAAGATGCTCCCTTTAAGTTTTGGACATATCAATTAACATATCATATGAGTGAAATAATTCTTACAAAGGGGACAGTTGGACCACACTTCGATACTAAATTTCCTAGTTTTGCCATCTCACTGAAATCTTAAGAATTAAAAAAGAAGAATCCAGTCCATGGCTTTGACATCAAAATCATCTCAATTATTTGGAAAATGTATGTCTTCTAAAACACTGTTTCTTTTTTAATACACAAAATGTTTTGGGGATGGTTCTTTTTACATACAAAGAAATGTATTAGCATTAGCACTGAACAGTCTTCTAGGAAGTCAACATAATTTAGTGAATCACACAAAGAAACTTTATGGCATTCTTTAAACTGATGCTACATTTATGAAGGATTTTCTTAAAAGACTTACATATGTAAGCAAAAAAATCTGGGAGTAGAGCATAAGTAATGACTTGTACAATTATATTTGGTGTTCAATTATTAGATAAGATAGAATTAATTTCCTATGATGATCATTAGTGAGGTAATACTTGACAATCCAATGACAAGTTTATGTTTATGCTGACTTCCTTATAAATTGTCACACTATAATTCAAAATTACTAAATATTTATAAAAACTAATTTAAAGTAAATTCAGTTGTGGAGAATAGGAAAACAAAGACAGGTTTTGTTTTCGATTAGAAATTTAATGACAGAATCTATAACTCACAGGAAAATAGTTATCTTGTTCAAGCATTCATGTAATATCAGAGAGCATTGAGCCTTCGGAAATCAGAAATATTAAAAATAAATCATTGCATAGGTTTTTGCACTTCAAATTAACTTCTGGGCACATTTTAAGTGGCATATAGTATTTCCTCCAAATTGTATTAGATAAAGTCATGCACTATTACACTGTTGTCATTCAGCTCATTTTGATGAAAAAGCAATTACTTACGGCAGATTAATGCAAAGAGTGACCATAATCACAGTAGGTTAGGTTAGGAGTTTATTAGAAAAACACAAGCCATTTAAATTAACCCAAATGACCATCATGCCAGTTCAAAAGAAACATGTGCTTTAATTTGTTAAACTGTAACCTTTGCTATATTAGAAAAATACTTTGACACAAACACTTTACAAATGTCAGCAGAAAATCTATACTCCATTTCTTCACATTGGTTTTGTGACACAATGTTTGCTGATATTCGTCAAGGGATAAGTTACGATTGATTTCCTTCCACCCTTACTCTTTTCTCTTGTATTACGGGGAATTAAAGGGCAAAAATGACCTGTTTTTTTCCCAGACCATTCATATGGATATGCTACAGTAGGTAAACTTAACTGCTGCCTGGAACTTAAAGGTCAACAGATTCTCTAAAAAAAGCTTTGAATAGTAACAGTTAGAGAAGGCCAGAGTATCCTAAAACTGAGGAGCAAAAATAATGCAGAAAGTGGATGGAAAATTCTGAGACATTTTCTTCTGCGTCTTTTCTCTAGGTGTTGCTCCTGTGTAGTTACTCACCGAAATGGAACTGTTGAAAACATTTTTATTTAAAGAATCAGTGCTTTATGATAAAATCTCATTGTTTTCCTAACTGTGTTTCTATCTGTCCCTTTCAAACACTTTTGAAAATGTAAGATTTAAAAATTATGTTCATACATAACAGGAGATGTGTTCCCCTGTTGAAAGAACATTGCCCTTTTGTCAATATGTTTTGAATTGAATGGGTAGATGTGATAGGGAGACTCTGAAAATAACATTAAAGACATATTCTGCAAATGATCCAAGCATATGAGTTGCTTCATTTCCATGACTATGAGGTGTTAATACAGCTGAAAAATGAACACACATATATAAATACATCTATGCGCACATATACATGTATGTACATCTTAGGTCACTTATTGTGCTGTTTATGATTTTTTTTTAAATATTTTTAAAAAGCAATAAATGGTTTTGTTGATGCTATATGAAGAAACTACAAGGAAGATGTTTGTCTTTCACAGCATAAAAGACACAAACCACTAAAACCATGTATTTCATGTGAATGTGAATCTTACATGTTTACTTCCTCCTTGTTTTTTATTCCACAATAAATGATGCAGTCAAAATGAATACTCAGAAAAGATATCTCAATACAGACCCTCACAGACTTAACAAAACTTCAGTGTTTTAAATGAAATTATGCCTTATTACTCCAGGAGATTTTTCTGAGATGGTTCTGGAGATATTCTGTCTGAGGATATTTGTCTTTCATCTGTTGACAAAGATGGCCATTAAGAACATTCTGAACAAGAGATGTGGGAGATGGAGGAATACAGAGGTCAAACACCTTTTATAGAGACGGAAAAAATATATAAGCCTTTTTAAAAACAAACAAACAAACAAACAAACAGACCCACAAAAAATAGGTTAACGAAATAATACTGTATGTCTAACATTACAGATGAGAATGAGAAGAAAGAACATTTAGATGATGGTTATGCTGGGACATTTTATGTGCTGCAGCATTTGGGTGTGTGTGTGGGATGATTACTTTCTTTAAAAATTGGTAGCACAGGTTCTGTATTAGTCTTTCCTGACACATGAACCTTGTGTTACCAGGTATTTACCTCGCTGATGGTACAGAAAACTGTCATAGACTTGCCTTTTTATAAGTGATTTAACAATAGATTTGACTGTGTTGAACATGGATCACAATTAGGAAAGAAAATTAAAATACTTCTTTCTGCTGATGTACATGTATTCAAAGGATGTAGCCTATTAAGTCATCTATGCTGGGATAAAGCCCAGATGTTCCCACTCTTTGCATGGAATACTTTTTCTCTGTAGGAAAACCAGCAAAAAAAAAACATATTGGAAGTAAACCAGTTTGCAAGGACTTAGACATCATCCCAGACAAGTACACTGGTCCAGGTGACTCCTGCACAATTTAATTCACATGGTTCCAGTTCAAAGAAATGTGATCCATTAGCTTTCAAAACCATAAAGATAATAATAAAAAGTCTCAATAACAGGTATCATTCTGCACTTTTGCTTGTTGAATGTCATTATGAAAAACGACAAGGAGTTTAATAAAATGAGGAGATCCTCACTGAAAAGAAAGAAAAATTTGTTTTGTTCATTGCAACAAAAAGTGACATAAGTCCCACTGCTCTTTTCAAGAGGGCAATGGACCTTTGTAAAAAGTTTACTTTGGTTGAAAGACCAAGTAGCTTAAGTATTTATTTTCCAAGATGTATATTACCATATTGCTTAATAGATGTCAGTGATGTGATACTTGAACCTTTTTGATTAAGCTCCTGTTGAACTTTAGATTGCAATAATCAACAGTCTGTACAATTTAAATTTTAGATTATTTAAGAAGTCTTCAGAAGCACAGACATTATAATATGAGATGATTATTGTCGTTATTATGAAAGAGGCTGCTAAATCCAGTGGGAATGTTCATCAGCATACTGTAATCAGCAGCTACGGAGAATGTTTAATTACAGTTATTTAGGTGACATGTTGATGCAGTAGTAGTGGTGTTGAAAGCAGAAAAGTTGCATGAATTAGCACTTGTAGCCATGTGAGAGGATATTAAAAGGCATCAATATCAATGTAGAATGTCTGATTATGTGGCTGTTTATACTAATTTGCCTTACTGTTAAACTACAGTGCTCAGCATAACAGACCATTGGTTTTACATTTTCTCTTATCTTTTACACTTATTCAAAAGGGAAATTAATACGTTGTATTTGATTGTCCAGAATTAAATGCTCAGAGTGGATTTAAATAGTTTTAATGGATAAATTATACAAAAGGAAATGGGGGTACTTGTGAGAGTAATTCTTGCAACTTTAAGATTCATTTTTACCATCATTTTCCTGATTAGATTAGGTATGTAAGAAATTATGAATGCATATTTTTATATATCCACAATGTTATGTAGCTAAATTCATAAAGCTTAGTAACAATTCTTGGTTTTGGTTACTGCTTAATAGCTCTGGAGTTGTGATCTTTTAAAAATTAGGCTCATAGGCAAGTATTAAGTTTTGCTTTAATTTAGGAAATTCTTATGACTTACATATTGCATCCATAAATTAATTAAGTGGTTTATATTCCACTTTGCATGTAACCAAAATAATTTTCTAGTCTGATAGATTCCTTATTATAAATCTCTTACTGAGAAATCTCTTATTATCGAATTTGGGAACCACATGAAACCGGTGTTAAATATACTACAGTTTAAGATTTTCTGCTTTTTTTAATGTACTTTTCACAATTCCATTTCACTATTTAAATCTTTATAAATTATATCATTAATTATATAGTAAACTGTAAGTATAGTTAAAAAAGAATTGGTAACTTAATCTGAAATTTCCTGCCAGCCATAAATATTAGGACTATTTATTCATAAGCATGATTTTATGTGTGTATTATATGGCATTTTGCAAGAATTTGAAGAATTTATTCTAGACTAAAGTAAATTGAAACATGAACATCATGACTCTTCCTTCACACTAAACAAAGTGTAGATTACTTTCGAGATACTTGTTGAAATCTTAATCTTTTTTCAGGGAGTTTTATTTAAAGCAAATTGTTTTACATTTCATGTAAAGCAAATAATGTTTTTCTATATTTACATATTGAACTCAGTCTCTAGGGGGATTTTTCTCCCTCATCATATAATTAGCTATACAAAGCTTAATCTGTCACCTGCTTGCAGACTGTCTGAGCATTTGAAACCAAGAAGACAAAGTTAGTGACATTTTCTCAAAACATACTGTAGGAGAAACAGGAGAAACTGCAATATCTTCCTGACATTTTGAGTATGTGCCTACACAGAAATTATAATTAGAAAAAGTACCTGAGTAGGTTAATAATTTTGAATATTTAGGATAGTTAACTCTAGCCCTCAAGTAGGCTTTTTTTCCCATACAAATTTCCAATACAATTACGTAGTAGCTTCTTGATTTTACATTGCAGTTCAAGTTCAAAGTTGGTTTGACTAAAATTAAAATAAAAACGGTTCTTCCTATGGCATTTAATCATACAGAAAAGGTAGGGGAAGAAGGAGAGGGCAGGGCTTTTTTTTCTTTGCTCTATGGGTTCATCCCTTACATGATCTCTGCTGAAGAAAGAACTAGTGAAAAAACTTTAGGACATGAAGGTAGGATTCATGTTTATAGTGATGGATATGAAGTAAGTTGTTTCTCTGCTGTTCAAATTGAGAGAGGAAGCTATTCCATACATCACAAAATCACTGAATGCTTGAGGTTGGAAGGTACCATTGGAGGTCATCTGGTCCAACCCCTTGCTGAAGCAGGGCCACCTAGAGCCAGTTGCCAAGGGTCTTGCCCTGGCTTTTGAATAACTCCAAGGATGGAGACTCTACAACCCCTCTGAGCAACCTGTGGCAGTACTTCACAGTAACTTCACAGTAAAAAAGATGTTGGCAGAACCTTCTATGTTTCAGTGTGTGCCCTTTGCCTCTTATTCTCTTTGTTACTGGGTGCCATTGAAAAGAGCCCAGCCCCATTATCTTTGCACTGTCCCTTCAGGTATTTATATATGTTGATGACATTCCCCCTGAGCTTTCTCTTCACGCTGAACAGTCCCAGCACCCTCAGAATTTCATCATAGGAGAGATGCTCCAGTCCCTTAATGATCTTTGTGTCCTTTCATTGAATTCTCTCCAGTATGTCTGTGTCTCTCTTATATTGGTGAGCCCAGAAGTGAATGCTTTAGTCCAGGTGTTACCTCAGCCTTGTGAGTGGAGGAGGGGAAGGATCGCCTCTCTTGACGTGCTTGCAACACTTCAGCAATGCAGCCCAAAACACCAGTAGCCTTCTTTACTGCAAGGGCACATTGCTGGCTCATTTTCAACTTAATATCTGCCAGGACCCTCAGGACCTTTTCTTCAAAGATGTTTTCAAGCTGGGTGGCACCAATGTGAAACCCATTGGTGCACGGGTTTTTCCCTCCCGGATGCAGGACTTTGTCCTTTTCCTTGTTGAATTTCGTGAGGTTCCTTCCTGTCAGCCCATTTCTCCAGCCTATCCAGGATGGCAGTACAATACTCTGGCATATCATATCTATTTCCATATATGGTAATAGAGCATTGTATGAGCTTTAGCAGTCGGTTCACCACATCTCAAATCCTGGCTCCTGGTGGGCAACAAACCTCTCTAGATGTTTGGTCATGTTGACAGATGGGTGCCTCTGTCCCCTGTAGCATTGAGTCACAGAGACTCACTGTTCCTTCCTGGTGGAATTGCATGGTCTAGATGGACCTCATTTGCTTGTCGGCACACCTGGTTTCTCTTCAGTTTTGAGAGTAGTGAGTCTTTTTGCTGAAGCTTGAGTAGATAGATCAAATATAGTTCAGAATTTTCCTTAATTATAAATAAATAAATAAAATAAATAAAAATAAATAAAAATATTCTTAAGATGTCTTAAAAGTTACCTTTGTGTCATGTTTTTCCACTTTCCCCCCTGCATTTGACTCTTTTTTTTTTTTTTTTTTAATAAGCTGTAGTAATACAGGGAACATCATAAGTGTTTAAAACCAAACATCCTAATCCTTGGACTCCCACTATGGTCTCTGTGACTGAGGCCAGTGCTACTGAAGTATGAGACCAGACAAGTAATGTGCAACAAACAGTAGTTGTTTCTCTTTATGGTTATGATAAATGATTATGAAATTTTTATTTTATAAATACAGGGCCAATGGAGAACATTGGAACACTTAGGCTGAATGAAATTTTTATTCCAAGACATACAGAAAAAATATGCAGTCTTTTGCAATGTTTAACTGGAAATTCTACATCATAATTTCCATCTTCGTGATAGCTGAATGCTTGGAGACTTTTGAGCATTCTTTCTAGCAGCTTCTAAATTACTTTGCTGTTTTTTCAGCAAATAATAGATAATGTAATCATAATGTTAAATTTAGTCTCTGAGACTTTTCATCACCAATTTTACCCTCTTTCTCTACTGGTATTATTGAGCAAAAACTGAAAAGATGATCAATGCAGAATAAATAAGATATAGTGATCTCTCAAGCACATTTGTTAAGAGGCAACATGAGTTGTATAAAACATATTTAAAATATAATGGACTCCAGATGCTACACAGTCATAATGTGTTTAATTTCAAAGGAGAAGACAATCACATTGAGGAAGAGCCTTATTGAAGCATCTATTTCTCCTTTGTAAAATTACTTTAGTAGATGTAATCATCTTGTTGAAGGATGATAATTATTGTTGCTCATTCTACTATTATTGACTCAATATATTCAGAATGGTTTGTATATAAAATCCATTGTGTATCTGACATAATAAGATATCTGATCATATGTAAACTACAAGTTGATAATTGATTATGATTTCTGATGAGCCAATGTCCATAATGTGCTAAATTCACATTTTTCAATATGGAGGCTAGATATTTAAATCTGTATTAAAGCACAAGTAATCCCATGAATTCTTTGAAAACAGGCCATTTTTTAGATTTGTGTTTGTGTTTAGGTTCAGATATAAATAATAGTTGTTGCCAAACCATATAAACTGTTGCCATAGATCCTTTTAGATATTGTATAGGGTAGTGAAATGATCTGAGACAGCACAGTGTTCACAATTTACCAGGGATTCCCTTTCATATACACAGTCTGCAGTCATTCAACTGTTTTGTAAGTATTTGTTTTTTAATTCATTCTCTGTGGCCATGATCCAGTTGAGAAGAAAGGAGAAATATATGCACACAAGAGCTGTGGAACTTGAAAAACACTAACTGCATGGAACTGACAAGCTTCATCAAATCGAAGAAAGTGTTAAATAGAAATTAATTTTTTTATAATGGTTTATTCTGTTTTCATTCTGATTTACAGATAGGTTAGCATGATTCAGTAAATTACAATGATGTTTGTTCTATTATGGTGTTTTTTGGCTCCTTTCATTACACTTTCCAGCCCGAGGGAGACTTTTTACATGTCTGTCAAACATGAGGCAGAATCTGATGCTCATCTTATTACTCTGAAGGGAGAGTTTTTAAGGTAGAACTAACAAACAAAATACCTCAAATCCTACCCTGAGCCCCTTCTGAGCTTCAGCTGAACCTACAGTCACTAGCACATTTCCACCCCCAAGCTCTTTGACCATCTCTCTAAGGATATCATTAAAAGTACTGTATACTTTGTATAGAAAAGGAAAGTGTAAGATGTAGTCTGCAGTAGGCTGTATGCCTTAGTTATATAATAAACCAATTCCAATTACATGTGCTGTGACATGTGCTTGGGAGCAAGCATCTGCAGTTACACAAAGAATAAAACTAATTTAGAAAGCCAGTGTTTTCAGAGTAGATGGAAAATAGGTGGCAACACTTTCTAACAGTTTTCTGTACTATACAGCCTATTAAAAGTTTTCGGAAAATTCTTTGACTTTTTTCATTAAGATATATGCTGTAGAAGTTAATGACTAAGCCATGGCTTTAACTAATGGACCAGACCGATTGCTGATAGCAAGGCAACAAATGCTGATACCACAGAGGAACTTGTCAGAATGCAAATATCAAAAGCGTGTTACAGAGTAGGGTTTTTGATCCTTTCAGATCATACAGCTCTATATTAGAATTATAAGACTCCAAAGCTACTGAAAATTTTTCTGTTACCATACATTAGCTCTAGCTATGAAAGTCATTTTGGGAAATATGGTGGTCCTGTTTAAATCAATGGTTCAATTCCCTCCTTCAATTTCCTATTTCACCAAATGACATGCTTTTGTAATAAAGAGAAAATCTTTCTTTGTGGATTAGGAACTTGAAAAATTTATTTGTGTTTACCCTTGTATAGCTATATCACAATCAACTATTGAATAATACAGTTTATGCATTTTGAAAACCTTAACGTCAGATCAGTAGTTGTGTAAAATATTTGTACCAATGTTACTTGGAATGGGGAGAGTTAAGTGGTGGCATAACACCTTCTAAAACTTGTAAATAGTATTTTCATCAGAAAAAGAACCAACAGTTCTAAGGTCACTGATCTTGTTAGATAAAAATTTAATTTGTAATAGTACTTGATGAATATGTTGATTTTTATGCCAAGCTTGTCAAATAGAGTGAGATTAATCGTGTATTACTTTAGGCTTCTAGAATGTAAATATCTAAAAACTAAATTAGTTGTTTAGCCTGTCTCTGAAATCAACACAGAAACATCCCAAGAGACACTTCAACTCATCCTATGATAAACATCTAAAAGAAAGATAGGTGGTATTCTCTTGAGGAGCCTGTCTGCCTAGGTTAGACCAAATTCCTAAAACCAAACTGACTACAGTTATCACAATTTCACTAAAATCACCTAAAACACACACAAACACACCACCTTCCATCTCTGTATATATTACTAATTTCTTCTCCTTCATAGAGTCTTTAAAAATGCTGACATTTTCCATACCATTACATGGTATTGTCAAGTGTGCATATATATTTTAATTTTGAGAATGAAATGTGTTCATATGTTGGAACATATGATTTTATAAATCAGTATTATCAGAGTGAGGTTTTTGTGGCAAGATATTAATCTTTGAAATACTTTCTTCAAATGCAGTGAGATACTTTCAGCAAGTGATTGTTACCCATGGTTCAGAATCTCACAAACAGAAAATAGAACATTTATCAGATTTTGCCTATTTCCACAAGCAAAGTTACAATAAATGTCTTGGATTTAGGCATAAGGTTGTACTAATAAATGAAAAGCATTTACACAATATTTCCAAGAATCAAAATTCAAGTTCTTTGTTATTTATTTCTCTTATGCTCAATAGGGCAATGGAAAACAGAAGGCTCCGGGGAGGTATTACTGCAATCTTTCAATTCTTAATGGAAGCTTATAAGAAAGACGGGGACAGAATTTTTAGTAAGGCCTGTAGTGAAAGGTCCAGGAGTAATGGTTTAAAACTGAGGATAGATTCATATTTCTTCATATAGGGAAGAAATTTTTTATGATGAAGACGGTGAAACATGGGAACAGGTTGCCCAGAGAGGTGGTAGGTACCCCATCCTGGAAACATTCAATTTCATGTTGGATGGGGCTCTCAGCAACCTAATCTAGCTGAAGGTAACCCTGCTCCCTGCAAGTGGTTGGACTAGATGACCTTTTAAGGTCCATTTGAACCCAAACTATTCTATTTTCTATGATTTATGAAATTTAACTCTTTTAATATCTAATTTAAACTTCAAATCTGGGAAATTCTAGGAAGAGAAGACTTGTATTTGCAGGGTAACTAGATACTGCTGTTAATAAAAGCTCAACGGTCCCTTTGTTGAGCTGGATAAATAGTAACAATTGAATTCATATTGTAGCTGATTGACAGCTAAGCATTTTCTAAGCTTGTTGTTTCTGTTATCGAGAGAGAAGTACGCCTCCAAAAGGTGAGTCATCTTGCCTATGCTGGACTTTTAGCTCACTTCTAAATCTCTACTCATTGTGTGAAAGATGAGACTCATTATCCACTGCATAGGGCATAGATGACTAGAATGGGTAACAAAAAACTGGTTTAAAAATAAAACATTAATTTGTGCAGTGTTATCAATACTTTCTTGACATTTCAAAACTTTAGAATGGAACAGTCATTAATTTTTCCGTTTTCTTCACTGAGATTTGGAATATTTTTAGTTAGAATAGAAATATCACAGAACAGTTATCTTTAAAGTATACTTGCTTAAAATACAGTATTTGGTCTATCCTGACAAATCCTGGGAGTACTTGTGTCTAGGAAAAAAGTAAAAAAAATAATAATGTATCAGTTATTTTTTTCATTCCTCAAGGAACGTTTTTATTTTGGAATATACAATGGTTCTGATAACTTGTTATCAAGTTATATGTTCATTTAGCTCTAGTTACAATTCTAAGTTATAAGAAATAATGAATGAAATATTGTTTTGAATCACAGTCTTTTCAGAGGTGGTATTCTCTGCACGTTATTCTTAGATCACAAGCTCTATTTTAAAGGGTTAATTACATCCAAGTGTATCCTTTTATTTTTAGGTCCTCCTCTACAAAGACTGAAACATCTTTGCAATATCAGGGTCCAGAGCTGAAACCTCGATTTCTCGATGAAGCGTATGTATAAGGTATATTATAAATTATTATATATT
This sequence comes from Scolopax minor, assembly GCA_028566535.1. Classification (NCBI taxonomy): domain Eukaryota; kingdom Metazoa; phylum Chordata; class Aves; order Charadriiformes; family Scolopacidae; genus Scolopax; species Scolopax minor. Next base: position 78,008,708 of record JAOXNG010000021.1, read on the forward strand.
ATATCATTATATATTACATATTTTATTTATATATATTAAAAAATCTATTTCCATAAACAGTATACCTATTATGGGGCTTGGAAAATCAATATATTTGCTGATCTAAGGGCTTAAAATCTAAATAATAGTTTAGAATTATGTATGTCATATAAACATATAACATACAGTATACTAAAGAATGACTCTATTTGGAATTATCCACTTACCAAGTAAAAAAAAAGAATGCACTTAATTGCTAATGTCAAGAATAAGTGAAAGTCTGAAATTTTGCCTAAGATTTTTTGAGAAAGAAAAAAAGGCTTTCATGCCTTTGTCTGAAGTTGTTCCTGCCTTATTGGTTACTACTAGACGCTTGTTTTCAGACTATTCAGGTATAATTGTATTCAGGTACAGGGACTCTTGAACAAGACTTGAACAACAATGTAAATAATACATTTAAATAATAATTTAAAATAATACATCTAGTCTAGCTGAATCAGAACCATTAAAATAAACTGAGATGTCTTGTTGGAGCAAATGCTTGACTATGGGTCTGTCTTTTGTTGTTTGCTGTGGAAAAGAGTAGATTAGGTTTACCCTGCCACAATATAGTTAACCTTGATCGTGAACTTACATGGCCAGGTTTAGGATGGACTCATTTAAATTACTAAATATATTGTATGAAAACTGTGGTAGACGTCCTTTGCACCCCCTGCAATGTAAAGTGCTTCATGCATGGAAGAATTTAAAAATAATTTCAGTTGGACCACAAAGTAAAGTTTGAGCCTGTTCAGCAAGAGTGTAATTGTACAGACTAATAGTACTATAAAGGACATAATTAACTGAATTGCATGATTAAAACTCAATTGAAATACTGCTTGATTTTAAAGTTTAAGAAAGGGATATGCTTATCTACATAATGGTTTAAGCAAGACGACCATGTATTACCACTAATGTCCACTTGCTACTTTTACAACAGTAATTTCAATAATATATGATCTTTAAAATTGCAAGAAAAGAAATTGTAAACATTAAATGACAAACTGTAATTCCACAGAGTTCATTAATATGTAATTCAAAGAGAAGTTAAGACTTAAAGAATGGCTAACATTTTTGTACCTTAAAAATGAAGTGCTAAATTCATCTATGGTATAAGATAACGTTGGAAAGCCTTATGCTATTTTAAGGGGAAGGTTTCTCTTTAATTAGCTGATAAGTTCTATAATATAGCAGTAACTTCAGAAGATAGTTTAAAGTCTGCATTTTCATTTAAATAACCAATTACATTCAATTCAGAAGATTTATTTAATTATGTATGGTTTTAATTCTGCTTAAAATCATATTTAAGAACAAGATTATTATTTCTTTGCCATGGGAGAAAAGTTGTGACAGTGAATTAAGAGGACTGTTTACTTCTATGTTTATAAACAGAGACATTTATTCTGACTCCAAACTGGTTTTCCAGTAAGTGCGATTTAATTAATTTTTAACCTTCAGTTACGCCAAGTGAATGAGAGCAGTACAGGAACAGAAACATAACCTTTATTTAAAACAGTCTGCCATATTGTATTCCATTAGTTTTCAAAATTTACAAAGGATAAATGTGTAATTAGTTTTAAGCACACAAGATAAGTAATTAATAGATAAACAAATATATTAAAACAATGTAAGACATAAATTGTTAATTATAGCTTCCTTTCTGTTACTGTATGTCCTAGAATATGAGAAAGGAAATCTTATGTATAAAGTTGCACTGTTATTACATATATCATATCATGTTCATATCATATTACATTTTTTTCATATCATATACATAAAATGATACACAAAATTTTGTGCTGCTCCCACCATAAGTTAGGGAGTGATAGAACTCAGTAGCTAGTGAAAACTCTTTGTAATATTTAAAATCCTGATAAAGATGGCTAAATCAGATGTTGATGTTGTGAAGAGGGCCCAAATCACCTTGATTGATCCAGCTGTTAAAACAATAAGGTTAAATTGTTTTAAGCAGTAATTATTTTAACATTATTGACTAAGTCAATAGAAACATGCAGAGCTTTGCATCACATATCTAAATATGAATGCCAAATCTTATGCAGAGCTTTTAGTGACTAATGCAGAGATGTAACCCAAAGTGTATTTTTAACATAATGATGGTGATGACAATAATAATAATTATTATTATTTTAAATATTATTATAGTTGATTCCACATTCAACTTTCTAGACCTTGTGAGATTGCAGATTTCTAAATATCTTAGAATTAGAACTAAGCATGATCTGGAGCTACCAGCCTGGAGAAAAATTGCATTAAAAAGAAAGGTATTCTTGCTCATCCTATTTTTGCATGCAAGGTTATTGTGCTTAAATAAACCAATGACAGGTTTCATACAAAACCACTGATTCAAAAACATCAGGACAGTTATTCACTTGAAAATGTTAAAATATTTTGCATTCCCAAAATATAACCCCATTTTTCTTCCTTGCTAAACTACTCAATTGGCATAATATTAAGCTTCATTTCCTGATGAGAGGTGCTAATATTAATGTTCCTTTTCTCTTTGCAGATAGTTTTCTGCATGGTGGCTCATTTGCAGTGACACAAATAACATCATCTTCAGAAAACAGCAAATGAGAGCTAATTCTGTGGGCTTCTACCCCACAACTTCCACTGACTTCATAGTCAGTGGCAGAGGAAGTGCTGCTTAATACTGAACTGACACAGCAGGAAATTTCTAGACCAGTTGGGCTGTGATTAGACTTTAACAATCCAGAAATAGAAGCTTAGGGTTTGTGGTGAGTTGTTTTCTTCTTGCTTTAGAATAGGAATGCAAAAATATTTTCTAGCAAAATGAAAGTTCCTGCAAAAACTAACCATCCTTGTAGAAAAACACAAGGACCATAAATTCTGTACTCTGACACAGGTTTTTAATGCTTCCTTAAGAGGCTTCTGAAACAGCAATTTACCTATTTTCTGCCCATTATTTAGGTACTGGAAAGGAATGAGGCACATTGACTTTAATGGGACTTCACTCATTTTATTGGCTGTGCTCCAGACAGTCAAACCTGTAGCCCAGCAATATTGTCCACCTGCTCTGTTTTGCCCTTCAGATTCTAGCTAGTTAATTCAGTTTCTTCCTACATAACTGATTTTATTTTGTTTTATTTTTTGAAATATCAGAGATACTTCAAAAGAAATTAGAAAGAGAAACCAGAGGAAATGCCCCAGCATAATATTATTACCTTAATGTGGAGGTTTATATAGCATTTGACAGGATTTATTGCATATAAAATTTTGCAGCTGAGCAGGTATGCATTTCCTACACTGAGTGAGATTCTTCTGTCAGCTGCTGTGAATTTGTACCAAGTGCAATAAAAGTAACATAGCTTTCTGTTTACATGTGTTGCTATACAATATTTAAAGTGTAAAGAGTTTGAAAGGTCGTTAATGGATAGAAGTGTTTATGTTAGAGGAGATGAAAAAATGGAATAAGGAGTAGGAGGCATATGGTAACTCAGATGAGAAACATTTCATGCTGGAAGAAACATTCCTCTTATATGATGTGTTGAATAATCTGGTGTGGTTTCTTTTCTTTGTTTATATGTTGTTTTAAGAGTGACACGGTTTCTGTGAGGAAATGAGTATTTTAATGAATTTTAGACAGTCTTGCCTGAGAGAAATACCTATCTAGCTATAAAATATGCAAAGATAACCTCAAATGATGATGGCTTCATTTTGAATGTTCTTTGTTTATTGTATTAATATTTTAAATAATTCAGTCAAGATGAGGATGTTCCGTTTACATGTGTATAGCTATATATTTTTAACTGACTTGCAGTTTCTCTAGGATAGGACTTCAACTCATGAAAAAGCCTTTAAAAACAGATTGTGAGATGAGTTTTCTGTCTATCTCTTGAAGTTGTGTGTGTGAGTTTGGGAAAAATGGTGAATTAAGAAGAGTACAATTTAAATCTTGCTCAAACGAAAGGACTCAGATATTGTGACATGTGGTCTACAACACCCTCAGCCTCAGAGCCTGTCAGAGCAGAATTTGCACAGCTAATTTCAGTTCAGAGCAAGGTGAGATTGACAGCTGCCAGTACACTAAGTGCTAGGATGCCCAAACCAATCAATAGGCAATGTGGAAGAGCAGAGCATTTCTGAAATGCTGTCTCCTGCAGGGACTGCACTCCCCAAAGCTGGAAGCCAGAAATCTGTTTTTTGCACATTCACCTCATAAAAGCACTTGCCCAATAAGTGCTGTTCTGCTTCCTGGGATGCTGATGGAGTTTGTATTTGTTACTTATTGGATAAAGGAACAAAAACAAATCAAAAACAATTCGGAGAGCAGCCATTCAAGACAGCATCTTTCCCACTGGACCAGCTGAACTATTAACATCTGCTCTCCTTTGGCCTGTGTGGCTTTTGCACTTCTTGCTCACAGTAGCATAGCCATCCACAAAAAGGATAAAAGGCAGTTGCCTCCCACAGCTCTGTGATTAGCACAGTCTGTTATGATGCACCAGCTCGAATCCCAACCTTCCTTATCCTTTGTGTCTCAAAATGGGTCTCCTGGAGCAGATGTTCTAACAAACAAGCCATTAGACATAACAGTTTAAGTAAACTTTGTGTGTTTTGTGAATTTTGTGCAAACCAGCTAAGTAGAGGTATTCAGTGGATATTGGTGGAGGAATGGTTATTTTGCAGACATGGGAAGAAGGCAGATATTGAGGGGACAGATACACAATAATCAGCTCAGCAAAGGTCATGCACAATATAGTCCTAGTTCAGACATTTGAGAAGTTACTGCTCAAAACACTAGCGTGTCTCAAACATCTGCGAGTGTCAATTTTCTTTCCCTTTTATGTCTCCTTTCTTTTTTTTCTTTCTTTTTCTTCCCCC
>JAOXNG010000021.1:78018334-78034405 GCA_028566535.1 Scolopax minor
AGTATATCCCGTAGATGTTACACAGTTCCAGATCTTGATTCTAGCCAAAAGTCTTCCACAATGTGTCAATAGGAAAAAAACAAAAAAACCCCCAAAAACCAAAAAACAACAACAAAAAACCACCCCACAACCATGTAGCGTATACAGGCTGAAAATGGTGCACTCACAGAACTGTGCAGTAACTGGAGATCTCAGTTCAGATGGCGAAAGTGATTGAGGCACAATAGCATTATGCCCAAAATGGTGTGCTTCTCAAACAGGCTAATCAGGTACAGTGAAGAACCACGCAACTAATTGCTTCCATATTGGTACTAGTGAAATCTTCACTGAATTAGGGTGCTGGGGTGTGTGGGACGCGTCTCTGCACTGATTTATATTGAACTGTACTTGTACTGAATTACACCTAAAAGTGTAACTAAGAACATCCATGATGCTTTGCATATGCAAAACATTAGGGACACAAAATTAAAGGCTTCTTAGAAGGATCTGTCTTGTGCTGTAATTTGTTTCTTTGTAACATTTTGCAATATTAATTAATTTAACAGATTTTATGTGTTTAAATGTTGATAGCTTGAGGTTTGATTCATCAGCCCCTCCTCCTTACAGCAAAAGTAATGCCTAATTAACATTCAGCTGCCTTGCTGTAAAGTTGATTGAGATGGTGGATGGTATTTTAGCTGATTGTAATGCAGTAGAAATGACAGAAATAGCAACTATCTGGGGCTAACTGGAATTTGAACGTGGGGCTTCTTCCAAGGCTGGAAAATCTTATCTATATCATGCCTAAAGAAAAGTGCAGTAACATATTTCACAGAAGATAAGATTATGCTACAGGAGAAGAGTTATAAACAGGTGCTCTTGGCAATTGCTAGATTTTAAATCTAAGCCCATGTAGCTCTCAAAAAGTGAGCTAACAATTTCTTCACAAATAAAAGTAATTGCTTAAATGAATTATTGCAACTGCAGGCAATTTTCTTACCAAAGCTGGTAAAGTAACACAAATATAGATAGGCATTACTTTTTAAAATGGATTTGGTGACTGAGTAATGTGATTAAAGCATATTAATCACTGACAGCATCCACAAATTCTTTTTGTGTTATTTCTAGCTAGGGAGCCTATACTGAGAGTAATGAGGAATATTTCATAATGAAAAACATTTAGATTAGAAGCTATTTATGTGCCATAAGACTTCAGAAATATGTTGGTTTTGTTTTTTTTTTTTAAAAACCCAACCCTACAGCCTGGCAACATATGTGTCTCTATTCCATACTATGCAGGCTGTTTGGAATTGGGCTTGTTCTGAGCCTGCCCTCTCTGATTCCTGTTATACTTGAACATTTCAGTACAATTTACACTGGAACATAAGTGCACAAAATGTCTTTTATCATTAAAATTTTATCCAGAATATTCTGAGTCCTCCAAACTGTTTGTGTTAGCACACAGTTTGCATATTCTTTGGTCCAAAGAACAGGGGAAGATATGGAAAATCTTTGTTGTTTATTTTGACATAAATCCGTTGTTTATTTTGACATAAGACTGTCTCTCCTGTGTAGAGTTGTAGACAGTTCGAATATAAAGAAATCTTGATCAGAGCAGACATTTCAGTTGCCCACTAGTTTGGCTATGCTGCTAGTTGAGTCATTTTCAGATATATACTAAAATTAATTTGATAGTAAACATGCCAAAATTAGCCTGCTTTAAAAAGCTCCAGAAACACAGCTGAACTTGTCTGATTTCTCTATCATATAAATGAAAACTTATAAATGTCTGAAGAAGGACTTTTTTTTTCTTCTTCTAATAGAAATATCTGGAAATGTAGAAAAATTTGTATCGTTACTTATAGTATCACCTTTATTATTAAATGTGTGAAATCTGCTTTTGCCTAGGCAAGGGGAAATCATTGGTTCCAGGAAATGACAAAAAGCTTTGTTGAGAGAGAGGAGATAAAATTTAGGTATCTCATTTCCTTATATCCTTTGAAACTCTCAGACCAAATACCTAAACGAGCAGTACCCTCTTGGAATAGAAGTCATTCATCACAGTTGCTTTCTCCAGCACTGTTACTAAATCATAATAAATGAATCTAAAAAAATGGCTAATTATAAAAAGTCAGAATATTGTGACATTGGAATTTTCTAGTAAAATGTAATCTATATAATCATTTAGTCATGATTTTGATTACTGAAAAGTTCAAACAGCTTGCTTTCTAGTAGGTAGTTGTGTCTGTTTCTCTATCTAATGTAGTGCTTATTTTGTTCTGACTCAGTACAAAAGTAGGTAGTTACTTCCCTGTGCACTTTCCAGGACATCAGCAGAGCTACTCTCAATATTGTTCTCTGTTGCTCAGGTTTTTTGGTAAATTTCAGATTCATTGGCATGGCATGGTGATCATCTTAGTGTTGCTTTTATCACTGTGGCTCAGACCCCCATTGCATCATTTTAGATATGAACAAGAAGGCAGAGGCTTAAAATATTATTCTGAAGCATTCCCTATATTATTAAGTTCATGCAAGTATTCTCCTTTGTTGGATTCTGGAATATATTCATGTGTTTTATGTATACATATGCATTATGACAAACTGTGTTTGGAAATGCCAAGAAATGTCACTAGTGTTAGCTTGTTAGCCATGGTATGTTAACTTTCTGTCCAAAACCAAACTGACAAATCAAGAGCTTCTCTGTCAGGATATGCCAGCTAAATGGATTTTTTTCTGCTACCTCTCTCAGTAGGAAGTCTGGAGGGACGGGAGAGGAAATTAATGCCAGGGCATGTGGTATTTAAAAGCAACATAGTTCTATCGCTACATCAACTGACATTGAAATCTATGAATTATTTGCAGCCTTTATGAATAGCCACTTGAAATATCTCTAGAGGTTTTTACCATAAGGCTGCCTATTACTCTTATTTAGTTCCTAATGCATCAATTAAGCTTGATAAAGCAGAAAAAATGAATGTCACATTTGGTATGCTTCTGGCTGATTGCATTGATTTTTGGCTTCTGAATAGATTCAATTACATGGTGTAATTCAAGCTTGTCGTGATTGTAATTTTGTTGGATCTACTCCTTCAGTAACTTCTCCCTTTTCTAATTTCCCAAGGGAGGTCAAAGGTCACTCTAAGAATGACATTTTAAAAATAGATGGGCATTAAATTTGTTAAATAACTTAGTAAAAATAATGAGTTTAGTAAATGCTCTTACACATAGTTGTCAGAAATCTGAAAATGTTAGAAACAGCAGGTCTCCAGGACATGTTTGGCACAGGAAGATACTGTGACTTTAAACACCAATCTCTCACCATTTTATGGAAATCCAGGCATGGAATTAATAATGTTCAAGGTTTTATTCTCCTTTCAGATTCTTGGTGTGTAGATTTGGCTTCATGTGTACTCTGTTAACATTCAAGAGTTTTCCTTCATGACCTGTCTCTTACATCCCAATTCACTCTAGATACTGCATATGAAAGATGAAGCAAGAAATGAAGCATAGTTACTTACCTTAAGATACTCTTGTTCAATTCACTTTATTACTCTAGCCATGCTAACTTTGATATGGAAACACTGACATGATTCCAATTTTTAATGAGTAATTTCTGGGGCCTGGGGGCTGACAATACAGTTCTTATATCTTCACTAGATTTACATGCCAAGTGCTTCAAAACAGCCTTTTCTTTGTGTGTCCACTAAAATAGGTAAATGCTGTTTCCCGTCAAATTAGCAACTTCACAAATAGGCAATGAAATAAGGTTAACTTCTCTTCTGAGAAGAAAAACAAGTTAAAAGTTACATTTAATGTTTAAAACTTTTTTTTAAAAGTTATATTAATGCTGGTGTTCATAACCCTGAGATGGAAACCATAGGCAAGGAGCCAGTGATAGATTTTTTTTCCAGTGAGACTAATTGACAATAAAATTGTAGACTTGACAAACAGTTCTTTATTCATATTTCTGGGGTTTTTTTTTTGTTTTACTCTGTTTAATAAATCTTTTGGGCAACATAAAGTTCAGGAAGTCATTGTACTGAACATTCTAAATTCAGGGTTTTTTTCTGTCCTTTTTTAGAAATAGTGATTTTAATGGAAGCAAAGGATAAAAAGTGAGTATGAGCAAAAAGAAAAAAAAAATCAGAAAAAAAAGAGAAGCAGGAAAGAAAGTCGACCTCATTCAGTTGGACTACTTTCTTTACTCCTTAATAGCCTTATGCCATGTTAATACTTATTAAATAAATGTACAAATAAGATCATATTTTGCTACACAACAGACTTCTGTTTTGGTTTACTAAGTCACAGTAAACTGTACAGTAAATGATGTTAAAGCTAAAAAGGGTATTTAAAGAAATACAGCTTATTTCAGGGGAAAAACAAAAAGCAAACACAGGAAATACACAGTAAGGAAGTATGGTTGTCTGAACCCAGCAAGCCTGAGTGTAATGCCAATTCAATGCCAAAAGTCATATTGACATATGACTTAAATGCACATCCTCACCAGTCTTTTGACTGTAATGAAGTGGAATCCCTGCTCCGAGGCTCATCCATCGCCTCCTCATCTTCATGCAAAGAAAGATTTTCAAGCTACCTGTGACTGAAGATTTCTGTTGGGCAGGAGTGAAAAGGGTAGCACAAAGCTTTTAAGGAGCCAGCTGGCTAGAGAGTGATAAGTTTCTCCTTTGGCAGAGAATTTCCTCTTCTGTTAGAAAACAGAGCTGTGAGCTTTCTCTGGGAGTTGAACAGCTCAACCTCATCATCCGGTGAAAGACCTGGATGCCAAACCTTGTCTGAGAGGCAGGAATAGGTACAGTGAAGGTGACAGCAGGAGGAAATACATCCACCAGAAGGGAACTGTGCAGGTTAGGACTCTGCATTCCAGAAGAGATGGTTTTTAAGAGCGTTATGAAAACTGCGAGTGGCACGGAAGAGGTGAATGTGGATCAACTCTTTACTGTCTTTTCTGTAGATGGGCAGTTCAAAACAGTCAAAGAAAGTGATTATTTATGCAGTGGAATTTGGTGCTGCGGAACACTGGAGACACAAGTCTGTCAGCCACTGTCAAAGGCAGAAAACCATACTGGATTTTTAGATTCATTTCCACTATAACTCATTACAGGGGTTCATATGAACATATGAGCAGGTTTGTCACTTCCAAAATAGAATGAAACTATGGGCACTTCAGATACAGTCTGCTGAATATGCCTATATTGCTTTTGCATGAGTTGCGTAAGATGAAGTCCATGGTAAAATCCATGAAGCTGACCAGGTGACATTGCTTAGCTACCATACTGACTTCCTTTACTACCATATTAACCTAGACAACAGCATACCCACATGTGAAAAGGCCTTACACAACACCATGCCCACTTGGACAAGCTTCCCAACTTAGACCCTATCACACCTTGCGATGTTAGTGTAATGTTAGATGTTGACATCAGATAATGGGGCCACTTCCTAGGAAGGTCTTCACAGGCCATTCTGCAAGACTAAATGAGTCATGACAGCTTCTGTATCCTTTTGTAGTACAATCCTTGGGGTTGTCCCTTCAGCCACAGCTCACTCACAACAGATTGTAAAGTATAGCAGGTTATGTAACAGCAAATTACCCGTGTTCTTGAGTTGTGTGGTCTGCCCTTGTTTCATTAAAATAAATCTTGATTAATAGGGCTATTTTCATGAAAACTATTTAGGTAGCATGGAAACCATTTACTTAAGAGACTTTGATGCCGTAGGCTGGGGCTAATAAAAAACAATATTAGTCTTAGCAGAGCAACACAGGTGACACTTTAATGCAGAAGTTTTGTGGAGAATAATTTATGGGATTAGCAGGCAGAGAAAATGGTTAATCTTTTAATTTTAAGGTGTAACAATTAATAGTTTTAAATTAAAATAAATTAACATTGTTGAAGCTAACTATTTCCTTACCCAGGGACCCTAATATAATCCAAGAATGGCATGGAGATGGGGAAGTGGAAATGATTATTCACTACTTCTAATAACACAAGAACGAAGGCATCCAATTAAATCAGCCTGCAGTGGGTTTTAAAGAAAGGAAGGAAATCTTTTTCATACAAGACACAATTGAATAATGGAGCTCATTAGTACAATATATTTTGTCTATCAAAAATACAAATTGGATTAAAAAGAGAAGTTCAAGAGAAATTCATGGTTTTGTCTGTTTGAGACCATTAAACATTGTGATCCAGCTGCAATCACAAACTGCAGAAAGTAAAACTGTTGCGGGGGAGAGTCACTTTATCCTTTTTCTGATTCTTCTTACCTTCCTTTCAATTGCTACTGATTTCCATCATAGACACAATACCAAGTTAAATTAACTTTGGGGCCTACTCGACTACATTTTCACCTTTTTATCCAAGTATTAATTCCTTATTATCATAATACTGGCATACCACATGGTCCTACTTTATTTCCCCCACTGACTGACACACAGCTCTGGGAAGGAATTCAGAGTCCTTTCATAATTGATGGTGCTGCTGCAGTTGGATGAACCACTCTATTCCTCCTTTCCTCCTCCCCACCCCTGTATGATCCTGTAGGCTCCCCTGAACCAGCTCCCTGGAACTTGCATGGCTGCATTGTCAGTCAGGTCACCTCACCTATTTGACTCAAAAAGAATTTCTTCCTTCCCCAGATTAATTTGGTGAAAAACTAATGAGCAGATCTGATTTTCAGTATGGTGAAACAAACTTCACAGTTGATGAAAAAAGTAATAGGGGCAGAGGGTCAATCTTTCTGCAGATTATCAATCCTTCAATCTTTTTTATGCTTTCCTTTAAAATATATTTTACTGCACCAAATTATTATTCTCATATCTTTTAAATCTCATCTAAGAAAGAAGTACCTCTTAAATAGGAACTAACTGTTACTCTCACTGGGATCTTCTCTTCAGAAGCAGATTTTTACAGTACTGTCAACAACTTTTTTTGACATCAGAGTTTTTAATTTATTGTGTCTAAATTTCTATACACAAGAGAATGTCTGCAATGAAGCTATCTCACATGTTAGTACTCAGTTTGTGAATCAATATGATAGTATTGTCAATAAATGGTAAACCAATAAATCGTCAACAAATGGTTGATCTAGTTCTTTGAAAAAAATTGAGGTTCCCTTTTTTATTAATGGTATTTTCATTTACTTGTCTAGCAATGTCAAAATATAAACTACTCATCAACTTCTTTGATCATTGACTTTTAGCTGCAATTTAACAGCCCTTTCTCAGGATCAACAATGTATAACTTAACGTGGGAATTTCCTGTCGAAATAGTTCAAGATTAGGGTTGTACTTCCAAACTCTTTTAGGTTGGTCAAATTATTTACCAATGCTTACATCCCATATCCACTAGACATCCTTTCATAGAAGAATTCTCAGACTTCTGTTTTGGGCATATAGACTGCTTGCATATTTCCCTAGAAATGTCTGTATTTTAAGGATTCATTATCCTTCTAACATGGAGATAACTTCCAACATGTGTACTCAGTGTTAAATTTCTACTAGATACATTATTTTTACTGTTTATTTAACTCCAAAACAGAAAATGTGACTCTTTTCTGCAAATTTTCATCAAATTAAAATATGAATGATGTAATTTTAGTTTTTGTATCTTATTAAACATCTGATATATTTTTCCTGTGAAATACCATGTCTTTGTGTTCTTAAATTGTGAATTGTGAGCTGGATTTTATAACTTTGATGAAGTTTTAATGTAAAAACAGATTGATAAACACGTCTTAGAGGAAATTGCCTCTGCAAAAGATGCAAAGAGTCTATATATTGTATTCTCAGTCAGTCTGCTAACACTAACTTACTTCTACAATAACTGGTCCATATTACAATACTCCTTGTAAATTTCAGCCACGTCTCAACATTGCAAGGTAAAGGTACTGCCTTAACCCTAAAGGGAGTTGTGTAGGTTCTTTTATGGTCAGTCAAAAGAAAAAGGTACTTTCTGAGAATGATTTGTTTGACTTGCTTTAAATGTCTGCCTTAAGATGAGATGAATTACTTTGCTGTGTTCCACTGAGCATAAAGGAGTCCAGATGACTGCTAGTTCAGATGCAGACATCAAAATTAAGTAAGATAAATCCCATCTCAGACTTCTATCAGGATGTTAATTATTTCAGATTGTAAAACCATAAGATTATTTACTTTTTTTTTTTTCCTGTATCTAAAGATAAAATTTCTCTCTCTTTTAGGTAAGGTGGTGTGTTCTTTTTTGTCTCCTCTGTGGTGATTAGAAAACATACGCAATGTGAATCTTATATTTGTTCTATGATTCACACAGCAATGGATAAAATTATTTAACTCTTTAACTTGATTATAACCTCCAACATCTTTGTACTCGGATGAGACTTCTCTGATGCTTTAGAACTATTCTCAAATTCAATGTTCAATTGTTTCTTCCTCTAGTAGCTTGACAATACTGACAGTGCAGTATGAGTACTATTTCTAAAGCAATATTTTTTTCCAAAGTCTTCATATAATTCACGTACTCTTTAGTGTAGATAAGAACAGTGAAATGTACATTTACTTCTGCCTGAAAGTATTTCCAGTGTCATCTTTCGTGTCATTGCTTTGGATCATTAAATTTTGTCCATTTTGAAAAGGATAACTATTTCCCTTGCTTTCAGGTTCATAGCTTGTTTCTTCTCTGACAAAATGCAGTCCATTCCTGCTTTGGAATATCCCACTGTACCATCACCATTTTTCTGCAATGATGTGTGTATACAGAATTGATATTTCTAAACTCACCCTGGGCCCCTAACTTGACTTACTAGTAACAGTTTGCACAACTGCCTGTGCATCCTTAGTGACACACCAGTCAGGCTGCTCTCTGGGATTCAGTCACTACGTTGGTATATGGAGCAAATGCTGGAGTACATGAAAAATGTCATAGGTTAGACACAAGACCTGTCATCCTGCAAGAGCACCTGAAATCCAAGTGGGATATCCTAGATGATCACAAAGGACAATATATATCTATTTGTAAAATATTATACTTCAGATCTGTGCTGACTATAATGAGGTTAGATTGGCAACCTATTAATCTTTAATTAAATTCTCAGTTAGGTATTTGGGATAATTTCATGAAACTTTTCTCAAACTCTTAAAACTTTTTTAATATTTTCTGGAATACTTTGAGTTTTTGCTCAAGCCCTTGTTTCTTCCTGGTTATCTTCCTTTTCCCAACAAACCATATATCTTCAGGTTTGCTTGTGCCTTATCCTGTTAACTCAGTAATTGTTAAATTTTTTATATGGTTGACAGAATGAACATTTACAGATGAGAGTGAGCAGGTGAAAGCACCAGGAAAGAAGGAAGGGAGGGACAGAATTCAGATGTGTTTTCTTTGCATATCCTGCTTTCCCTCGAGTGTCCTCTGTTCCTGTCTTTGAGGGTGCTTACTAGAAGGACTGGAGTTTTAACGCTTTGGTTTTCTGGCAGCTGGGTGGGTACCCGGGAATCCTGGGAAACTAAAATGATTTGTGCATCTAGCCATAAGTGATTTGCCTAAGGTTATTCCAGAACACCGTGGATGGGAGACGAAGCATGCATGACCTAATCTCGTGCTCTAACCACTTGTTTGTTCTTTCTGTGCACATATGTGCTGAAGTTATATTTATTATAAATGGTCATTTTTGTCACAGAACTGCTCAACACTCGGATCCAAGTGATGTCTCTGTGAGGTAACTTGATGTTTAACCTTCTTCCTTTATAAATTCAGATATAAATTTGTGTTGTTTAATCAACACTTTCCAAGACTACATGAATACCAAATGTACAGACTGCGCACCTTCTTCTTGATTGCAGTGATATTTTTAAAATTTGTATCAATAATTATGTTAATTAAATCCTTCAATGCCAACCCCTTCTTTGGAAAGACTGAACAAAGCTGAATAATTGACTGGCAAGCATTCATAAAATAGTTCAGGGTGACCAAACTGCTTTGACATTTTTTGTAATGTCCATGTATCATTCACCACCAAGTGCCTACAGTTTCCAATAATGTTAAGTCTGTATACCTTTCCACGGTGATTTTAGAATTAAGAACAATGCCTCTGAAATGTATGTTCTGTTCCACAGTTGGTCAGAAACTTTACCATTTTTAAGACAGCAACAACAACAAAATTTTATCTGTTTATTCCATTATGCAGTGCCATTCTGATAATGACATACAGCTGACAAGAGACACAGTATTTTCTCCATCTGTTCATCCATCAACCCTTGTTTGGCACAAAACATGAAAAATTTTATCCATACATAGCACCACACAGACAACTACAAATGTGAGTTATCTTTATTTTTATCTTAATATATATGATACTAACTTGATCTTGGAGATAAGAAAATAATATTATGCATATTAGCTGGTAGTTACCCTAAGTATGTAGAGAGTGATTAACACTTCTGTTTCTGTTATTTTTAGTCTGCTCTCACCTTCTTTGGAAATTCGGGCTTTAATGCTGTTTCTGTTTTTGAGTGCAGAGAAATTGACAAGAAAGGAAAACCAGCAACCTCCATGTCAGTAGGGGTTTGTGTGGTTGAGCCTGCTGTAACTTTTTGTGAAGGATGAATGTTTCTGGTTAAGAAGCAGAGTAGAGAGAGTTGCTATTTTCTACTTGCCAGCAGGTGAAAAATGTGATGGATGATTGCATCCAAGAACATAACAAGAACTCTGGAGATAGGGGTTCAAGTCACTTACTTTCTCTCCATAACAGTTCTCCATTTGTATAAAAGCAGAAATAACATTTTCCTTTCTCAGAAATCTTCCAAGGGTAAATGTGATATTATGTGAGTTGCACAAAGGCAGCAATGAGCACTGTATTAGGGCAGAGATCATTAAATGCAGCTGGCCTGACAGAATCTTATAAAAAATTCTTTTCTTGTCTCGCTTTTCTTTTATTCCCAGTCTTTGAGGGTGTGTGAGTAAGGGGCACTGAATAATTGAAAACACGAATCAAGTGCACCCATAACAGTAAGAACTGCTGGTGCTCAACATCCTGAAACTACTCTTCTAGGAGGAACACAAGAAGCCCTATCCAACTTAATGGCCTCCTTAAACCTGAAGTCAGGTGCTGCAGATGGGGAATGAAGAGGAACAACCTTGTTAACTACTTGCTAAACAGAAGGCTTTTTGTGGGAAAGGTCTTCAGGTTTTACCATTTTGCTGTGATCTCACAACTGACTTTAACTCCTGTTCAGTTAGCACTGAACTTATTTTCCAGAATAAACAGATCTTCTTTTAAACAGATTGGCCAGCTACTCCTGGAGAAGCCTCAGTACCTTAAGGTATTGTAATAGTCAGAAATAAGAAAATAAGTAAGACAATAAGAAACTTTTGCCAATATATCATATTGCCTTCACTTGAAACAAGGAGTGTTCTCTATACAAAGGAAAAGAAAAAAGGTATTTGCAGTCTGAAATGTCTTTAATTTTTCCTTTTGGGGGGAGTATCTTGTACAATGGAAAGTACTTCTGAAATTAACCATTCTGACAAGTATTTCTGTTGTACATTTGCAGCTGCACATAAGCTCTCAAGGAGCAACTGTGGGTAGAATAGTTACAAGAATTTTTGAATTATTTTTCTTTTAACTTCTCAGTGTTACGGGGAAGGGCTGATTGGAAAAGGATTGCTGTAGAAAAACTGGCAGCGAAATTTTAATTAGTTTTTCCAAGTCCAGTCTGCTTTGCCTTTGACAGTAACTGGTGAGAAATCTCCCTGTTTTTATCTTGGCTCATGAGCTTTCTTTTCTTATTTTGTTCTTCTGAAGAAGAGGACTGAATGAACAGCTGGTTAGTCAAGGTTAGCACGCCATTGGACTCTAATGTTTTGGAGGGCATTCTTTGGCCCAGCACTTGTTTTCCATTCACTACATGGACAGTGTGATGAAACAAAGTCCCAGTTACGAAGGGGGTCAGACTACATCCCCTTGTATAAGGTATAAGCATCCCCTTGTCCTTAAGCTTTGAAACCATGAAACCTTTTTAAGCTTTGTTCAAACACTAAAAAGAAGACAAAGTTTAACCTTTGGCCTCAACTATCTCAAAATTGAATCTGATTAGAGCTGCCTATGGTTTAGTAAGAAACTTTTTAAACTTGACAGTTTTGTGCAGATTGAGTGAAACAGATGCCCTTGCTGTGGGTGAAAAAGAGTAAGGGGTTTAAAGGGTCAGTCTTAATGAGGTGTGTATGCAGAAAACCTCTTTGGGAATGGACTGTCTGCTCTGTATTTGTACACTGATTAAGAAAATGGGAATATGACCCATGACTGAGGTTTTGACTGCTTTTGCAGTGCAAACTACTTTCTGTGAGCATTGATTGTATCAAGTCTGGTTTACCATAGATTTATATCTCCTGGTTAATTGTGTGCTTCAGTGGAAGCTATACCATCAGAACACCAATAAGGCCTTTGTCACATAACCTCTGGTGTCTAATTTTAGTCTTTCTCTGTAGAAATCATTTTGTGACAACTCGAGAGTCATAAGGTCTTTCCAACATCAGCTGCCTATTTTTCATAAAGACCTTATACACTTTAAATTGTCTTTATGTTTCACCTCTTCTGTCACATCTGTCTAAAATCAGATAAGGTGTTCAGAAGTTATTAGAGAAACATGTTTTCTTTCTTATATACATACACAGACTCAGTGACTAAGCTGAATAAGCTTCAGCTTTGGAAGCGAGGCTAATAAATAGCAACAGTGGAAGATTGTCTTGTTCAATATTTTTGGAGACTGGTTAATGTAAAATGTACTCTCACAGCATTCAAAAGGATATAAGTAAGAAAGCATATACGTATTCACAGCACCACAATGGAAATTATTTCACCACAGACCCTCATACCTCTTGAGATGGACCGGGAGAATCTGCCAGCGTTTTGGGGCAGAATGAAAAGAGAAGCAAATGTCATTTGGGTGTTGCCCAAGGCTCACTCCCTCTGGCTATCGATGAGAGCAGTGCAGGGCACTCTTGAATGTCCTCGGGACTCAAGTATAAGCATATGAAGAAGGAGGTGAAACTGTGTGTGTGGGGGAGATGGGGGAAGTGGAAACAGGAGAGAAATTCTGAAACAAACCTTACATTTAACCGAGTTGGGACTCTGTATATACGAAAATATCCTGGCATTTCCAAGAAGGTTGCAGACCTTGGAAGATATATTACAATCCTAAAATATAAGATATATGACTTCTGATATAGGCAGAAAGAAAGGGCCCCGAGAGAGATAATGATGTTTTCAGAAGGAGATTTTGCTTTTCCCCAAAACAACATTATTCTCTGTCCTTTGTTTCTAAACCTGGGGCTTCTAAACGCAGTATGCGGGAGACTAGAAATACTTGTAAACAGAATAATCCCTGGGCATCTGAAGAGGAAGAGAAAGTGAGAGACCAGCTACTGGAAAGAGCTTCCTATGAAGTAATGTGAAACTTATTGTCATCACTTCATTACAGAATTTTAAGGTAGTCTTGGTAAAAATATAATTCTGATTGCAAGCTTTATGTCACTTGGTAGATTCCAAGCTACATTCATCCTCGTGAACTCCTAGACCATAGCAAAACTTCTGATTGGTACCATTATGGTACCAATTTTTTACTTTTTGATATAAACCACCATGTTGAAGAATGACCTTTTTGAAAAGAGAGATTCTCTACCATTATTCTGATTTCTAGAGAAAAGTAGGCACAAACAAAACATGAATACCATGAATTCACCAAATGTCAGAAAAGTCTATAGAATACATTTCAAATTAGAGTGAGAAAATGGAGTTAAGCATCAGAATTCATTTGCACTTAAAAATAGGCAAAAAATTAACACAAGTGTTGTACCCATATGTTTTTTTCAAATTTGCTTCAAAACTGAAGTGTTTTAAAAGACCACTTTGGAATGCAATTTCTTTATGACAGATTTTTTTTTTTTTCCTTTCAAATTCTCAACAGAGGCAGAGTTCTATGTGATCATTTGTTCTACATCAAACTAGATGTAACATGCTACCAAATATAATGAGGCAGCAGGTGGAAGCTAAAGGAAAATCATGTCCAGAACAGATACTTGTATTATAAAACATCTGCTATTCAGGAACTGAGGA
This sequence comes from Scolopax minor, assembly GCA_028566535.1. Classification (NCBI taxonomy): domain Eukaryota; kingdom Metazoa; phylum Chordata; class Aves; order Charadriiformes; family Scolopacidae; genus Scolopax; species Scolopax minor. The sequence goes on from JAOXNG010000021.1 coordinate 78,032,420, forward strand.
ATATGATTGGAACAAACCTGCAATAAAGGAAATTGAATCTATATAGTGTTTAGAACAAGTAATACGAGGGTCCCACTTCCCAATGTGTCAATGAACTCATGCTTGTATTCCCCAAGAAAATATTCTGGGGAATCTGTAGCCTGGAAGAAACGATGAAAATTTTTAATATCTCAATAAAAACTTGTTCTATCTGATATTATCTAATATCCTGTCTTGAAAAGTGACCTTCAAAAATTTGGAAATCTCTGAAATGTCATTTCTTTCAAACAGGAACATAATGAGCACAGGTTTGATTGTAGTGGCTTGCCAGATATAAGATCTGTGATGGAGATCTTCTGGAGTCAACTACTGTCTTCGTTGCCTGGGTTTTTGGCCACAAATCTCAGTAGTGCAGAAAAAATAGATTTCAGCATATACAATAGTTATCCTACAGCAGCAAAATCATGTAAATTTAGTGAAGATAATAATCACAGTTGAGTTTGTTCCTTTCTATTTGAAAGTAGGAGAAACTGACTTTATAAAGCCATAGTTAATTAAACAGTGTAGCCAGTTGTACTACTGCAGAAAGTTAACGATACTATAATAAGTGAGTACCCTATTGCATATATTTTTTTAACTCTAAATATAGAAAGATTTAATAGTAGGAAAAAGTTTCATGTTATGCTAGTGGAAAACATACCATCTGGGTTCTATATATTCTGTCTATGTAGTCTATCTATAATCAGAAAAGAAATTACACTCTCCTTCCTGTTTCATGAATATTCTGCTTTCACTAATTTGCAAGACAATTAGCTTCTGATCATTTCTTCTTTTCTGTAATTTGGATGTTCAAATAGTAGGTGGTCTTGTATTTCTTTCCCTGAATATACTTAGGATCCTGTTTCAGAAGCGAATCTGGATCTCTTCTGGATCCTCCAAAGTAAGAGTTACTTCCAAAAAAGTACAGTCTTCTCAAAGTTTGGTTACTGTAGACCTTGAATGACAGCTTTGGGTAGCAGTCATTTACATTCTGTGCCAAATTTTTATGATTCTTCATGAAAAAAGGAATATATTTTTCTTGAAAGAATCTTCTATTTCAAGAAGTCCAGTTTTTGTTATTATAGACCTATGTCATAGGGAAAAACTGCTCAGTTCACATAATTTAAACCAAATTGGAATTGAAGTGGTTTATGGATTTATCAGTGACACATAATTAACTGGCAATCAGTGCCCTTACGCTCCAGATTACTATTAGCCATACAGCAGATAAACCACAGCAGCAAAGATTTACAGATTGCTGATTTACAGCTACAAGGTTCTAAACACCCTTCTCTCTATATCCAATCACCAAAAGAGGGATTGTCCACCCTCTGCCCTCTCCACAGACCATGTGGTTTACACACACATGCACTTGGATGCACACACTCCTACCTCCCCTCTGCCAACCAGCGTGAGTTCCCTGCAAGTTCCAAGGTATTCCAGCCCTACGTGCTTCCACGCTGCTCACCCTAGTAGGTAAGCCCCACAGGGTGATCACACTCACATTCCCTGCTTCTGGCACCCCACAGGGAGGCTGCAGGAAGGGGCAAGGGGTCTGGATGGTCCTCCACTACCCACTCTTTCTTCCCTCTACTACCAAACATTTTTCCTCCACGATGGCCTGTGGTCTTTGGCTATTTCTTGAATAATAAAGACCAGGATATAATCGTCCTAGGGTGAATATACATAGGTAGGTAGCCAGATAACAGATAAATGATGAAGGAAGGATAAAATGAGTGCTTATTGAGGGAAGTTGGGGTGAAAGAGATGGCTATTAATCCACATATCAGTTGTTGGATACAGTCAGAGGATATAGGTAACAGTCAATAAGAAGTAATAGGTAACATCTGGTTGTTAACCCAGAGATACAGTCCTTGCCTCAAAAATATCAGTAATATGCTAAGAAGTCATGACAAAGCACAAATAAGCTTTTTTTTTTTTTTTTTTTTTGTAGAGCGGCCGGGTAAA
>JAOXNG010000021.1:78036797-78049154 GCA_028566535.1 Scolopax minor
AAAGCTGGATCGGAGCCTAGAAGGGCCAGGAAAGCCTGCAGCCCCAAAGTCTGGGTGGCATTTCCAGGAGTTCCCAGGGTAAATTCCAACTATATTTATAATGTAGAAAAGTCATGATTTTGTGCTATGTATTTGATCTGGCTGGGTGTGTTTGGGCTTGTGGGTGTGGTGCCTTGAATACTAGTACAGAATGAATGTGCTTTGGCTGGATAAAGAACAGCAGTGTAGAACTACATAGTGCTCTCCAGCCTGGTTTACAGCAATAGAGTGGCCCTTAAGAGAGTATTAACACAGCAAAGAACCTGAGCATTTTTGTAGTAAGGGCTTCAGGTTGGTCCAGTATTTAAACTCTTACTTTTTAAATTTTTGTTTTTATTATTAACAGGAACATCTAATACATCTTTTCTATACATTGGGTCGTATGCAGTCCTTGTCCTCCACAAGGGTATATTATTCATTTTCTGCCACAATTCTTTTACTTTCTTCTGTGATTTCTTAGTACAATATAGTCTATAACAGAAACAGTTTGGTTAAAAAGTGAAGGCATGCCACGCTGATTTTTCTATATCGATAAATTTTTTTCACATGAGGAAGTAACTGCTGAATTTGAATGAGATAATTATGGACAAAAGCCTCTCAACAGAGGGGTGGATGTTTTAAAGCTCCAGACACTAATTGCCTGTTTTGTTTTGTTCTTAGTTGGTATCTTTTATTTTTGCCTTTGAAAATTTGAATGCTTGCAGCCAGCTTTCTCAGATGTGTAAAATAAGAAGGGATACACTTGTTTGAGAAATAAGTAGCAGCCACAAATGTAAACAAGATATGTCTTTTTGTTTCACATCAGAACACGTTTTTGTTTTGACCCTAAGTTTGACGCTGAAGCGTGTTTATCAGAAGGACAAGACACTTCATCAGATGCAGCTATGATCTGAGTAAGGGGTTATGAGCCTGTGTGGCTGCATCCAACATACTGCTGCATAAACAAATACTTTGCTAGATGGCATATTAGTATGGCAAAACTTTCTCATTAATTCCCTTAGAAATCCTTGTCTGTGATAACAGAGAGATTCAAGATACAAAAGAATTATGGTATAGGTTCCTATACTTCCCTATGCAGTATGATTTCAAGTTGGAAGAGTGATGCTCTTCTCTAATGATCAGTCCACATTCCAATTTATCCAATCAATTTCAATTTCCCTTTGAAGGTGGGCATAAAGTAACCTTTCCTTTGGCTATGACCTTTAATAATTTCCAGATCTGTAGTAATGACATAAAGATTCTATATCCTATTACCAGCACAGGCTCATCTGCCTACCCTATGAGTTTTGCCCTTTGGGTCTTCCAAACTCTTTATCACTTCCAAATGCATCTGGTACTGTCAGGAATTTACTAAAACTACTTATTACTACTTCAAGAAGCATTTGCTTCTATATTATTTTTAAAAGATTCTTTTCAATTTTTTGTATTATTATAGTGGAAAACTACTCATTGATTCCTTAGCTTGATTTATTATGTGTTTCATAAATCATCAGTAGAATATAATAAATGCTAAATCATCAAATGCAAGCTAGAGAAAAAGAGTCAATAAATTAATGTATTTTCATTTGTTACATTTGCTTTTTAAGTTGTAACCTTTAAAACATAATCTTGGCATAATTTCTGTCTTTTCTAATTAAGAAATGTAAAAATATTAGGGTCAGATCTTGAGTAGAACTCAGCTCAAAATCTCAATATCTGGAGCAGGATTCAGTTGCCTCAATATATATCTGGATCCATTTGGGACAGCCTAATTAAGCAGAGACATCTTCAAACAACTGGCAGACATGATACAGATACTATAACATTCATATTCACTTCTGGTTCTGGGCAGTCTCAAAATGTTAGTTACCTGGTGAAATCTACTTTATTGATCTGGGAGCTGAATTTTTGCTACAGTCAATGGAGAGAGATAAAGACCTTTGAAGGTCTTCAGATTGAAGTCTTCTCTTTTAGAGTGAATAGGTCCTGGAAGACTATACTTTCACACTGCAGTGTAGATGTAGGCCCAGCAGTCTGAAATCTGTAGTTAGTTTAGTAATAAATAATAAAATAATAACAGAATTTAGACTTCATTGAAACCTCATATAACTAGAGATTTAAAATCATGAAAATATACCAGAATGCAACAGAAAGTTAAATTTCTAGCCTTCTCATTGAGAGGTTGTGAAGGCAGGCTTTAACAGACAATAAAACATCACATTAAGAGAAAACATTAAGGACACAGCTGACATCATTAGAGAGCAATGTATATCAGAAGTGGTAGTGATTCAATAGCAGCAGGATTGGGGTGCATGTGGATAAACTAAATGGATTTTGAGAAAAGAAAGAGCCCCATTGAAGGTATGTAAGAATACACAAATTATATTATGTAAAACATGTCAAAGCTTGAAATGAACCCCGTTCACCCTAGGACAGCAACTCAGCTGTAAATGGCTACCAGTTTCAGCGTTCAGGTGGTTCAAAGCCATTAAACTGCCAATAGAGGAGAGTCTTGATGTGTCTCTTACATTCAAAACAAACACCAATGACCATTGGTTTTCAACATGAAGAACTCTGTTTATTATCCTTGCCCTGCACTTCAGACATTAATGATACTGTATCATAATTTTTGTTATGCAAAGTTTTCATGCAGATCTTTTTTGCCAAAATTTATAGACTACTTTTAACTCAGATATTATCAAAGTTTATCTTTGCATTTCAGTACCACTGCTTCCTGTAACTGTAAAACATGTTTTGTATTAAAATGTGAATCAGAAGTAGCTTTTCAAAGATCCTGTTAATATTAATGACACTTTTTTTAAAGAATAATAACAGAATAAAAAAAGGATCTTCTTTTGTGACCTTTATGTAACTGATTCAGAAAAATAACTTTATTTTCTTTGAACTCCAAGACCTGTTCTATCTATATTTTCCTATTTGAAGTACTGAAGGGTTGGGTTTCTTTTTTTCTCCTATTTCTTTCAAATAACCTAGTTTTCCTATATCTAGTTCCTAAGCTGATTCTGTCACCACAACGATTATCTCTGGCAGGACTTTTAGTATACTTTATTAACCAAGAATCATTGTTCAATGAGGTGATAGGTTTGGCAGTGATACTGAAGAGTTTGTCATGCTGTATGTAGAAAAGATGCATTAGAATGTGATAGAATCAAATAATGGAAATCAAAGAGAACAACACAAACACAGAAAGAAAGATAACATCGTTCAAAATTCTACTGAATATCTTCCTATGTCAGTATCCTACTGGATTACTCTGATCACAAATTAATCTGTCTCCATGGATTTATAGAAAAGGGTCCGTGGAAAGTATCATGGGTTGCTGTTTGGAGGAGAAGTTCTCTGGGGGAGGAAAAAAAAAAAAGAGAAAAAAAGAGAGATTTGTTATAATAGAAAATACATACTAAATATAAATAAAATTTTCAAAATTTTGGCCCAGGGTATTTTGGTTGGGTGTTATTGTTGGGATTTTTGTTTGTTTGTTTGTTTTTAAAAATAGTCAAATAACAACATATCTAACAGCATTCTATTAATCTGTTGGAGTCTTTTAGGATGCAGACTATTATAGAAACAATGTGAACAGTATTGTCTCAAAAGACTACATTTAAATAGAATGAGATTCTACATTTTGGGAAAATGAAATAAATTAGGAGAAGCTATATTATCCATCAGTTAAAATGTATTTAAAGTGTACTCATGTGGAATGTTTTTCATGATCTTAGAAATTTGGAATATCATTGGCCAAAAGAACCAGGATCAGGAAATTAATTTTGAAAAAATATATTATTTGCCTTAAGTACCAAGGAAGAAAGTGTTACATTAGCTTTTTCTGTGTCTGTTTTTTAACGTAGAATTCATACATTTCTTGAACTGATTTCCATTTTCAAATATCCACATTTTATGGCCTGCTATACATTCAGTTTATCTCGTGAACAGATGATTTCTAGTCATAGCAACAATTTTATATTCAGCTGATGTGCAGACTACTTTAGCTAGGTCTACCTAATCGTGATGTATGAGCTGAAAATCAGAGAAAAAGTCACCTCAGCTATTAGTTTTAGCTTTCCTACCTACTTCAGGTAGGCTTTTTGGTAAAATGTAAGTAAAATTAACCTTCCTTCCTACCACTTATTACACTTTTGCTTGAGGACCATAACATGGAGATATTTCCAGGAAGCTAGAGACTATGGTGAGTTTGCAAAGTAAAAAATAGCCCTTTTTTTCCCCGCACTTTTTCTCTGAATTTATGTTCCAGAATGATGAATTAATGAAGGGTGTTGGTTGTCACCAGGCACCATGTGTCTTTGTTGATGAAAAGAGTATTTTGGAATCAGATCACCTTTTTTTTTTGCTTATGAAGAGGAGGAGAAAATATCTGTTGATAGCTCAAAACCTAGAGAAAGACAAAACAACTGAAATTGATAGGTCTCTAAAGTGAAATCTGGGATTTTGGATTGAGGTTAGGCAATATGGAAGCCCATCAGCAGGGGGAGTTAGTGGAACTTTTTTAATACAAGATTTGACTTTTGTATTTTGCTTTATTATGCCCATAATATGAGGATGAGATGCTTATTTTCAGGGCATAAGTTCTGGTTGCCTTTTTATATCTGAATGATTGAATGCAAAGGGCTCTCATGCTGTGAGCATGATTCCCAGTAGCCCTTGACACCACAAGTGAAATTCTGACTTCATTGTAAATCAAAACCCCACCTTTGACTCAACAGAAAATTTGAGTAAAAATGTAGGCAGTGGGTGAACAATACTTTGAGGTTTATCTCAAGTTCAAGACCTGAGTTAATACCTTGATGCAAACACAAATAAAGACATTCTTTGTTAATGGAGATCTTAGGAAAAAATGAAACACTGAGAAAGAATAATGCTTTTCTCTTTCCCAAATCATTAGGCATTCTAGGAGGCACACTCTATGCCTGCAACTTCCTTTTTACCCTTTTTAAAGGAGAAGTGCTGGAAATGGAGGGGAGTTACAAAATGTTTTCTGCATTACTGAAGAGGAATTAGAAGAAGTGGAAAATACTGTTGATCTTTGTGACAAAGCCTCTCTGATCTGAACTTTACCCACCAGTTCCTAAGCCACAGCTTGGAATGCTTTTGGGAATATTCAGGAAGATAAAACCCCAGGGAAAAACTCTTTTGCTCATTTAACTTTTTTTTTTTTGTCAGACAATTTCAGTTTGCAGTTTAGATTTTGTCACCGTCCCTTAGGAAAGTATTTCTGTTCTCTGGAGAAATTAATGTGAGATACAAACTCCACAGGGATATTTAGGATTAAGCTATAAATGCTGACTGACTGGTGTACTTGAAACAGCTGCCTTGAGTCTACTCCTAAACTCACTTTTATTCTTCACAGTATTATTTTAGCAAAGATTTTAACAAATGCTTCACAGACAAGAAATAATCTTTTCTTCCAGTTACTTTCAACAATTTTTGTTGTTTGCCTTTCCCTGACTGCAACATAAAGAACTCATTATGAGGAGGTACCCACAGTTTCTAGTTTAATTTTGTCTGGGTGCAAAGTCTCAGTAACTTAAATGCTAGTGCAGCAAATTCAACTTTAAGCTGAATGATATGGGACAAAAATGCAGTGCTATATTGACAACCTCTTGATTGAAAATTAAAATGAGAAAATTATTTTACAAATTGTTTCTTTTATTCTAATCCATTTTTTACTGTTCAGGTAAGACAACTGAAATAGAAATTTCTGTCATTAAATGAATACAATTGAGCATCATGGATTGGCTTCTTTATGATTGTAAGAATTTTGACTTAAAAATAGATTGAGTATTTCATATTCTCAATTCTCAATTACAATATTTCACTATTATTTTTTGTACAAAAAATTTCAGCTGAGATATTTTTTACACTATAAAGACAAAAATATATGTTGACAACAGGTGCTAATGCTAATGAATATGTCAAATTCTTGGACACTTCTTTTCCAGGGCTCAGGACATTGTTTTCATGACTGATGTTGTATTTGGTATTCTTGTGACAGGAAGAAAATATGGTGAACCAATGTCATAAACTTTAAATATATATTCTGTGTTTTAAGGCAATTGTCATTGGCTATCAGAAATTATAATTTAGTGTTGTCAAGTTGTTCACAATTTACCCTAGAAATAAATTGAGAACCAAAGCTATATTTTATTTTCTACTTGTACTGTTGGGTTTGGAATTTTTCTCTTTTTACAGAAACTATTACTCTTTGTAGACATATTTCAAAATATTCCAGAGAAGGCACTATCTCTTCTGATACCTTCCCAATTACTTTTAGTAAGAATTGGTCAATAACCAGACTTCAGCTTTCTGGGAGACATTATTGCGGCCTTTCAGTACTTAAAGAGGCCTACAGGAAAGATTTTTAACAGGGCCTGATAGGATAAGGAGTAATGGTTTTAAACTACAAAAGGATAAACTTGAACTGGTTTTATTTGGTTTGAAGACGTTTAGTAATGTAAAACTCTTTGGACAGTTACTAATTCTCCATTAATTTATTCCTAGCTGTTATCTCTTTCTCTCTCTCTTTTCCCCTACCCTGCTTCCCAGCCCCTTCAGAAACTGACAGTATCTCCAAAGATACATGGGGCTATTTTGAGTGCTTTTTAGTCAGCGTGTAGTCTCTGGGGTCATGCTGGTGTTATTCAAAGAAGTTATCAGTTGAACACAAGCTACACTCCACTTAATTTTATTTAAAGTAGTTGATTCAGGGGAAATCATGCACTCAGAGCCACACAAAATCACACATATGGGTCTTGGCTGCACAGCTGGCCATGGCAGCGTGAGGATGGTGTCTGGGCAGTGTTGCACAGTTGTGACAAGGTGGGCACAGGACTCACCCTGCAGGAAGCCTTTGGCTTTGCCCAACCACAACTTCAGGGTCTCAAGACACATCCCTGTTGTAAGCCTCTGGGGCTGTCAATGCATGTCCTTGAAAACTGCCACCCTGGGGCTTTATGGTTTGGACCTGCATTTTTCTTGACCAGGGCATTCAAACCCCTCTTCTGCCACTCCTTGCTGACTCAGTGTAGCCTTGACCCTTTTTGACTCATAGCAACCTGTGAGCTACCAAACTTTACATCAGCCTGGACAGCAACACTGGGAGTCAGTATTGCTGTTAATGTCTAGAAACTGCTTTTGATATCCTTTGTAGTTCACAGAAAGAAAAGGACAATTTTTCTGACTTTAAGTATACATTAAAAATGAGATTAGTATTTTCCTACAAGTGTGTTAAACTCCTCTAAGTGTAAAAAGAGATTGTAAAAATAGATGACCCATGAGTATCTATGTTCTGGGTGTCTACATAAGATGAGGAAGATTCTCAAGAAACTCTTCAGAAGTCAGTTGCAGTTCATAACATCTGGTGAGTTATGCATTGGAATACACAACATATGAAAAAATGAGGCGAGTGAGTCATTCATTGCTTGTGATTCTGAGATGTTGTCCTGAAATCTAAAATTCAAAAGTCCATATAATTGATTTTTGCTACTACCTTTTTGTACCTTTTCTCCTTTAGCTATCTCAAAATTAAAGCTGAGAGATTCACATTTGTGCAAAGATTCTGGACTTTAGGCAGTGATGTCCTGTGAAACTGGGTATTTAAAGCTGGATAGTTGTAGAATTTATCTCTCATATCAGACCACTCCACAAAAGCAAAATAAAATAGAAAAGAAGTCACTTCATGAACTTCCCATGGTGAAACATAAATTCCTAAATTAGACTTCTTCATTATGTTGTGCTTTATAGTTTTGAAGAAAAGAGAGAAAAGGGAAGGGTCAATGCATTTACTTTAAAACCACTTTTTTTTTTTAATTATTTTTGTTTCCTGTAGCTATCATACAAGATAAAAGCCACAGAAGATTTCAGCTGCAATTCTCATCTTCATATGGAGAGAAATAACTTCTCTCTGTGGATTAATTTGTTTGAATCATAATATGTAGAATCTCCATTCGCATAAAGTTTTTTTTCATTTTTGTTGTTTTAGTGCTCAGCTCTTGTTCTGTATATAAACAAAAACAAAGCTGAAAAATCAGTTTGGAGTTTGCTTCAGATTTTAAAACAAATGACTGAGTTTGTCCTTGCATTAGAATTAATTAAGCGTGTCTCTATTTTTGTGAAGTATTTTCAGGGGAATGGTAATTTGTAGACATTTCTAATGACAACAGTTCATAACAAGATCAATAGCATGACTTTGTAATTATGAAGTTCTTGCTATTATTCAAGCACTCACTATAATCAGTTTAACTCATTACCAGCAGGGGGCTCACGATTAAAAATTTGGAGGGGTTGAAATGGAAAAGCAAACTGCTGTCTCCTTGTTACAAAAACATATTGCTAAGTTGCTTGACACCTTAATATAGTGTGCTATCAAAAGACATCCAGTAATACTGCTGGTACACCAAAGGCTGTTAAAATGAATTGCTGGATGTCTCTCTAGGAGGCTCACTGATTACAGATATTAGGTTTATATTTAAGTTGAAAATCATCTAACAGATTTAACATGTAGCAGAAAAAAAAACAGCATGGGAGATACTACAGGCACCAGGCAGTTTATAGTCCATCACCATAGGTATATTATTCATATGGTGTTGGTATTCTAGTACCCACTGCCTAAGGTTTAACAGGGCATGGGCCATTTTCCAGTTAACTAAATAATCAGAAAGTGTTCAGCAACTGCAGGAAAATAAAATTCTGGATGATGGTAAAATTTGTATGTTATTGTTATGAGAAGGATTTCTTTCTGGACTATCAGTACCAAAGGGTTATTTTCATGGACTGAAAGGCAAGCTTCCAGCTTCTTTGGATCTAGCTTAGTAAAAAGTAATTTAGTGCTGCTTCACTGGCAACCTAGTAATTAACATCACACACAGAATGAGCGGATTTGTCTCCCTGTGAAAAATGTAACATACACAAACAGAGGATACTCACAGGAATGTAAATATATGTTGACAGCCCTATAATAAAGATGAACTATTTTTAACAAGTCCAGTAGCATGTAAAGCTTTTCTGACCAACATATAAGCAGTGAGATATAAACTAAACTGGTAAACATTTGTATGACACAAATATAAGAAATTGTATAGAAGAAAGTCAAATATAAAAATATTTGGGTTTTTTTTTATTTTAAAAAGGAAATATCAGTTCTTTCCAGTGTGTCCTAATCAGAATCATGCCAATATTTGGTTCAGTCCACAAAGCAAGTAATCAAAGACAAACTCAGGTTCAGTCACATCCAAATTACTTTTTGTCTGTCTTTTAGAAATTAAAATATGTGTGTGAGTAATGGAAAACACTTGTAGATAGCAAAATACAAAGATATAAATACATTTTTGAATGTGTGAAATATTCCAATAGCTATTAATAGAAGTACAGATAATGAAAGAGTGAATTTAGAAATTACAGCTAGATAGTGGAAGTATTTCTTACACTGTACAACAGGGCACAGGGCAGCAGCCAGAAAATTTAAGCAAGATGTAGAATCCATCTTTATGGATTTAATCAGATTTATTTTTCTCTTGCATTAAAAAAATTTTCTCTTGCACTTTTTTCTCATACCCAAAGTGCATTCCCAACACCACACATTTTAAGACAAGCCTTGGTCTCTGCTGTCGATTCTGTCCTTCTCTACAATAAACATTTAAGTGTTCTTTAAAACACCAAGCAAAAGTTTAGGTCAGTTGTCTAGATCTGTACCTAGCTTCCAAACCTGACTATAATGACTATTAAATATTTAGTAAAGGTAGAGCAGGGTCCCTGGGAGAGGCTGACATCATACTTTCTCCAAGCATACTATAAGATAGTAATCTCACTGGATATCTTGGCTGAGGCTCCTGAAGAAAAGCAAAATAATTCTTTCATGGACTTCAGATGACTGCCCTAGTCACTAGGTTATCAGGTAAGGAAATAGAACCTGTGCTACAGGGTTGCAGCTCTTCTCTTGTTGGTTTTGTTTCAGGTGTGGGGAGGCTTTTATTACAAATCTTTCCAAAACAAAACATTCCAAAATAGAGAAGCAATTAATTTTGTTTCCCCAAACTTCTCACTCCTTTGGGAAGATATTTTCATTGTAAGGGTGTTTTTTTTCCCCAAATAATCATAGATTAAACAGACAGAAAATAACATCTGATCATAAAATAAGCTTCCCGTGTCACTCAGATTTAAGTATTTCATTCATTTTGGATGAAGAGCAATAATTTATGCCTGGTAAAATTCTTCCCACAAGGGTTCTTGTGATTCAAGATTTTTTTCTCACAGTCAGAGCAGAAACTGAAATACTTACATCACAGAGGATGACCTGTACGTACAGCAATCCATATTGCCTACACAGAAATGCCACTCAGGAACTGAAGAACACTTTACATTATGTAGAAAGTTCAGGCTTTCCACAAAGAAACCTGTATTTTGGGGTGGGGGGAAGGGGAGAAAGAGTATGAAAAAAAAAAAAGGAAAAAAAGTCAGAATATTCCATACTGCTCATTGTCAAGGATGAAGTTTTCATTTGTTTTAAATTTGAGGTTCTTTGATAGTTTAAGCTACTGTGAACAAACTATGTCTCAGTGCTATCTTTGCTAAGCTAAAGAAATGGGTTTCTTGAAGCTTCTCGACTGCATTTAGTCTAATTTTTCAGCACTGTTCTTCTTGTTTTGTGCATTTTTTCTTTCATTTGCCAATAGCCATATTTAGGTGTATACACACAACCACCATTCTAAATTAAAAAAAATAAATCAGTTTCCACATGCTAAAAAGTACAAATAAAATTATTGTCTGTTCCCACATACTGTAAGCTTTTTGTTTTCAGTTGAACAGCTATTTTCTGTCACAGCTATAAGGGATGCTATCATTGAATGTTGTTTTTAGCAGTTCCTGTATGTTTTCAGAAATATTAAGTTCAATTTTTCCCTTTCTCAACTTTGAAATTGGTTGTGCTAAAATATATTTCATGTAAATATGCTTAATCTACTGAGCAGTCCATATTTCTATAAGTAATTGCCTTTTTTTTCTCTACTGATCTTTTCCTCTGAAATTTCATCAACATTCAATTTATGTTTTTACTCTAGATTACTGCTAAAATTTTGAAAAACTTAAGACTAATCCTGAAACTAGAAACACTGCTACTTGATTGTAATTCCTAATGGAGCCCAGGCTACCATCAGCCTTTTTTTGCCATAAGGGCAGATTTGGGACTCATGTTCAACTTGGTGTCTAACTCAGATCCTTTTCTGAAAAGCTGCTTTCCAGATGGACAGCTTGTAGTAACTACCAGTGCACGGGGTTGCTCTTCCCCAGGTGCAAGACTTCACACTTCTTTGTTAAAGATCATGAGGTTCCTTCCTTACAGCCCATTTTTCCAGCCTGTTAAAGTCTGTCTGGATGGCAGCACAACTTCCTGGTGCATCAGCCACTCCTCCCAGTTTTGTGTCATCTGTAAACTTGCTAAGGGTAACATTGTCCAGACTGTTAATGAATTTGTACTGGAACCACTGTCACATAGTGATTGCACAAGTTAATGTCAACTTTACTAATATCATTTAATACTTATTTTACTATGACATCAAGTACAATCATACTCTACCTATTTTATCAAACATGTTACATTTACATAGCTCTCTTCATCTGTCAAATCTATTCATGCAGTGCCTGAAATACAAATTTGCCTAAAAAGCAGTTTTCTACGAAACATTCTCCTATTCTAGGAGTACAAATTGAATATTGTACTAGCTCATTCATTATTTTGTGTTGAAGTTAAGAAATTTCAGTCTACAGGGAAACAAAATGTGATATTCTACATCCTGCATATAACCTACACATCAATAAACCAGCACAGATTTGGGATTTTAAATAGCAAATACTCAAAATAAACTATTTGTGAAAAGCTTACAGCATAGTAATTCATGTAAATTGAAGAATAGGAAAGATTCATTATGAATTATTTAGCCAACTCTCTTGGATGAGTGTGTGTGTAATCATTTATTAAAATCTGTATAGTATATTGAATCAGTAAAATGCTATATTTACTTGGTCTAAAAGATGATAGCATGCTAGAGGTGGAAAATGCTCAAATGAACAAAATGGGAAAATGTATGAATACAAAATAATCAGAAAGTTCTTTGAGACAAAAAGGGAACAATGAATCACAGAATCACCTAGGTTGGAAGGGACCTTTTAAGATCATCTAGTCCAACCAATAAAAAAAACCCAAAAAACCCAAAAAAATACTGCACCACCACATCCACACCACAAAAAATACCACCCAACACTAATCCCCATCTGACTATGCTTAATGTACACTAAACATCTCACAATATT
>JAOXNG010000021.1:78089633-78103066 GCA_028566535.1 Scolopax minor
CAGCTCCCTCAGCCTCTCCTCATAAGGCTTGTGCTCCAGACCCCTCACCAGCTTCGTTGCCCTTCTCTGGACCCGCTGCAGCACCTCAATGTCTTTCTTGTGGTAGGGTATACTTTAACTAACAAAAGTGGTTGTACAATCAAGTATCTATGAACTTATATACATTACAACAAAGGCCTAGAGTATCCAATGGAGAGAGAGGCAGCTGCCTCAGTAAACCTCATCTCTGCTGGTTTACTTCTCTGACTAGATAGGAATTACAAATTCTTTATTTATGAAGACAGAAATAATAACCCATGTTAATCAAATGAAATGTAAATGAAACAAATAAATAAATTATGAACCCTAACTCTCATCAGGACCTCTGGTACCTTGGTACCTTGTTAGGTTGAGAACTACAAGAAAAAAATGAAAAAATATTTCCACTTAAGCACATGCTTTCTTATAAGATGAACACACACACACACACACACACACACACACACACACACAGAGACACTCAGTCCCTACCCTGACTAAATCAAACATAAAACCCAAAACTCAAAAAAAAAATCACACACACACACAAAAAAGTAAAAAACTATAGAAAAATTTTCACCTATAAGTGATGCAGACAAAGGTGTCAGTTGCATCTCAGTTATTCTAAATCAAGTTTCACCTAAAGTTGTTGGATGCAACAAGATTCTTAGGAAAGTTATGGCAACACAACTGTCCTCATTTGAGGTTAATTTTAGTGGCCAGTGTCTGACCCAAACCATGACAACTACTTAGAAAAAGTTCTTTATCTCACTAACCCTCCAAAAGATAGCATCATTTACCCTACCAACACACAGTTTTACATGTGCCTTAGAGTCTCATTACATAAGAATCAGAAAACTTACTTTCAGGAAATACTAATGGCTTTTTTCTCCATGTATTTTATTGCATGAAATTTCATTTTTATTCCTTGTCATTTCAAGTAAAGCTCCGGATTTTTTAACTGAATTGTAAAGCGTGAATTGATTTTTCTGTCTTCTTTTGAAGCTGAATTTCACAATAGTACTGCGTAAACACTGTCTCAATAGAAAGGGTTCTTCACAAGGGTGAAACTTTCATTTCAAAGGCTCTTGTAAGAAAGGGTATAACAGCCAACAACATTGCCAGCTTGTAAAATTGTGCACTATAACTCTATACTGTTGTTGCATTCAGCATTTTTTCAGTGCTTTATATCAGACACAGAAGAAATGAAAAATTAATTTTTGAAAATTAGTTGACACTAAGTAATGCATGAAAGTTCAGTCAAAATACAGGAAGTTTATAACATACTAATACCAAATATTTAAGGAATTAAATTCATAAAAGGATAAATTGGGAAATATTATCATATTATTGTCATTATAAAGTAATTTTGCAAGCTGATGTCAGAAAACAGCTTTCATTTCTTATTTTTGAAAAGCTCAATTACAAGCATATCTGGGATTGTGTATGAAGTATTTGTTTGCTTGGCTTGTTTTTGAATTTACTCTGACTTTAAATAGCATGAAAGATTCATAAGAGAGAGTCCTGCCTTCACTAAATCATTCTATATGGAATTATCTTATTTTGAATTCAGTTGTTTCAACAAATTGTAGGCTGCACCTGAGAAACTGCAGATGACATAACTGACAGTGATTCAGTTTTGGATTCTTTCAACATCCAGATATCATAATGTGAATTAAAACCTAGCTGAGAAACAGACAAACAGCATTTAGGAATTCCCTAATTTTCTCTCATTTTCATAAAGAACCCTAATATATCCTTTAGTTTCAGGAGAACCTATGGCATTTTAACAACCCAAGAGTCTGGAAGGCATTTTCATTTTTCAAGTTAGTCTACAAAACAATATTTACTGGCATAAGAGGCAGCACTACCCTTCCTGGCTTCAGGAACAACATTGTCAGGTTGTAGCAAACCTCTAGAATCACTTCTGATAAATCTTGCCACATATGAAAAATCCAAAAATTGAATTATTGATGAATGCAGGTATTTAAGTCCCATTAAAGATACCCTCGTAAAGCTGCATTAGGGAGGAAGAACTTCTTTTCAGAACATCTTTGAAGACTTTCTCTTTGGGATTCATAGTTCAGAATAGATAAAAATTGCTTCCAATACAATGGTGTGGGAATGAGAAGCTCTGCTGAGTGAGAGCGAGAGTTATTGTGTTGATGGGAAGAAGGCCTTGAGATCAGTAAAACAATGTCCTTAAATGTTGATGTGTGTGTGTTGTGAAACAGATAACAATGTACCAAAATAATAATGTTTGTTAGCTAGATGGGATAAACATTTAAATGTAGCCAATTGTGTTGGTCACAACGGTGTATGGACATCCACTTGTAACTTATCTGTGTAAAGAGCATAACATGTGATCAAAAGACACGTGCCACACAATGGTAGGGAAATAGAATGATGTCTTCTAGTCATATTGATTTGGTCAACATGCCCCAATTTATCACACACAAAATTTATCATCCTGTTTTCAGTGCAAGGGAAGGGAGAGCCGTGAACATAGACTGTTCCGCATTTTTGTCCACATACCATCGAATCTGTCCAAGGACATGTATCAGAACATGTACTATGTGAGGTATTTGGGAACCAGAGACACTTGCCACTTCAAGTAACTGAGGTGGTATCTGTTTTATTGAATTATTAATGGACTTTGGTCAATTGCAGTGGCTAGTAATTATCAGAATTAAATTCCCCATTCACTTGCTCTCAGGTGAGTGACTGTAACTGAAACAGCAGCCATTGGAGATTTTTGTCTGAATTCTGTCACCAAAATAACATTCATGAAGCCTGAGAAGTAATCCTGTTGAATTCATCAAACTTGCTTGAATAGAAAAAGGAATAAATAGACCAACATTTTGTAATTTTCACAGTACAACTCAATTTTTTGTAATTCTTTGAAAATTAGTTAAATCCAATACAGTCAATGTATGGATCAGATCACATATGAAAAATTATATTATAGATGTAAGTCCATGGCCACTTCTATGTAGCAGTTACTATTAAATATTTTATTGCAAAGCCATTAGTCATAATCCACTGAGCTCATGAAAGTCCATCACAGAACACTGTTGGAGAAATTTGACTGCCAAGAAATGTAAAATTACAGCTAGAAATTTCAAGTATTTGAAAGTAATTCATGTCATTGTTGAATAAATAGTCCCTCTCTCTCTCCTTGTGGGTAATAATATATAGTTACTTTGATTTTATGAATGGTCAATTATGTATCTGAGAGAATAGACAACACTAATTAAAAAAAAACCAAAAAAACCCCCAAAATAGAACTCCCAAAACCTCAAGCATACTTCCTAAAGAGAATGTATTTCTATTGCTCACTTTGGCATTACACCTACTAAATATCCCTTTTTATTTAGCTGAAAGTCAATCTTTTTACAATAAAAAAAGAGAATTATGCAGAAAAAATAACTTCTAAAAAGCTAAAAACCATATATATGTATTCCTAAACCTGTATATTTTTCTTCAGTGGATTGTCTCTGAACTGTGTACTGTACACTTTGTTTATTTATTCCTCAAAATAATGGGACTATTATCATCTATGTTAGCAACTTTAAGATTAAATCCTTACAGAAGATTGGTTTCTCACCAGCCTTAGATGCTGATATAAAAATAAAGAAGTTTGTATTTATAGTTTTAATATTGTTTCTTTATCAGTATATATGAATCACATCTACCTGTACTCTGAAAATTTAACTTGTTATATCTAAGGCCCAAACCTTCTTAATCCAGTTTCAGTGAGTTAAACTTCTATCTGACACTGATTTGCTTTTTACCAAGAGAAATAAGCTCGTATTCCTTACTTCTTGGTCTGCTTATTCAAGGGTCCTGAACAGATCTCTTCTGTACAACATCTGCAAATTAAACCTTATTCCAACTAGATGAGAAATAGTCAGATGAGCTTTCAAACACCTGAGTGAAAGCAGAATTTAGAAAGATACAGGAGTTGTGCTGTGTTGAAAGTAGTATAGCATACATTTTTTCCCTCAATCTTCCACATTTCAGTCCCACTCATCTCTGCTTCATCTGTGGCTCAGATTATCGTAGGAAACTTTCACAGGTATTCAAAATTTTTTTGAAGGGAAAAAAAAAGTTTCCTAATTGAGGGTGGATTGTCTACTTTTGATTTGATGTGAACAATAGCTCATAAATTAAGCCTCTGTTTATTCATATAATTAACAGTAATCCAAATTGACTTTGAGTTAGAAGGTTGAAATTAATTAGCAATCTGAAATTTATGTGTTGAGATAGTTTAAAATTCAGATTTACCCCAAGAATGAATATTATGTATTGAGTTCTAAGAGACACATGAAAATATTAGAAGAATTCAAGGAAAATATTGAATCATGATTGACAAATATAATGCTATCTGGCCCTGTAAAGGCTCAAGTTGAAAATTATACCTTTAGCACCTTTGTACTGGACCAGTTAGTAAATTTGCTTAAATTTACTTGAATGCAGAAGTATTTTTCTGAGTCATTTCTAAGCTAACCTATTTACAAACTTCTGGGCAAAACAAATCATTTAAACAAATGTATGGAGTAATGTACTAATAGCTATATTTTTCAGTGCTCTTTTGCATCCACTTTCAGTCTTGTCAGAGAGTAATAACATATTTTTTTTTCCTTTCCATTTTACTAGTATCTCATTCCTCCTTTTTCTAAAAGTAAGTCATAAAAATGTCTTTCCAAAAGTATTACATTTCTTGCATTGAATCTTTTATGTGACATAAAATTGCAGTTGCCAAATAATCTCTAATTACCTAATGCAAAATCCCATGGAACGTAATCAGCATACAATGTAAGTAAAATTTTGATTTATAACAAAGCTATCATAGTGAAGATTGGACTTGTGATAAAGAGATGTAAAAAAGCAACTGTACATGTCTGGTAACGAAATTTAAATTATATATTGTAGAAATTTAAAAGTTTCTTTATTTCATATCACATAAATGGCTTACTAACCTTAGACAGATCAATATATATACAATAATTTCAAATACAGCTAAGTCTTCCTATAGCATTCCAAAGAAGTTACATAAAGAGAAATATATATTTTTTTAAATCCATGTTTTGGCTGTTGCAAGAGAAGGGGAGAAGGAGAAGGGACTGAGTGTAGAATTTTTGTATCAAGGTTGATCCAAACAGTCTACATAACTGCTGAGAAATTAGAAGGTGGAAAACATAGTTTATAATGGAAATGCTAAATGGACCTTAGCTTGATCATCATGGCTCCAGTGAGTGCTTCTGCAACAGAGGATCTATTTCTGAAAGTTGAATTGCTATGTATGGCAGGCTCCTATAACCATAACAGAAGGTACATTAATGGGCTAACTTCAACAGCTTGTTATGTAATGAATTACTAATCCATTATTTATAAAACTTATAATTAAGTCACTTCTAAAAAAAGGACAGATAATCATTAATTTTCATCAAGTAATTTGCTATTGCCTAGCGCAGTATGAAACTGCAGTCAGGATAAAAGACAAAATTATTCTCACCTTCCATCATTAAAACGACCTTTCATATGAGAACAAGTGACTAAAACATACTAGTCAAGATTCTGACTAAGTGACAGCTTATTGCACAAAAAAATTCTAAGCATTTCATTTATGGCAATATTTGCAGAAGAATGTTCAACTAGCACTGAAACAACAGAACCCTTGCAGACATTCTACACTCAAAAGCTTATATATTCCCATATGCTTACAGACATGCTTATTTTGTAGAAATATTATTTAAAAAGAAAAACCCTCTTTAATCCTTTGAAATTGTGTTGGAAAATAAAATTTAGCTATATGTAAAGCAAATACAGGAAATTTATATTATATAAAAAGCTCATTTAACATAGAATGTTAAAATCTACTGCTGGGTAGAGTTAAATAATTGCTTTCCTTCTTGGTTGCATACTCCTATATAATTTTATATAAACTTATAAGTAAAGACCTACTACCTCTCACTGCACCTATGTATCAGTCAGATAAGCTGTGATTCTTTTCAGCACTGTTTAGAAGATACGGCATTGATAGATGAACAGAAATATTGCCATTTTGAGTTGATCTCATTCTTCTAAAATGGGTGTCCTTTAAGGAAAGCTAGATCGCTCTCCAAATCAGTCACAGTCAGACTACAATAAGCTTTGAGAAGTTTGACTTTGAGCTACAAGATGCACATAAGTTATCTTTTAATTTTTTTTAAACATAAGGAATTAAAAAATTAATCATTGCAGTTTTTTAACTCTCAGAAAGTAGTACAATATGTCTGATTATAAATCATTATATATATATATATAAAATATATATATTCACATGGAGAGTACCATTTACAAATGAATTTGAGATTTTTTCATTTAGACATAGAGAAGGGACGGAAGATTGAACCATCTACATCGCACATGAATTACTTTCAAAGGTGAATATGGCAACACTACCCTATGTTAGCAAGAATCTGAGACAAAGGACCACCCCATGGCAAATAATAACACTTTATGGACATAAATAATATATTTGTCATCACCTAAGAAGAAGAATACCAGAGACATGATGAGTACTCAATACCTGATTCCCTTGATCTCTGTATCACATACAATTGATTCTGGTCAGACTATACAAACTTGAATGTAGATGCTTGTGAGTATGTGAACAAGAGAGTATGAAATCTACAAAAAAGAATATAGGTGGGTGAAACCAACTTTGAGATTTGTAAATAAATACTATCTTCTCCATCCAGCCTTCTAATGGCCTCTTTAAACTATTATTTGCCTCATCCTGAACAGGTGTCTGAAATAGATCAGATAAAGTATGCACTGAAGCTATTTTTTTCTTCTTTTTGATTATATGGAATGTCTATGCTGACTAGCTAATGTGTCTAAAATTAGACAACACGAATCTCACTGTGTCTCATTCAAGGTACAGCACAGTGACTGCAGGAGAGTGTGAAATACGGTTTGGGCTCCCTTCATCTTTGCTTGTCTTGCCCCTGAAGCCTGTTCCAACATTGCCTCCTCTCAGATAAACAACCTACTTCTAATTAATTTCTTTCCATTGGTCCCAGAATTTGCTACTTCAACACCCAAATGTGGTGCTTCTGCTAGCTAGGCCTTAAACTACCTAGGCCTTAAGTAGTATTAGTCATATGGTCACCAAGGCACTGCTGGCCTTGCAAGACTGCTCCTCTCAAGGCCCCAGTAGTGCCCTCCACTGTCTGTGGAGTCTGGCTGTCTCTCACATAGCCATTTGTAAAATCCAGCCATCCTCATGGTGCTATCTGTGTTCCTCTTCCTTCTAGTGGTCTTGCACAGTTTAGGGTGAGGTGGCCCACATTCTTGGCTTAAAAGCACATCTGTCTCCTCTTCAACTTTGAGTAAGTTGAACCAGTTTCACAGTTGTAAGACTTTAAGTAAAGCAGGAGACTTTTTGATGCCAAAAGTCAGCGGCTTCCATTCTTCAGTTTCTCCACCTGTTTTTCTATTATTATACTGGGGATGGACAGTGACTGTGTCTCCACTGCAGATGGGCCCAGATCTCTTGAAACTGTTGCATCTCTGAGAAAGATCCCCTCTATTTAATTTTCTGTGTGCCCTGCTCACAAATGATGCTGTGTGCTCTGCTCACTCACTCCTGTAACTTCTCCACTTGACAATAGAGCTCTTCAAAGACAGTACACCTCCTGTAGGATTGAGGGCCATCTTTCCTGGCACTAAAAAGAGGCACCAGGGAATCCCTGTAGCGTGAGACTTTTGGTGGTGTATCCACCATCTGAACCTCCATCTGGGTCAAAGCCTCTGGCTGGGAAAGAACAGTTGACCTACTGGTCATTTATTATGTTCAGCAGTTTTTCCTGTTCTACTCAATAGTTTCTCATGGTCTGATCAGTTAACTAAACCTCAGACCAGGGCCTGGTCATCTGTCTGCCTTAATAATACTAAGCTGAAAGTATGGCAGATTCATAAAATTCTCAGTAAAATATTAATTAATGGCCTCAGCAATTTAAATCCATCTGCTATTTATTCTGGTAAAATTTTTCATTTGGCATTAATGTGAGTCTCACCTCATGGGCCCCGTTATGGAGTTTTCTTTCATTGCCATTTAATTTTAACTCAACTTTTAATTTACCTTCAATGAGTTTCACATTATTTAAAACATTAGCCTGTATAAATACAATAAGGAAAAGAAAATTTATTTAAAACATGAAATAATATGAGAAGTCAGATCCTGAAAAATTGCATTCAGGGGAACTGGAGAGGATGACAGAAAATAATAACTTTGTAGTCTCTAAACTACTGTAGTTAATTTAGTGAACTTTTGGTTAATCATAGAGAGTGGAATAGATAATTGAAATACATAAAGTTAATTTTATTTAAACCTTTTTGTTTTTAAATTTTAATTGCTGTTGCTTTTAGCCAATAAACATGATAAATGCCTATATATTGCACTCTTGGGCAATCACATAGTAGATATGTAATTATAAATGTGTATATCATATTTATAAATCAATGACAATACTTCATGCTGGCAATTCCTGGTCACTGAATGCTAATGACTGACATCTGAACAAGGAAAAACATAAGAATAAAATAATTTTATTCATGATCAAAAAATGACACAGTAAAAAATTAATGTATTTCTGAAAAGACAATTATATGACAACATTGAGCCAACTCACAGGCTAGCTTTAAATCTCATACTGTTACCAAATTCATCTTGGATACAGTAAATCAATTCAATATCCTGCTTCTATTATGTCACGTTTTACTGTTGGCTTGTATACATCTTTTACGAAGTTCTCATGCAAAATTTGATTTAAGGTTGCTAAACTATATGACTCACTGACACAGACACCACAAGCAGTGAAATGACAAGCTTATTATTTATATATTGTTCCTTTACACAATCACATCTATATGTCCTAAACAACTAAGATATTTTCCTTTCTCTTCTAAAGAAAAAATATTCATCTGGAGATTTTGGCTTTTGCTAAATAGTATAATATCAGGTTTTTATATATTTTGAATAAATTACAGAAACTGGCTGGTAAGTATATCAGAGTTATTTTAACAGAGATGGCTCCAGGTGTACCTTGGATTAAAAGCAGCAAAGAAGATGACACAAGGAGTATCATGGCTGCAGTATTTATGCAAACTATAAATCTTTCACGTAAATTTGGACTGCTTATCAAGTTTATCTGGATCGTTTCTTCTTCCTCTTTACTAATGCTTTGGTGCAAAGGGAATACCATGTCTGCACATTTCCCTGAGCTGGGAATTCCATGAACTATAAAGCTTTTAAAAGCATATTTCTGCCTCTTTCACTGTCCTCCAATGTAAAAGTGTCATGGCAGATGTGGGCAACGGTTTGGAGAAGAAACATAGGTTGAGGTATGCAAGTTCCTGAAAATCATTGATGACATGCAAAACTATGGCTGTTTCAATATGTAATTAGTATCTCTTGAATAAGCCCTGTGGATCAAAAGATTACTACCTCCTTCATACAGAACAAAACTGTAATGTTCTACAAATTGAATCAATTCATACCTCTTAGTGTGGTGGACTGACCCTGTCTGCACACCAAGTGCCCACCACTGTTCCAGAACAGTGGAAAAATTTAATCATCAAATATGGTTTTTTGCAATTCCATCTGTGAGATGTCTTCAACAAGCTTAAAATAAGACTTATTTTGATAGCTTTTCTTTAGGAGCCTTTTCAGAAGGTGGACCTGTTTTTAAGGGTCCTTCAAGGTTGCATAATAAAGGTCTCAGAGATGTTGTACAATTGATTCTTCAGTAATCCAGGAGTGTTTCCACTTATTTATCTCATATTGCGGCTTCTGAGTGGATGTGGACTCTCCTGATTGTTTGAAGATGGCAACTTCACTGTGCTTCTCTTTCAACCAACAATAGGTAGCTTGTAGATACTTTCTCTTATATCATCCAAATCACTCAGGGACCCACAGTAGCAGTGATCACAAAAGCTAAATATTAGAGATTTTTGGTAGAACAATCCCTAAACTATAGAATTCTTTCTGTCCTCCAGTCCAAAATACCCAGAATATGATAAACTTCTGCATGTGTTACCCAAACTATTGTGTGGACAAGGATATGTGCACAAAGAATTGGATGCTTCCTATTTTGTTGTCTTTCTGGGTTTAGGGAGAGGTTATTACATTTGTGTTTGGTTTGTAATATGTAACTGAGGCCTTTGAACTTTTTACTCAAAAAATATTTTTTCATGGAAACTAGATCAGTAAATAAATTCCTATGATGGGGAAGTTAATACTTCCTGCAAATAAAGTACAAACAAGCATAGCTTAAATCAAGTATTCCCAGTGGGATGATTTTAAGCCCCAGGCATCATATACATGGAGTAACAATTGATTTCCTCCTGCTTCATTTTGGCCACTGAAAAAACAGTCAATCTCATAAAAGTGAGAGAGAAATGGATAAAATAAATAAACAAGGAATGAGATAAGCTGTAAATATTGAAATGCAAAACATCAATGTTTAAAGATCAGTGTTTAAGCAGATAGTTTATGGAGCCTTTGTCAATAAAATTTATGATTTTAAAGGGGTGTTAAAAGTCGGATGCTGTTTCCATATCCGTAGAATGTCTTTATTATTTATATAGTAATTCTACAGGCAAGTCAACATCATACATTCCTGGTATGTATGACTCCCAAACATTAAACACAGGTGTATACCACTTTGGAAGATCGGCCATGTCAATAACATTTTATTTAGCAACATATACCAACAAGTAAAATTGTATTGTATATAATCTATTTTGCAGGCTTAAGTACCCTTGGATGTTTGAGACATTAGATATAAATCCTGTCATATTTAGTTTCATGACCCTATAAAAGTGAAATCAGATTTCAGCACAAAAGCTTGTAACTTAACAGTATCATGTTCTAATAAAATGTAGGATGAAAAAGCAGCAAATTATTTGACACTGATATTTGTCATACTTGGTCCTATTCTCTAGAGATCTTAAATATTGTCAATAAAGAAAGAGAAAAAATTGTCAGTTTATTTCAAAACCTGGTTTAGTTCTTGCATGTTAAAAAAAAACGGTCCACCTATTTAACTAAAGAGGTTGAAAATATTTTGAAATAACAAAATCTATCTTCTATTTGTAAGAAGTGTAGATAATATTTCCCCTATTGTTATGTTGCTCAACCTTTTTATATAACAAAAAGTTTTTCATTAGAAAAAAGCATAACACTACCTCATATTAATATATGTTCTCCACCAAAGTATTAATGTAAAACAAAGGTTTTTTATATGAGTGCACTACTAACTACACTGGCACACAGAAAACTGTGTTTTATTCAGGGTGAAGACTTCAGTTTTAAAAGCCACTTCTTTTTTATTTTATTTATTTAATTTTTTTAATATCAACCTTCCCATAGGATGGATGTACAAAGCTTACAATTTTATTCAGGACCTATAATGGATTGCCCTGAACTGAGAGAAATAGACTTTCCCTAGTCCACAACAACAGCATAATCAATCAGCTATACCCTCCGGCTGTAACATACAATGACAGGAAACTAAAAATAATCTAGAATGCAGAAGGCTTATCTCAGAGTTGCCCAGGTAATGAAGCAATAATTTTTTGATGGGTTTTTTTTTCCTTCATCCTGCAGGATCATGAAAACTGTGCTGAATGGCAGTACAAGAAAAGGAAGCGTGACTGACCTGTGCTAAAACAGATTTGTGGTCTATTACACTTTCAGCTGATAATGGTTTAGTCTGCAACCAAAACTGATGTGGAAGTGGGAGGTACTGTTCTAGTCTTTACAGTTTCTGTATTTTTTTTTCCTTGGAGTTGCTTTAACTATCCTGAAATTAATTATTGTGCTTTTGGATGACAAGAAAGTGTCTGTTCTGGGCTTCTTTCTGCTATACCTCTGTCTTATATACATCACTTAGAGAATTCCTTAAACCCTTTGGATGTGTATAAAGGTTGGACTTTCATTTCATATTTTGAAAAATTTCTGCTAATTCTGTTTACAATATCTTGAAATGTGTACTATTGCCCACTACACTCCATCCTTTCCCATATCTCACTACTACGAGACCTTTGTCTATGAGGGGCCATGCTTCCATCTTCATCAGTACTTCAATAGATCTCTACAGGGGAAAAATTACTCGGCTAGATTTTAATGTTTTTTTCATGTTTTTATATATATGTTGACATTTTCCTTTAAAATACAGGGAAGAAAATCTTCAATAAGATGACCAAAACCAAAACTAGTAGATGTAATCAATATTAATAAAATTATACATATTACTAATTATAGCTTATTTTTTTTCAAAGCAAAATGTGAAACATTATTTGCTTTAATAATCTCTTTGAATTCAATACTGAAGTGACATCATGAATAGGTGTTTCAAATATTAATGGACAGGTGCAATCAAAAGTAGCGATTACGCTAGTTTTACCAGATTTGTTAACAGACATGATGTTTTTGCAAATAATCATAGTAATTAAAAAAATCTATGAAAACATCCCTTATTTAATTCACAATCTGTTGGACAAATGCCAGGATTTCTAGGAAAAAACCCTGTGACCTGTTATATTAGATTTTAAAGTGTTAATTCATTTGGAAATTGTAAATAATATTCAATAATTGAATACATTGAAAAGCAAAATTTATTTGGAAAAATATGTAAGACAACAAAGTTTTTGAGATAATATCAACTTTTTTACAGGCTTATATTTATGTACCAATTTTCTCGTTATTTAGATTGCATTGTTTTCCATTTTCATGAAAATTGTTACAGGATTAAATTGCTTAGTAAGACTGAGGATGACATGTATTAGAATTTTAAGGGATGTATGTTTCCAAACAATACATTCATTGTTTTGAACTTTTGTATGCTTTCTGATTTTTACACAAAAGCTTCAGATCTGAATGCTTCCTTGAAAACTGTATTGAACTCCTGTAGACTCCTCCTGAGACAATATTTCATGGCAATAGTAATTCTGCCACTCACAGCTGATGATACTATGCATGTAGAAAGCAAAGGCCCCTTTCTGTGAGAAAAAAACTTGTCCTTCTATAGTGCTACGTTATTTTAAATAATATTGAATTCATCCTTGAAAACAGATAAACTTCTGTAGTGTGATATATAATGATTAATTTTGGAAATGTTGGGAATATGAGGAAAGGATTGGGTATTCAAGTAATATTTATTTGTCATCCTAATGTGAGGTCAGTGTTCCTCATAGAAAGTATGATCTAAAAGTAGTGATCTGAAATCAGTTGAGATAGTCATATTCTTGTAATTATTCTGGTTACCAAGAGTTTGGATCTTATCTGAATTTTAATCGGTCTGTCTGGGGGAAGTAGGTGCATGCTTTCTGGGTTTGGTCTTGCTTCAGTTCACGATGTCTAC
>JAOXNG010000021.1:78104879-78115634 GCA_028566535.1 Scolopax minor
GGTTTCTTTAGCTCTTCCCTGGGTTTCCAGGGTCAAGCAATTCGCTGCTCAGAGTGGTGTAATTGAGCTGGGTGGGTGACCACTTCTGCTCTGACCTTGTGGCTGTGTCTTAACCAGCCAGGGCTCTGCAGAGCTCTCTGCCTGCAAAGTAGTAAGGCGTCTCTCTGCCTTTCCTAGAGACATGGAGGTCTAAGTCTTCCCCTCAAGTTTATTCTTTGAAAATAAAATTTCATTTTTATGGAAACTTGTGAAACTAACAAACTGATGTGTTTGCAATCCATCATTTTTTATTAGCAATTACAGAAAGTTCCTCATATTCCTATAATGGGCATGTCTTTTTTCCAAGAATCCTCAAAGTTTGCACTTAATTTTGTTTGCAAAGCCTTCCGCTAGTTTCAGCCAACTTCTTGTCTTTCTCACAAATATATTTTAGGCTTATAGCTACTTCTGACAAATACAGACTGGCAACAGTATTACATTGCACTAGTCAATTTAGTTTGATGCCAGGCTGCATTTCTTCAGATCTGTTGTCATCTGTGTCTCCAAGCCCTCCAGAAAGAGATGTTTACATTGAGGGGAAAAATGAAAATGAAAAAAAACCAAAACAAAACAAAAACATAAATAAAGAAATCTTAGCTGTGATTTTAATAAAAGCTAGACAGTTTGTTTCTATAAATATTATATACCCTACAGTAAAATTCAGATGTGTTTTTTAAAAAGATCTAGTGTCAAAATCTGAAACATAGTAGCAAAGAAATACTTACTGCAAGAAGCAGCATGAAAAATGCAGCAAATCTTGTAGGTTTTTTTCAGCTTTCTGGTCCTCTCTTTTATAATGAGTCTCTCTGTTCCATTTACATTCATCATAGCTCCATTTGTGAAGGTCTGCTCATGTGTTTAATTGGTTTTAGTAATCCATGGAATATCTCCTCTGTCAGTTAGTCTCTAATTTTCTTTTCAGTATTGTGCTTTTTTTCCTTCTACTGTGTGATAATGATTTTGTGTGGTGCCTCATTCGATAATCCAGTTTCACTCAGTTTTTCAGTAAATACCATCACTGTAATACAATTTTGTATTTTTTTTACCTCTAAAATTCATCATATGAAATGGATATGATCATAAAAAGCAAACCTTAAAAAACAGGATAAATCCTGCTTTTAGTAATCCTTCTAAGACAATTGTTGCTGTGGAATGTGGCCTTCAAGAAGTGAGATGTAGTTCCTCAAGGATGTATGTTCATGTTTTCAAGAAGTCAGCTATGAAATTATACATGAATTACCAATAAAAAGGCAACAGAAGTAACTTTGCTGAGAGATGAAAGACATAGCTCACACTTAGTTGTGAACACGACCAATTAAAACTTTTTTTTAATTACCTGCAATATGTCACTGAGTAAAGGCATATTATTCAATGTCAGCATGTACGTGAACTGCATTAGTGATCATTCACTTACATATCTTTTTAGGCTTTACTACAATGCTTCTATTATTATTTTATAGACATCCTTTCTTGCTAAATCTTGTTGATCCAGTCAACACCAATGCATTGCAGAAATGCTATATCCTATCTATTCATTGTCTTGCTGTTTTTTTCTCTGTCCCTAATTTTGAGCAGCAGTTGATTCTCCTTATTTCATAACTTATGTTCCATTGTTTTTTTCACCCACTTTGCTCTTTTAAACTAACATCTTTCTTCTTATTTTCATTTTAGAGAGCATATATGCTGCTCTGAACAACAAAACAAATCTTACAACTTGCTTTGAAACTATTCAGAGTACCTAAATCTGTACTAGGAAAAATTTGATCAATTAACTTACTTATCTTAAAACTGCTATATACATGCACTTTATGTGGATAAATTGTAATTAGCAGCTCATACTTACTATTACATACTGTTTCTAATGCGACCAATCAGCAGATGAAGAGATAAAAATGTAGCAAAACCAGAAATGTCAAAACTGTAGATATAATGTTATTCTGGGACATAAATATGGTCCACTTGTAATCTAGCTGAATAATTGCCTTAATTGTCTTTTCAATTGTGAGTTGTTTCTAATTTTAAGCAACAATATATAATGATTTTGAACAATGATATGTTCTATTTGTTCTGATCCTCTGTTCCTCAGCCAATGACTTCAGAAGCTATTGGGAAGTCTTCCTATTTTAATAATCACATTTTCAAATAAATTCTTGAGTAAGCATGAACCTGACAGAAACAGCTTTGGCATACAAAATAATGAATTCTGACAGATCAGTTCCTAGTGAGACTGCTTTATCAAGTTTGTAAGTATTAATTTATCTAGAACTCTTGATGACTGCCATTTTGAGAGTTTTCAGTTGTATGGAGTATGGATTGGAAAGCCTAAAGTACTGTTAATAAATTAGGAGAACTTCTGAAAATTCTAATGAAGGGTGAGCATGATTACATTTGTTGCTCAAAAAAGTGTTATGATGAAGGCAAAAGCTGTACTGCAAGACCTACAGGACACACAAAACATTCAGGAGTGGCAGCTGGGTGAGATAGCATAGGGCACCTAAAATGTCACAGAAAATTTTGTTTAGGAAATTGAATCAAGCCCCATACTCATATTGCATGAACATCCACAGAACCTAAAGTCCTACCATGCTGTGATTCTGTGATTCTGTGATTCATTTCCATGCACGCTATGATGGGCTGTTGTGAAAGGTGTCACTAAAACCACTTTTTTCTGACACAAAGTCCTCAATGTGTTTTGCAAGAAGTGATCAGGACATTGAGTATTTATGGGTATTTTTTGGTTTGTTTTCTAGAAAAATAATATTCTTACTAGAATTAAATGGCAAAACTCAAGAGTTCAATACTGAGTATTTCATTATGAAATTTATAAACAAAATAGCACTTGTAGGACATGCGCTCTATAACAGGAATTAAACTAAACTAGCAATTCACTTGAATTTGTTGCTAGTAGTGGTGGGATGCAACAACATTGCAGGGCTAACAAGTGTATCAGCAGTATTGCATCACATCCAGAGATTTTTTTCTTTCTTTCTGGCTTTGGAAATGATTGATTTTCCAGGCAGTGTGAGTCACACAGCCCAAGAGTGTGAAATGCCATGGATAATATGGAAATGACATGAATGTCATGGAAATGCACTTTTCAAGCCAGGGGTTCTGTGGCTTTCAGAACAGTCCAATTTCAGCTCAACTTCCAGGCTTATGTGCTTTCCAGGCTCCCTCCTTCCATAGCAATCTCTGTAAGAACAGAAAGAGCAACTCTTGACTGCAGAAACTGCAGCTCTGTGCTCTGTATCCACAAAAGCTGAGAAATGGCAGAAGGTTCCAACTACTACATAGTTGTGTGGTTCTTTTGTTTTGTTTGCTTGCTTGTTCTTTCAAGGAAATTTCAAGGAGTCATAACTGACCAGAGAGAGAGAAGTTGCTTTATGCTGTTGAAAAGGATGCTGGCTAACTTCAGAGGAGACTAAAAAGGTTCAATGAAGGTTAAAAGTTCTTGCTTATCCTCTCTATTTTCAGAGAAAATTTGTCTTTGAAATTGTGCCTGGTAGAACTTGATAGGCTGCCTTTTCAAGGGTAGTTTCCCTACAAGGCTTTTGGGAGTCATTCCAGTTAAAGGAATGACATTCAAAAATTGTCAAATTCTTTCTGGCCTTATATACATAATACTTTTAAAAGAGCTGATTCTTAGTAAAATTTTCTCATCAGATGTTTAAAGCTTTTCTTGATTTAGAGGAAAGTATAGTTTGTCCAAGAGAGAATAGCTTTAATCCATACTGTTAGACATACCATGCTTTTAGCTGTTTAAAACTATACAAGCAGACCATAGAAAGGCATAGCATAATGAATTTAAAACCTCAAATTTGGAAGTACTTCATCTTCAAGACTGGTATGCAAACTGTCTATATAGTTCAGACTGCTGCTTCCTCCACACTGCCCAGGTTTTAAACAGTATAAAGGAAATTTTGTGTGCATTTTTCAATGCAAATCCTCATCTATCTGCTGCTAACCTACCCTTTCACTGACATATTGTTCTAGTTTTGCTGTTAAAATCTCTAAAAAGAGGTGGCATTTGTTATTTCTTGATAAATTGTCAAGCATACTGGGTGCACTTACATGTTGAGGTAAAGATTTCTGTCCAGATTCCTTCTTCAGTCATTATCTTCAATGAAAATAAATCATTATTTTAATTTCTAGCCCTGTGTCCAATCAAAACGCAGACACCTGTTTTTTATCTTCTCTTAATCTATCTTATAACTATACTGAAATAATTTGAAATCTATGTCATATCATCCTAGACTCTGAGCAATTCTAAATGGAAATGGAGCTGGAAGCAGAAAACTGCCCTCCCACAATAAATATGCCTGACAATTTGTGAAAGCCAGGGCGTATAGCACTTAGGACTAAATATGGTGAAAAGGCAGAATATGTACATTTGACATTTGGAAGAAAACCTATCTTATTATAAAGGCAGTCAGCAAGCCATAATTCTGATATTCAGACCACCATATACAAATTCAGGATGTGAATCATTTTTATCATTTCCTCTAATTTACATTGTATTACATTTGTCTGTTCCAACATATTCTTGTCCCCAATGGTCTAAGTGACTGATTTCATCAGCCCAATGAGGAAGGTAGCTGGCTTGAGAAGTCCTGCAGGATTTTATGTAAATAAAATGGTCACAGCTCCCAGAGGGAGAGCTCTCTACTTCTAGGGCTAACAGGTAACAAAGCATCATAAACAGAAAAAAAAAAAAAAGCA
Organism: Scolopax minor; assembly: GCA_028566535.1. Lineage (NCBI taxonomy): Eukaryota > Metazoa > Chordata > Aves > Charadriiformes > Scolopacidae > Scolopax > Scolopax minor. The sequence goes on from JAOXNG010000021.1 coordinate 78,109,638, forward strand.
TTTGGAAGCAATCCCTGGAGATCATTCATGACAACTTGCAGTTTAAAGAACTGCTGGCTTCTATGTTAGACCAGGTTACGCTGAGTCTTGCCCAGTCAAGGTCTCAATATCTCTGGGGCTAGTTATTCCACAGCCACTCTGCTCAACTTGCATCTATAAGTGTATACATCTTATCGATGACTCCACTTTTGCTTCAAGGAACAAACACCCTTACTTCAGTACGCTCAGTCTGTGCCTATGACACTAATAGCCCCAGTAAGAATGCTTAGCAGTAATACAATCCATGAGTTAGATGTCAGTATGAGTCAGCAGCTCAGCTCAAGACTATAGATGACTCAAGGTCGTAGAAGATGATTGATGATACATGCATGAATACGGTTCTCAGAGTAAATAAATAAATAAATAGTTCTTACTAGGCAATGCAATTTCTTCAAAAAAAGCACAAATGATGGTGTGGACTCCAGAAATTGTGTACCTGCTAAACAGCCAAAGAGAGGAATAGAATTCCTCTCAGTGACAGGACAAAGAGAAGACAGTTTTTGCTGTTGTTGTCGCTATATTCTGCTGTGAGGTTATACCTCTGCCTTCCATTTTGATACGTTTCATTCTTATATTTTAGAGATTCTACTTTCACAAGCTGACACTTCTGGTAGTTTTTGATTGTACAACATGAATAAGTCCAAAACATTCTGTATGTATTTACAACATCTGAGTGTGATCACAGATGTGGGGATTGATTGCTACTCTCTGCCATATGCATCAGTTTACTTGTTTAAGATTTCTACTTCATCTTTTCTTCTGTCCTTTTTCTGACTTTTCCCAAGATGCAGATTTTCTGTATTAGCCACAATGGCAGATTCTGCTCTCATATACACACCCACTTTGAACAGTTTTTCTTCTAGGTCTGTTATTTTACTATGAAGCCATGCATGTGACAGTAAGATATCCTGTGCTCTCATACCAGTCTCAGAGGACAGGGTTCATTTACCAAGTGTAGGGCTTCATTTGGCTTGCCTTTGAAGGCAGTCAACAAAGTCAGTAGACATTTTGGTGCCTTGATTTATTTTGTTCAAAAGTCTATGTCAAAAATAAGTCAAAAGACTCATGGCCTGGGATTGCTTATTTTTCCTCATGGACTATAAACTAAGGTTAAGGTAACTAGTCTAGATGCAGATATGTACAATGAAAACACATAATTAACTGATGTGAAACCCACTCAATATCTATGACCATTAGTGAATACAGTGAATAAGTCTAGAGTATACATTGATTACATATAAGGACTTAAATTTTCAACAGTAATCTTATTTGATGAAAGACATTGATTCCTGTTGAGAATTTTTTTTAAAACATTTGTTGGGGAATCTTAAATCTTGACAGTGAAATGCTGAATGGAAAGGGATTTTTTAATTGATTTTAGAGGCATGAAGTTTTAAGTATTTGGTTGTTTTAACCAAAACTTGCATGGTTGTCTATAGTTGCAACATGTAGATGCTTGTAGATGTTGTGTGCTATCAAAACAATGAAACTGGTTCCCTGTCAGAAACACAAGAGGAAATATACACTGCAATAAAGAAAATTTCTCTGCAGAGAATTTATTTCTGTACCCCTAAGAATACTTCCATCCACACTCCTCCATCTCCTTTCCTCTGACAGATCACACTAGCCATAAGATCACCTGATTTACAAGACCACATTATTCATAACTAAAACCTATTGGAGCCTGTTTTCTAAGGGGTCTCCTTAGAATTCAGTTAAAATCCTTTCTCTGAGAAGGCTATGATGTAATTTGGTTGGGGTACCACCCCTAAATTTTTGAGTTTATACAAAACACTGAGTCTGGAGCTGATCATGTGGGAGAAAGGCAAAGAGGAGCACAAGCCTGACTGCACCCTGTTAGTTAAACAATCCACAGGGAGATATATGGTTTCCACACCATGCTTCTAAAACACCAACTTCTTTATTATTTAAATTAAAGAGCAAGACTGTAAATACAGAAACAGTCTCGGACGTCTGAACTGGAACCAAGAATTCATCCATAGTCTTCAGGTCTTCAGTCCTTTGTTTGATAAATGTTTGATGGTTCTTCTTCCATATAACTGCACAGTTCTATTGGGAGGAATAATGTCTTACTTTTTAAATGCTTAGATTCTTTATTGGTTCTGGCCTTGTGACAATGACATGTTTCTTGTTTCTTTTATCTTCTCACTGGGTTTGAATCACTACTGTGCCTCTCTAATCCAAAACCGCAGCTTTTAGTAATGTTGCAGTTCCATTACCAACAACTATAATTGGAATTATGTTTCTATCTTTTTAATGGTGTTGTTTTTCTTCCCGGATACTTGTGCAAATCAATATTAATGAGAATATTTAAATCTACAAAATCTGTACTTAGTCTGTTTGAGGTGAAGCTTGCAAAGCTGTTCTCTTATTCAGTTTTTCCTCCCAAACTAGTCAAGTTAAAACCATTTAAAAGTGTCAGATTTGTGATTTATTCTTAAAGCTTTTAGCTTCAATATCCAAGTCCTGTATGTTAAATTGTAATTTTTTGTGTAGTGAATAAATATTCTCCTGACATGCATAGGAAATAAATGTATTATTTGAGTGGCAGATTCTTAGAGTAAGAGAAGGGATGAAAGGTGGAAAATACTTTTAACGAGTACTTTTGTAGGGCTTTCCCTTCTACCTTTAATGTCTCCCTTCTTTCTGTGAAAAAAAGAAAAAAAAAGCAAAAGAAAGAAAAAAAAAACCCTAAGGATTCAAAAAGTAAACCCTGTTTTTTCCAAAGCCTCTTTTTCATCTTTCTGTTCCCTTTTCCTATCTCCAGGAAATACATTAATCCATTAAACATACAGGTGGGAAATTACTGACATATATTTCAAAAGCAAGCAGTTTGTTATTTGAAAGGAGTCCTGTCCAGCAAGTTTTTCTGGGCAAGCTATTCAATACATGTGCAGTACTGTCTTTGTTGCATTTAGTGATACAGAGGTTGCCACAGAAAATGCTATGATCAAAAATATACTTCTCTCATCTGAGAAACATCTTCGTTTTTTGGAGAACATTTGTACTATGCTTATTTAAGCAGCTCTTCCCATTAATGTCTTTAAATCTGTCTTCATGAATCTTTTATCCATTTACAGCTAATTCTTATTTATTATTTATTTATGAAATAAATAATACACAAAGGCCCCACTAAAAATTGGGATTTAGTATACACTTAATAGAAAAGAAATTAAAATCCCTCCTCAGAAAATGATAGGACCAATTCTCCAAAACATCGTGTGCACTATATTCAGCCAGGCATTTGCTTCCTTAGGTTGTTGGGGGCTGTTTTCTGTGCAATGCTGACCGCAGCCAAAATCTTTGAAGAATCCAGACTTTATTTAAGGGTATGAAAAAGAAAGTGCTGTGCAATGGTCTATAATCTGAGGCCGACATTTTTGTCTATACCTAAACTAGCCATGATTACTCTGCTCCTTCCAAATGTCATGTTTCCTTTCAATTTAGTATAGAGATTGTGTTACAGCATGGCAAGGAGACTTAAGGAGCTAAACAAGGAGATGATTATTCCATTTTTCATGCTTCATCCCTTCACCAAATGGTCAGAAGATCACAAGAATTTGCACAGGAGAGCAGCAGAGGTTTATGGCCAAGAGCGGGAGATAGTCAGCTAATTTCAGCAGTAGGTCTAGCTGTCAGATTGGATTAGTTATGACATGAAGTCGAACCTGAAGTAACAAAGGCTATCAAAGTACTGAAAATCTTGACATAGAGGTTGACCAGGCAGGTCAAAAGAGAAGGATCCAATGACACATCCTCAACTGTCTTTGGCCAGTTCCTAAGGAACATCTGGGATGTGTTTTAAGGTAGTATTTACAAAGGCTAATGTTAATTCAGAGAAATTTATTTCTTAAGGATTCTTCTACTCATACTGGAAAGGAAAAGGGGTAGAAATTACTCTCCAGAAGCACATTTGGACAACTAAAGTATGTTTCTGACTAGAGAAAGATTGTGGACACATAGGAACTATTGATTAAAAATAATTTCCAACATAATAAGAAACTAAGGACTCAAAATGCCTGTAAGTTTTCTTACTTTTGCTGACATCTCTACAAAGTTATTTTGTAAGTAAAACCAGGCATGCCCAAATACCTTTATGCTCAGGAATTCATTCATCACATGGGTTAGAAGATGTAACCTGTACCTTTATCCTCACCTTCTCTGAGCATTTGAGGGAACATTCAGGAAAACTGAAGACGTTTTAGAAATATCATTAGTTTAGCATCCTATCTTCTTGTTAATCCCAGTAAGCCAAGGACATGTGAGTTTCTGTGCTATGTGTGTTTTTCAAAGTAATCAGTAAGAGAAACTCAAGCATACTTATGACACTTGTATTCCCCCAATGCCTGGTTTCTAGGTAACACAGTTTGTAATTTGGAAAAGCGGTAAAAATGAAGCAAGTTTCAGTATGAAATATCTTGCTTGTTTGCTTTCTCCAAACAGTTGCAAAGACAAGATAATGATGGAAGATTCCTTGGCCTCCTCTACTTCATGCACGATCTCCTAAATGATGACACAGTGTAATGGAGACATCCAGGGCATATCCATGGACAATAAACTTCTCTTCACTTTAGGTTAGCTAAGGTTAGCAGCAGGAATTATAATCTAGATCTTGGATTTTATTTAGTTAGCTTTTAAGAATGCCAATTGGTACAAATGCTACTTTTCCTTTTATTTCAAAGAGCATATGATAGTTTTGAATTCCAATTGAAAGCATACAGTTTACATTTAGAGTATTTTCTATTCACCCCTGTCCTACTGACTCTTTTTTCTATTAGAGTCTTAAGTGCATCATTGCACTTAACTGCTGCTGTTTGTTTCAGATAGTAGGGCCTGGAAAGAATGGTTGTGTACAGCTAGCAGATGATAAAGTATATAATTGGTTTACTTCCTGAAACTTAAAGGTTAGTAAACTTGCTTTCTGTTCTCTTGGAGGCTGTAGAGAATGTTTCATCTTATTTCAGTGATTCAGTAGCAGTACCTATAATTTCTATTTTTATTTATCAATATATCACAAAGTGACAAGATTTCTTAAATTGCAGGTCATTCAGAATGTATCAGAAAAGTACAATGACAGCAAATAAAGCTCTGCTTCCCTAGAAGACTATGAAAACTGTGCATTCATTTGTCCAGGTAAGGTTAAAAAATAATGGATAGAAATCCTTGGGTTTGTAAAATCCTAAATATTTCCAACTATTCTGTAGGGGGCAGCATAATCTAAACAAGATAAATATTTAAGTTGGGACATAGAGGGAACAGAAACATTGAATTACCTGCTTTTCACTGCATGTAGGTAAGTAGCAATGTACCTTAATTGTTACAAAATTAGCAACACTCCCTAATTATTGTTCTTTATATTAACAAACACAGGTTGTATGCATTTCTTTTTATGTAATCTCTTATTTTATATACAAAACTACTGATTCTGAACAAAAGCAGTGAGATAAAATTAACACACAAATAGTTTTTCCTCCCTTTGGGCAGAAAAAAAATGCAATTTACAAGCAAAATACAATTATATATAAATATTTATGAAACAAAAGAAGTCAAACAACATGAATGGGGTTTTGTATATGTGTGAGGTAGCAAAAATAATACCAAGTTAGAGTATTGGATTAATTATTAACATTTTCATTGCATCCCTATGGGGAACTTACTCTGGAAAAGGAACATTTTGCTATTTGTTATTGTCTATAACTAATTTTTAAGTGGCAAGATAGAGCACGAGCAAAAGAAATTTAGTTTTAATTAACAAATAATGCAGATCAGTTCTACTTTTTTTGTCATGAATGTAGTGGAATTAAAGGTACAAGATAAAGGCATGTCCTTCTTTCCCCCCACCCTGCACAGTAAGGTTTTGGTAGAAAGAAATTAAGAAAGAAAAGGGAATAAATTACCTTCTTTATTATTCAGTGGGGAGAATGCACTCTGGTCATA
>JAOXNG010000021.1:78125019-78144911 GCA_028566535.1 Scolopax minor
GGTGTGGTGTGGGGTTTGTGGGTTTTTTTATTGTTTGGGTGGTGTTTTTTGGGTTTATTTTCATTGGTTGGACTAAATGATCTTAAAAGGTCCCTTCCAACCTGTGATTCTGTGATTAGCATTGAGGCACTGTGTGTCATGAATCTAAACTCCTGGGGTTTACAGTTTGTTTTTGAAAAGATTAGAAAATAAGGGACAAATAATCTATGTTCGAAAGTGTTCCCATATTAAATAGCTGTCATATTTCATGACATGCCAGTGTTACTGGAACCTTATTTAGGTCCCTTGTATATGTTTCATGATACAGAATATAACTATAATGACTTTTTCTTCTTTTATGCAACAGAACCCATTGTTACTTGAAACATAGTGTGCTCCTTCAACAGTGATGAAGGAAATGAAGGAGGTTAATATCTCTCAGACCCCTCCCCTGCAAAAGGTGTATTCTATATACTAGTATCCTGGAGAACAGGACACTAACTGTCATGAATTTCTTATGAAATCCTGAACAGGAGTCTCAAACCTGACTTTTGCTTTCCATCCTTCCTTTCATACACAGACATACACAGGGACACTATTTTCCCAGTTACATGAGGCAGGCAGGTAGATGCAAGCAGAATTGCTCAGGGAATGAAGGCAGAGAATCCAGAAACCAAGGAGGCCATGCCTTAAAAAGCCTGTAACTAAAGTGGATGCCTATACCCTGATATAAATATTCAGCATTCAAAAATAAAACTGAAATAAACGATAGGTGTGATCTGAATGTAGATTACTATATAAAGCAGATTCATCCTCTGAGCAGAATATGAAAATAATAAAAAACACCTCACATGCTTGTTAATAATTTTGAAATTCTCAAATATAGTAGTGGAGAACCATATAAGCTTGTGACTTCAGAAGAGAGTATTTTTGCTGCATAGAAGGTGAAGTTGTACACTTAATAAAAGAATTATGTAAAATCTGAACATCTTCCACTTAATAACACACTATTTATACAGACTACTGAAAGAGGGTTTGGTCCTGTGAAAAGAATAGCATGAGAAATGTCCAAATGATTATACAGGGAGTATTCTTCTGTCTAGGACTGATCACAATGTATGGAATCAGACTGGGTAGAAAAATCGGTCTGTTTCTTACTTTTCTACTGGGAATCTGTCTTTTCTCTTTTGATAGAAGACTGAAATGTTGTGGCAAAACCCTGCATAAATTGCAGTCTTCTGTATCTTATCTCCTCCTTTTTCCTCCTTTCCCTTCCCTTTCCCTCCCTTCCCCATCTCTCTTCTCATCCTCTCTCTTCTCTTCTTCTTTTCTTCCCACTCCTCTCCTCCCCACTTCTTTCATTGTAGTTATAAAAGTACTGATTGCATGAAAGAAATTTCTTAAATGGGAATAGATTTTAAAAATGCTTTATGGTCTTAGGTTGCTTATACTTTGTTTTTTTTTGAATAGAGGGAGAGCAGTAATAGGATTGTTGTCTAGTCTAGCTTTAAGAGAAATACAATTATCCTCATCATGCTATTGAAGATAAGTTAACTCAGATCTCTGTGTACCTACTTCTGGAGCTATTACAGGTTAATATATTACTTAACTCATACATGACTTACAAAGAAACCTATATTTCAGTCAGGTTTCCTAGAGGGAAGAACATTTTAAAGTCACTATGCAATTATGAAACCTTGAAAGTTTAACACTCCTTAAAATAATTCCTAATATCTAAAGTAGAGGGAGTGCACTTTTCATTACCTGTTCCTGAGAACTTCAGGAAGGTAGATTGGATCTGGTCTTCAGCTTTGTTATAGACCTGCAGAAGAGCTGATTTAAAAGGAAACAAGCAGTTTTATGTTTATATTTACTGTCCTAAAATTATCTACCATGATGCTGTTTCAAAACTTTCTAAAAAAGCCCTTACAGAACACCCAAAGTACTGCTGTGATAAATTTTCACCTAGAACAAATAAAGAAAGATCCTCAATGATTCTCTTGGGAAATTCTTTTGAGACTACGGTGCATCCATTCTGCACCCTTTTTGAACTCTATCCATAATTTAATATAAGGAAAATACTCTTCAAAACAATTGCTTCACACATTTCAATACTTTCTTCACCTGTGGAGAGTTTTAACAAGCAAAGTTGAATTAGAGAGAAGTTTGTTATAATAAAGTTAGCCAAATTTTCCCACCTTTTCTATGACTAGTTCTATTCACTTCAGCATCATCTCACATAATGATTTATATTATGTAGTTGTTTAATCAGCACTGAGGTAAATGTACTTGGATTTCTCACCCCACATTTTAGATTTGGGATTTGACATGCTGACAGTGATTCAGATTAACTTGAACCTTTAAGGAAGAAGATAGGGAAAGAATTGATTTGATAAATAGTAATGTAATTTGTATTTGATAATAACTGTTCTAAAACCTTCTTTGGCATAAATCTGCAAAAATTAAGGTAAGGATTAGAAAAGTAATATGTAAATTTAATTATATATGTAAATTAATATGTAAAATTAATAATTTGATATACAGTGTTAGTGTATTTTGAAATCTCTGTAGTCCAGATATCGTAATTTTATTCCACATTTAGCTAATGTTAAGTTCTCCCCGCAAAGGCTCTAGTGTGAAGGCTCAAGATGATAAGTCAATTTGAATCCACTGTCTTTTCTTTGTGGAGATGTGGGATCCTCAGGAAAATGGCAAACTCAATGTGTGATAGGATGATCTCCTATCCGAGATTCAATATGGGTAGAAGAAGTATAACACTTGCAGTATCTTCTTTTCATGCCATGAGTATGTGTTATGATAGCAGAAAATGTCAGCTAATAAGATTCACTATAAGATTTACTATGTAAGTCTGTATTTATCAATAAACCATTCCATCAGCAGCTTCTGAGTGTTGAAGATAAGAGTAATGCAGGTATGAAGAGTTCCTTTTGCTGTGCTGTTTTAGGGGAATCATGCTACTGATAACTGGGGAAGGTAGTGATGGTCAGGGCCATATGTTTTCCCATTTTTCTGCTTAAGAAGTTATTCACTGTGGTGATCTCATAGATGTGGGAATAAGTAAGATGTGTTTCTGGAGGACTATATTCTGGCCACTTGAAACAACTATCTTAAATATACTTGATTTTGTGACAGACAGTCCTTTATTCATCTGAATGGCTATGTATACAGCTTTAGGACTCAAGTAACTAACATTTTGATTATAAGAAAGTAAAATGGTGGCTCAAGATATTAACTCCTTGAATGTCATAGCTCTTCAGACAGCTACGTTTTCATAGAATCACAGAATCACAGAGTAATTCTGTGTGCAAAAGATTTCAGAAAGCTTCTATTCCAAATTAGGGCCAGCTCTGAGGCCAGCTCTTAGGTTGTTCAAGATTTATCCAGCAGGCCTGGAATACCTCCAAGGACAATGACTATATAGCCTTACTGGGCAGCCAGCTCCACTACTTGACTGCCCTCAGAGTGAAAAAGTTATTTCTTATATCCATTCTGATCTTTTCCTGTTTCAGTTTTTGTCTGTTATCTCTCATTCCATGACATGTGTGCCACTGAAGATTCTTCTTCCATCTTCTTGGTAGCCTCCCTGAAGGTGCTGGAGGGTCCTGTTTGTTGAGTTCCCTTAGAATTGTCTCCAGAACTAGCTCAGCTCCCTCAGCCTGTCCTCAAAATGCAGGCATTCTAGCTCCTGACTGTCTCAGCACACTTATGTGGAACTCCCTCTGGGTTAGTGGTGTCTTTCTTTTACTCAATACCTCCAAACTGGATGCAGTATCAAGAAGAGATCTAATGATTGCTGTATAAAGGAAAGTAATTACTACTTCCCTTGAATGACAGACTGTGCTTATGCTAATATAGCCCTGAGTTGTGTTGGCCCTCTTTGCTGCCATGACCCATTGCTGGCTCATGAAACACCAAAGCCTTCTGGAACACCAGAGCTAGAGCTCCCCAGCCAGGCTGTGCCCAGATTGTATCATTACAAGGGGTTCTTCCTCATTAAGTGCAGGACTTGGGATACTGTTGTTGGATATCAACAGATTTCTGTTAGCCCATTCTTCAAAACTGTCTCATCGTTTTGAACCTGCCCTTAAGGTATCACCCAGTCTCCCTAGCCTGGTGTCATCTACAGACTTGGAGAGCAAGCACTTATTAAAAAAGACATGCCCAGGAAAAGACCCATGTGGGATCTCATTTAACGGCTTCCAGGTTCAGTATGACCCGTTAACTTCTACCATTTGAGTCCAACCTTTCAACCAGGTTTTTACTGATGGAATTATCTGCCCATCTGGACGTTAATGACTAACCTTGGATACAACACCACTCTGGAAGACAGTAGCAAAAGCCTTTTTAAAGTCAAGGCTCTTCCCTTATTCACAGAGCTAGTCATTTTATCTTAGAAGGGAATCAGGATGTTGAAGCATTATTGGTAAAACCATATTGATGTTCCCCAGTTACCTTCTCCTTTGTGTGTCCTTAAATGAATTCCAGAAGGATTCATTCAGCAATTTTTCCAGGCACCAAAAGGAGGCTGATTGGCCTGTGGATATCTGGATCATTCTTTTTGTCTTTTCTGAAGATGGCTGCCATACCCAGTCTCCATGAATTTTCAAATATGTTAGAAGCCTTGCAAGCACATTGGCCAGTTCTCTCAACAGACCTCAGTACAACCCACCTGGCCCCATGGAACTATTGGTTTAGTTCTGTCAAGTAATCTCTCACTTGGTCATCATGCACTTTGCTTGTTCTCCTCCTTCAACCCTTTCACTATACACAGAGTCCTGGGAGGACTTACTGATGAAGACTGGCAAAAAAAGGGATTGGGTTTCTCAGCCCTTTCTGACTGCCCCACTCAGCAACTGGCCAATATTTTCCTTGTTCAGCCTTTTACTACTAATGCAAACTCTTCCTGATGTCCCTTGCTAGTCTCAGCTCCAGTTCACTTTTGGATTTCTGGACAACATCCCTACATGGTGATGCTTCTAAATTCTACCTGTCTGTGCTTACGATTCCTTTATACTGTTCTTTCATTTGAGATGTCTGTTATGAGGTTCCAGTTTAGACAAATCAGTCTCCTAATATGTCTACTTGTCTCCCTGTGGGATTGCTGCTGTGTTTCAAAGATGCTGTCCTTAAAGACCTGACAGGTTTTCCTGAGTTCCTTTACCATTTCCCTTTTACCTTCTATTTCCCTTTTTCTCAAATAAGCTGAACTCTGAAATCATAAATTTCAGGATCTGTATTCTGTTACTTGCCTTCCTCAGTCCTCCAGGATCTTGAACTATACTATAGCCAAGGTTTCTACTAAACATCTCATCATCTCATTCTCAATCACTTGCTCCTTGTTAGCAAATAGAGGATACAGTTGTGTATCACTGTTTGACCACTTGTCCCCAACACCCTTCAGATATCTTCTTACTTGCTTGCATCCCATCATGTTGCCCTTCTAGCAGATGTCAGAGATTGAAATCTTCCTCAAGAACTGAGGTCTGTGATGCAGATATTTCTTCAGCTGTTTAAAGAAGACTTCATCCACTTCCTTACCCTAATTAGGTGGTCTGTAATAAACTCTCACCGTGATGTCACCTTTACCAGACTCCTCCGATCCTGACTCATAAACTCTCAGCCAATCTGTTGTCCATCCCACAAGAGATCTTCACACATCCAAGCTGTTCCTTCATATAAAGGGCACATTTACCTCCTCATCTTCCTTGCCCATCATTTGTTCTCATCCATCATAGCACTCAAGCTATGATGCTGTGAGCTGTCCCACCGGCTCTCATTTATTCTGGTAATTTCACAGTTCTATGACCTCATGAGGACTTCATGCGGTTCCTCCTGCACATTTACCAGGCTGCAAGCATTTGCATACAGATGTTTGAGGTGGGCTTCCTTTCAAACTTTTTGATCATTCTGAGGTCTCTCTTGTTTGGATATCTCCGCTCTTTGCTTTCTATCTGCATCCATTGTTTCTTTATTAACTGTAGGTTATAATCTCTCACCCACATGTTTTACTGTAATAGAGAATATGGATGCGGGTGTCACTTCTCAGTGCACTAAAATGTACAGGGCACATTTTTGACTCGGAACCAAAAAAAACCCCCAGGTCTCTAAATTGGCTGTAGCAATGAGGTGCTGGCAGCATCTGTGTTAATATAATCAAAGTCTGGACAGTAATATTTTAAACAATTTAATTGAAGAATTCCATGGTGACATAAAAGATACTAGGCACTATTATAATGCCTGTGGATGTGCCCATTCATGCATTATTAATGTCAGTGGAAAATTCTTATATTTCAATAATCTCTTATTCTAGTATATTACCATGAGGGATGAAAAAGAATGAATGGTGAAAATAAAATTATAGCAGGAAATAAATAATTTATGTCTAAATGTTAAATGTGGAAAAATGGGACAGTTTCATTTAAAGGTAGAAAACAATGAAATCTCATTTTTTACTACATAATATTTTGTCTGTTCCTTATAGGATAGAGAAGCAGCACATAGGAAAGATGAAAATGGCTGCCAATTTTTAATGGACAGGTTGGAAAGGGTGAAAATAATAGCATACTGCAACCCTCACAGAAAAGAGAAAATATTAGCCTTCAAATACTTCATACAAATGACAGACCTTGTATTAACAAAAGGTGCTTTAATCTATTAGGGCACCTTTGAATTTCATGGTTATTCTAATAGTCAATGGGAACTCAGTTAACTTGATGAAGTTAGATGGCTATTGCACTCACTACTACAAATGACAACATTAATTAATATTTTTCCTGCTAGGTACATGTTACTTAACAAGGGTTATAACAATTTCTCAAATATACAGTATGAAAAAGTATTTACATACAATACTCTGTGATTCATAATTTCAGAAAAAGCCACTTCCAAAATGAAAATGGGTTCAACTGCACAACTGTGAAAATACTGGCTCTACTTGTCTTTTCTGTAAAATACTCCTTTAAAAACTGCATACAGAAAAAACATTGCTTAAGTTCCTGTCCATACATGTCTCCCTTAATCCTTTCATAGAATCATAGAATCATATGGGGTTGGAAGGGACTTCTGGAGATTATCTAATCCAATCTCCCCACCGGAGCAGGTCTACCTAGAGCACGATGCGCAGGAACTTGTCCAGGCAGGTTTTGAATTTTCCAGAGAAGGACACTCTCTGGGCAGGCTGTTCCAGTGCTCCACCACTCTCACAGTAAAGAAGTTCCTCCTCATTTTTAGATGGAACTTCTTATACTCAAGTTTGTGCCCTTGGCTTCTTGTCCTGCCACCGGGAACCACTAAGAAAAGACCAGCCCCATCGTCCTGACACCCTCCCTTTAAGTATTTGCAAGCACAGATCAGATCTTCCCTAAGTCTTCTCAAGACTAAAAAGACCCAAGTCCCTCAGCTTTTCCTCATAGGAGAGATGCTTCAGGCCCTTAATCCTCTTTATGGCCCTTTCACTCATTTCTGCAACTTGACTATAATCTTAATACCATCACTGGCAAAAGTATTTTTCTTTTCCTTAATTTGTGTAAGATCTCTTTTGAACCTAACACCTTTAAACTAGTTTTCCACTCTGTATAGATTCTTTCTCAATTTAAACAGTTTTCCACTTTTTAGTCTCCAAAGACATTCAGTCCCATACAACAGTGACTTTGCTTTTGCTGTATATATCCTCTTGGGTTAATAAAGTATGTCTTTTTGTTATTCTGCTCTCTGTTACAAATATAAGGATATTTTATTCTCTCTTCTAATTTATGACTATGGATCACAGAATCATAAAATCACAGCACTCTAGATTGGAAGGGACCTCAAGGATCATTTGGTCTGATATCTCTTGGTATCTGAAGCCCTGAATATTGCTTTTAACATTTTTACTCCTCACAAATAATCATGATATCAGTTACATCATCATTCCTATGCAAAGGAAACTATATTTATATGTATATTCATAATATTACTACATTTATTCTTATCATATTTATTCATAATTGAGGATTTCTTCCTTCTTCTCAAGTAACTTCTTATATTCAGATCCTATGTGGCTCAGTGTGTGATTGACATCAAATAATCATTGAAAAAGCTCAAGCCAAATCCCTTTGCTTATGCTAAAGAAAGAATCTCAGGAAAGGTCACAGCCAATGTGGAGTTTCATCTGCTTTAAAATTCTTACAGTACTGATCAACTAATTATATGAAAAAGCAGCTGGATTCATTATTTCCTCCTTATGTAAGGAACTACTTCTAATATCTTCAATGTTTCTAAAAAAAATCTTACCTTTACTTAAGACTGATGATGTGGTGTCAGCAAAATATACCTTTATCACTTTGTGATGAATCTATGAACAATTAATATACCTATGTCAATAAATAATGGAATATCTTAGAAAAAGAAGATTTTTTCTTTGTTCCAGATTTTTATATACTTTGTCAACTCTGAAAGCAGGAGCTTGAAATGTTTAAGGATCATCTAATGCTTCAAGATAAGATTCATGATCACTAATTCCGTTCGTTAACATGAAATGCTTGTTGGAAGGATAAAATTTTCACTGAATAAAATAAACCAACAAAAATTCAAAAATGGAATTTTAATGCACTTCTTTCACATATAGTAGCATCTACATCTATAGTGCTTATATTATTTATTTTAATTTATGCTCAGAAAAAAGGTAGAGACAAAATTTTTCATCTTTTATCTGTAGAAAGACTATCTTGAGCTAATATGGTTGATAGGATACTCATTCTTATACTAATTTCATAGGAATCTTCTACTAGCACTCCATAGTTTTTACATTCAGAATAAAATTTATTGTTCTTTCTTGTCATCTACACCTGAAATTACATGAATGAAATAATTTCCTATTATTATTTTGAAATATATCCAAAATTATTCATGCAGGATGCTGGTGTGAAATAGTCTGGTGAGCTTGGTATCAAACTGGTGTGATTTATGTTTCAAATGTTCATTTATACCTATTATTTTAACCATGACAACATCCTTTCAGGTAAGTTTCAAAATTCTAGCTTTTATGACTCAACTCTTGCATCTGTTATCTTCCTGAATCATCAAAAATCATGATTAAATCAGTCCCACATACTTCACAACTGTTTTAACATCAAGTGCAACACAATACACATTTTATGAAGCTCCTTATTTTATGTGCTGAATATTTCTAATCATCTTTAGGATTAATGATTCTATTACCATTTTTGGTATTCTTTTTTGCTATGTTGATACTTCTGGAATGACACTTTATTCTCCGTAGTACCCTGTGTTTCCCACATTCCTGTATGTTTCTTCACTTTCCACTTTTAGTTTACTTTTTTTTTCCCTGTTTGCCTTCATCTATTAATTTCTTGGTCTTGAATTAAAGTAAATAAAATTAAAATAAATAAAATTAAAAAATAAAAAATAAAAGGTTAACAGTGAAAAAGTTATATCAGACACAGATCAGCAAAGAATCGAGAATCCCAAACAGTTTTGCAAAGGATGAAAGATATAAAATCCACCTCTTCAGAAATTCAAAAAAGAATTAGTAGACTATAGTTAAGTCTGCTCTTTGCAACCTTGATACACAAACTGATTATAAAGCACTTCAAAAACTCAGAATGAAGAATTGAAAGGCTACTTAAATAACGTCTCTAACAGGAATTATTAAGGCAGCACAGAAAAGCAGACAGAAAAACTAAATCTCGGTAACTAAGCAAGCAGTCAGATAAACCGACTGAAAACATTCCAAACAATTCCGTGCAAGAAATGGGAAGATAAAAACTAAATATCAAAAAGATTACTGGAAAGTAAAAATTAAACAGACACAAACAAACATATAACAGCACATTCAAAATAGTAATCAGGCAATGGTAAGAAATAATTAATTTAAAAAAAAAGTATTTTTGAGAGTGAACATAATTAAAGAAAAAACATTTCACAAAGGGATTGAATCAAAGCTCTGAACAATTCCTGGGAAATCCAGGTCATATGCTTTAAATCCACAGCTGCAAATTGGACAATTTTTAAATAACACAATTAAATAGAAATGTTACTTGAAATGTGCAATTTTGTTTCTCCATATGCACAACAATACATATTAGAGCTTTGTTGCAAGAATCCTTGTACAGGCAATGCTTCTAGTTGACTCAGTGAAAAATTGACTTACAAAAAGCTTGTTGAATGGTTTGTTTTGAAGTAAGTATAATCCCCAATTCTCTGTGATTTGTTCTGTCTTCAGTAATAGCTGTGTCTCACAGTGAAGCCAGCTATATGGAACTGACCAATATTTTGTTCTAAATGCTCACACATTTCGATCCTTGTGGACTGCTGATAAAATATGTAAGAATGTACACTGTATTTGCAAACTGGATGACTAAGTCCAAAAATAAAGTTCCTGTGTACAGATTTATATCAACAAATATTTGGTATTTTGCAAATACTTTTTACAGTTTGTCCTCCAGAAAAAAAATCCCCTTGAAAATATTATTCTATTAAATACTTAAACTCAAACAAAATTAGAGTCAAATTCTGAATAAATATTGTGATAAGGTTGGTCAACTGCACTTGTTTGGTCTAGTTGCTGATTTGTCTAAAACAACTCCTAAGATGGCTACTGTAGATTACATGTCATTCTCAAGAACAGAGTTATTATTTCAGTCTTTAAAATGTGAACTTGGTGAGTGAAAAAGATTCAGATATAACTTGAGTGCCATGGTAAAACCACTAAGTAGCATGAGAGTGTTTCTGCTCAGTCCTTTGATGTTACAAAGTACAGCTGTTACAATTAGATGTTCATAAGCAGAAGGCAACAGGAGATATGAAAGATGTGGCTGATCTTTAAACATTTGTTTTGATTTGAGAAAACCCATAAAAATTTATTGTCATTTAGACAATTATTTTATCACCTGATGACCTCTTCCCACTTGGGTAAGGGAATGGGGAGAACAAGGACACGAGTGTTGAAATATAAATAGATTTAATAGGATAAGACTAAATAATTAACAATAATGCTAAAGAACTAGTACTGATCGAGATAGTAATATAAGTTATACAAGAATCATACTCAACCAGTTCTATCAGTAGGAAGATGTGCACTCCCAGCAGTTGACGGCAAATGTTGGAAACTGGGTATGATGGCTTCAGGAGGAAGGGAAGGCTTCATGGGTCTAGCACTGGGGCAAAAAGTTATCTGGACTGCTGTCATCAAAGGAGAGAGAAATTATGCAGCAATTTTTCTAATTTATGTTGAATTCTATGTTCGTGACATGAAATAATCCTATTGGCCAGCCTGGGTCAAGTGCCCAGGCCTTCTCCTCCTCATCCCTGCACCTGGCAAGGCTCAAAAACACCAAGACTTTGAATCCTACATAGTATAGCTGGCTATAAAGTAAATATTTTCATAAATTCAGACACTAGAGTGTTCTAAAAGTGTAGTTTTCACAAGCATTAGAAGAGAAGTTAGACCTGTGTTGCTCAAACCAGGACAACATTATAAAATATTTTCTGAATTATTTTGTTTAGAAAAGAAACTGAAAGCCTAAATTTTCAGATGTTTAAACATTTTAATCAAATTAATAATTAATATTATTAAACTTTAAAAAAAATCAACTTCTCCACTACACACATCCTTCTCCACTGCCTAACATCAAAATTTTCATGTTTCTGTCTAGTTTGCTCTGGAAGATATTGATTATAAGTGATAGGGATCATTTTACTGAAAATCTGGTTTTCTTTGAAAAGAGTTTCACAGAACAATTTCAGCCACACCTATTCAAGGAAGTTATCTGCTTCTCTGTTCTCTGTTCTCTCTCAGGACCACATATGCTCTCTGATCATCAGCCCTTGTTTGGATATTGTAGTTAGGACAGAAGTCACAGAAACAGGGAAATGTGCCTTTATGCTGTGTATTGCGCCCTTCCAGTTCTCACGGAGCTGTAGAAACCTCAGGCTTGTGTAACTTGTAAATTGTGTTGGAAAAAAGTCAGCCCTCTTCACACCTTTTAATAACTCCTGAGTGGCATTTGCACACTTCAGAACAGTTGGAACATTTATACTCTGTTGTGTTGACAAGTGTATGTTAAATACTACTTCTGCAGTGGTAGCTCAGTAAGTTAAATTCCTTTAAAGCTTATTTCTCTCATATCAAACAAATTTTGAGATAGGTAGGGTTTAAGTTGTGCTACTAAAGCTGATGTAGCAAAAGCTAAATGTAGTGTGGATTGCAGTCTTTCCCATAGTCTTCTCTGGCAATGAGTTTTATTATTCTGGGCTTTATGCATAAAAAAGGGAATACTATTCACCTCTCAGTTTGTGCGATTATTTTAAGGAGAATTTGAAGGAGTCACTTTAGCTAAAGTTAACACTCTTGCAAAGTTAACAATAGTAAACAAGTATGTTAGAAATATAAATAGTTTGATGTTTTATACTATATAACATATGCGATCTAGTGGATGAGTCAATGTTTTATTTACTGTGTCTGCCTTTACCAAAGGGGTTTTTTTGGTGTTATTTCTTTCCATAAACTCTCTGTGGGGTTAGGATTGCTGTGAATATTTTATATATACTCTTCCCTATGAGTTGGCTTGCTTGAAAAAAAGAGTGACATTTGTTGTGAGTGGTTAAGCAGTAAATGTCAGACCTTATTTTACTTGTTTCCACTGTCAACTTTAGTCTTTTGTCAGAATAGAACTGCTAGGAAGCAAAGGTCATAGTGCTTTCCTGTTTGAGAACTCATATTACTTCAGCACAGTTTCAACTGAAATTTTACAATTCTTCTCTGGATTACTTCATTAGGTAATTTGTGGTACACAAAGAGACTTCAGGCAAGATTTATACAGCTCTGCACTGTATGACAGTGTCACTAACAACCAACTAGGCTACATGTTAACATGATCACCAGCCTAAACGAAACATGCAGTGAGTTTCTTGGTTGGTGATCATCAATGGGGAATGACCCACTATTACTTGAAGAAGGCTGGTCATTGCTGGTTTTGAGTTAAGTTCTTCCAATTATTTCTGTTTGTTTCTTTGAGATTTTTAGTTTCTGCCTAGTATTAATCCTGTGCTTTTGAGCTCCTAATAATTGCTATCTAAACAGTTAATCTTCTTTTGTGGTTTTTTTTGTTTTGTATTTTTTTTCTATTTCTTATCTCTAATGCTTTCAACTCATATAATTTTTCACACCTTCACAATGATTTTCTCAACAAAATTGAATTAACATCCCACAGCTGTGTTACACCAAGCTGGCCTTGGATCACAGACAGTTGAAATCCTATGCCAAAGGCTTTCAGTTTCATCTTGAAAGTGTCATTAATTGATTCAAAATTATTTGCATTTTTATTTCAAAGTGATAAAAAGCAACAAATACAGAATAAATATATCCATATTTTTAGATGCTTTTGGGAAACCTCCAAAGGAAGAGCATTAAATGAGTAAATTAAAACTAATGCATGCTTCTGAGGAAATTGTCTTGAAATATAAAGGCTGGTTAAAATGATTATGCTATCTTTAGAAGTTGTCCTTCAAAAATAAAACAGAACAAACAAATGAAGAGAAAAGCTAGAAATATTAACTGGGAAGTTATTTATGGATTCATGCTCATCTGATAGGAAGGAGTTGTAATATTAGATAAGACAGTTTCATAGTTGTGTTTATGTACTGTTTAGCACTACAGATTGTTCATAAACATTTCTAAAGCTCTAGATGCAGCATATGAAAAATAAAAAAATAATTCTGATTACTTTTCATTCTCTTTTTCTTGGATATTCACTGCTTATGAAATTAGGAAGTTTTCTAAGCTATGAAATGCATATTTCTGCATACTACAGTATAGTTGCTATACTAAAATTTGTTAGAAGGAAACCTAATTTAATTTAAAAACAAATTCTGCCATGTCAATAAATGAAAACCACTACAAGCTAATTAATAATGGATATCATTTTGAGGTGAAAAATCTTTGTGGGACATTACATTGAATAGAATGCTGCAATAAGAAAGCTGTTTATATGTGGGGTTCTGCACTCCAACACACAGTTTCTTTAGCTGTGTGTTTCTTTACACTGTAAAAAATATGGAATATTTGCTGCTGACATAACATTGATTTGGATTTTCAAGAGATTCTGAAAAAGAAGTCCACCCAACTGCTACTGAGATTTTAAAACTGCTTAAAATAAAACTGCACCAAAACAAGTGTCTTGAAACACATAAAGGTGTTCAGTACAAATGCCTAAAAATGATGTAAACTCTAAATTCTTTTTTTCCAATGTGATTTCTTCCCCTGAGCAAAAGTTTCTTGACACTTCTTTGGGCCATGTTCATTTAATCAAATATAGCCAATTGCAAGGATATCATCTACAAAACAAGAATGCAAAACACAGGTTTTGTTACACTTTTCCATGAAAAGACCCTTTTCAAGATGTTTCTAGTTAGTATCAATTGGTTACTGCTGTCCAGAGACAAAATTTTAAATAGTTTATTTTTCTATTTTTAAAGTAAAGGAGATCTATATAGTCTCACTTTTTTTTTAATGTATATATATTTATTTCTTCTGCTATTGATCTATATGGTCTCTTTTTTTTTTTGTTTCTTCTGCAGTTCATGCAGAACTGTTGAAGAACTGCTGGTTTGCTGTCATTTGATTCTTATGCATTGTGCCATGATTACTTCCATATTTCTATGTGATGTAAATAACATGAGTAAAACACCTCATATTTATTCCTCAACCTTCAATATCATTCAAATGCTAAAATCATGTACATATTATGTGATAGGGAAACTTTATCAAAAATCCTGTTACTTTTGTATAATAGAAGCATTTTTATATTACTTTGATATAATATGCATATATGATCAGTGAAAACAGGTCTAGTTTTGATACATTTGAAACTAACCTGTCAGAGACCTAAGTACTAGGTTTTCTGGTGTGTACAAGTAAAGACTAAATTCCTCGGATGATATTTTTAGATTGTAGATGAAAAGGAGGAAGGGAAAAAATTCAGTACAAGTGGTACATTCTTGCATGGACAGCAATGATCACAAATCACTACTGATCAGTCATGCCCCCAAAAAATTTATTATTTTTATATAAAAAAAAAAGAGAGGGGAAATCAATATTTGCTCACAAAAGCCTAACTTCTGGCTTTCACTTACTTTCCCTGTGTGACTTGGCAAATGTAGATAATTGTAAAATGTCTCTGGTTGATGAGTGCATAGATTGACATTCTCCAGTACCATGTCTGTGCACTATGCCTTCAGTTTTTATTGAGAAAGGGATAAAATAATTTCCTCCTGTTATATATTTTTAACAGAAACAGCTGTCACTTATTAATATGTACTGGACATACTAAAACAAGCCTTTTTAAGAATCATTGGGCCTTAACCAGAATATCATTTAATTTGGGAGTTCTGGCCAGGTTGACTTGCAAAAGAGGGTAGAGACCTCAGTATCACAAAAATGGCGATCGTTCCAAACCTTAACAAAATCAGATACTATTGTGAGTTAAGGAACTTAATAACAAACATATTGAAGCTTATGTAGATTTTAAATATCAAAGACTGAGCTTTAAAAAAATATACTCTAGAGGAGTACTCTAAAATTGGTCTTGACCAGAATTTGTGCATTTTGGTCCTGTCATGGTTCTGGGCATGAGCATCGGATTAGAACTATGTAGGAACACATAGCTAACCAGTATTCCAATTAACTGTAATTAAATGTAATATAATTCAATTAAATGTAATTAAATTAAATTCACCCATTCCTATTTAGAATATGTAATGAGAACAATACTTGTAAACAAACTCTTGTTTCCACAGAGAAAAGTAAATAAACATTAAGAAACTACTTTTGTCTGTTCTTTTTCCAAATCCATTAGTATCAAATTGTTCTTGTTTCCTAAATAAGGTCATTTTCTACGGTAATAGGCCTAAGGCTTTAATCACCTCAAAGTTTGTATTTGTGGTTTCATAGCTTAGAGACTTCATTATCCAGAATCCAAATTAAAATATCAGCTCTAATCAGGGGGATGTGAAAATGAAACTTTTTTTTTTTCCTTACATAAATATTGTGTTTTGGAATAAAGCAAGAAGAATTTATATCACATTTAGTTGTTTATATATCTACCGACACAGAAATGAAAGCCACTGACAGTACTCTTCCTAAATAGAAGTTTCATTCAACTCCTTCTGAGATCCCACTCTGCTTGTGGAGAAAGAGTAAAGGTACAAAATCTACACATATCAGAGAACGTGTAGCCCCTTTTTTTCACGAACATTGAAATTTCTGAGCTTTTTGCATTTTGTCAATAAATAACAAAGGTTGTATAAGTTGCAAACAAGAATGTAGGCCATATATTATATATCTGCAAAAGTTCCAGGAACATTTTAGTTTTTGTCATCCAGCTTTGTTAAATATGGAAAGTCTTCTTATAGTTCATGCTTCTGAGAGTGGTATTTCTACTGAAACATGCTATAAGCACTCCATCATATTATATCTTCATCATTTTGTAAATGCAAAACCTTTCAGATACTCAATTCTCTGATGGGTTATGATTGGCTGTGTTCTGTGCTGCATTCACCAAAACCTAAGCAGATCAGTCAGTTTCTTATGAGCTGCCTCAGGTCCCACTCACAGCAGCTCTGTGCAGGCCATCCACCTATACAGTTTTAGCGGACCACAGGAAGCTACATGTTTCCATGGCTACCATTCTTAAGACCAATGCTAGTTGCTATAATGCTAGCTCAATAGATCTACATGAGTCGTATCCTCTGAGGTGGTCATGACATTTGTAAAATGCCAATTTGATTCAATTAACACTATTGAATCAAAAACAAACAAATCAACCTTCAAAAAATATTTTAATAAACTGCAAAAGCTCATGCCCCTCAACTAGAACTGTTGTCCTGAAAATGGAGAAATGCCAGAGAATTTTGAGAAGTTTATTAAAGAGCTCCACTGCAGATGATTTTTCATAGATAGGGCTTAGCTTTAGAAAGAAGTGGCAAGAACTGTGTTAGATTTAATTTCATATATTGCATTTGGCAAATGAAAAGTTCTCTGGCAGTGACGGTCATGTTGCTATGGTGAAGTTATTGGAACTCCAGTATCCCCCAACAACCAAGCGCCTTACAACAGCTTCTGTGTGAATAGGGCATGTCCCAAACAACTGCTCTTTCTACTTGCTCAGGCTTCTCAATAAAAGTTTTGGCTGGTAAGCTAAACTTTCTCATGCTAAAGTATCCTTGAAGATCATGGCAGCAGTCAGCCTATCTGCCTGTCAGGAAAGTGCCAGCAGAGGATCTGAATCTCAGAAACAGCAGAGGACAGGATAAATTTCTCTGGAGATCGATCAAAAATATTTTACTCCTTTGAGATTATTTCTACACAGAGGGCCTTCCTGCAGATTATGTGAAGGTCATTTTGAGGGGACCTGAGAAAGATTGGTGTATTTGTTTTCTTCAGGGCTTAGCTGCCTCTCTCAGTATGAAATAATGACGACTCCAGCAAGATCTGCCAAATGTGACCATGTCAGTCAGTGTGCGGGGACATGGCCTTATGTGTTGACATGGCCTTGAGGAGCTCTTCTGTCAGTGCTGCCTGCACCACCCCAGCTACTCAAGCTTATTCTCTGGAGTTGATCTTTCTCTTTCTGAAGTGGTTCAAGGTAATGAACATAAGGATTGCTAGTCTCTTTCTTAATGACTGGGGTATTTACTGGTAATCAAGAGTGATCAGGACTGCAATGGATACTTATTTATCAAGAACAGAGAACAAGACGGTTGGCATGCAGCTGTGGGCTGCCTCAGCAGCTACAGATGTTCTCCCTCTGCCTTCACATTTTTTCGAACTCAGGACCGAAAAAGGATCCCAGCTTTTGGTATGTACCTTTCGCTCAGGCATTACAACAGTCAGTGAAGTGATGCCCCATTGCATTCCCATTTTGCAGTTTAGCTGGGATGAAAATATACTCACCACAAATATACAGTGAGGAACTTCTTCTGCCAAAGGAGATTATAGATCGATTTGAGCTACATTGTCTTGAAGAATTATTAAAAAGACTAAGCCTGGACATCTAAAGTACTGCACATGAAAACAGATAAGTGGTGCACCGGCATAATATGACCTCAACTTTCTCACCTAATTTGACCTTGGAGTTTTGAGAGAAACTAGGGCAGCCAGTGCCAGTCCTTGTTTTCTTTTTTTTTTTTTTTCCTTCATAGCAGGGACTATTAAACACTGTGACACTGTAAAGAGTTGTGTATTGTGTCTGTAAAGAAAAACTGTTCACTGGTATTATTTCAGTGATCATCTCTCTCTCTGTTCTGTGACAATTCTGTGGAATTGCCTGTAAGAGAGATGAGGTGCAGTATCTTGTGTCAGATGACTTAAATTCTTTTGTATCTTGAATTTTGCATCTATAGTGACTTCTATAGCACCAACATGTAACAATGGCATCATTTGCCAGAAATGTTATGTTCATTGTTTAGATTGAACAAAGCATATGAAGTAGAATTTATCTACCCTTTACTTTAGACATTTAATCTACTCAGAGATAGGACCTTCTTATCTTTATTGAGCAGAGACAAACAATCCAGGCTTAAGCATTTGCCTAGAAGAGTCAAAATATATTGTCTTCATAAGTGCCTTTGTCCTCTGACCACAGAAAAAGACTGTCAAATGATAGATATGGGATGTCTAATTTTTGTTAACTTCAAGATAGATCTTAACTGTGGTATGACCTGAAAATTTCTGGTCATATTAAAATCTGCCATATTAAAAGCACCTATAAGAACATAGAAAAATAACGTAAACATTATCCAAAGCTGAAAATAGTAAGGATAGTAAGGATGAAGATTAGTTATAAAAGAATAATAATAAGGAAAATCTATCTATGAAATGTGAGAACCTTCCTTCAAAATGGAGAAAAGAGTGTCAGAAGTATCTTGAGGTGCACCAGGTGCACCAGAGACCAAAACTGAGTCATTAATAGTTCCATGGGAAGTCTGCCAGCAGAAGATTTCTTGAATATTCAAGCAATTCCTCTGGTACACAAATATTTATGCAGTAAAATGTATCAGTTTCACATCTTTTTGTTGCTTATTAAAAAAGGTATCCAGTATTTATATCATATGTCACCAAAAGTTCTAATAGGGTTTTCTGTGGGCTTTTTCCCTACTTTTTTAATTGAATCACTCATGATTTATCCTACATTCTGTCATATATGAAACAAATTCACTCTTTTTTTCTCTAAATTGAAGAAAAATGTATTGTTTCCTTTCAGTTTCGTTCCTCTTAGCTAATTGAGTACTTAATCCATATATAGAACTGACATTCATATTACTAGTTGAAGTCATCAGTGCTGTAAATGGTAACTTCCCCACTGCAGTACCAAGAAACTGGAAATGGAATAAGATTTGAAAGGAAAAATGGAGATCAACTTTATTCAGGCAATAGTAATATTTCTTGTGTAGAGTGTGAAATAGATGTCCTTTATGTGACATCCTCTGAACAATCATTTTAACTGGTGCACAAAAATGATTTACTGAAGAGAGAATAATCAGTTATATGTCAGAAAATGACTTTATGGCAACGAGATAATTTCCTCTTTGTTGGGATGCATTGCTCCTCAGCTTGGAGGAAGTGATCTATGAGTATTAATCAGCTTTCTTGTGTCCCTCTCCCCTCCAGGGCCTTATCCCACAGTATTCTACCAAGGAGACCCCTGAAGAGGCCAAAATCTGCTCTCCTCAAGCCCAGGGTAGCAAGCTTGCTGTGCACCCTCCTCTCTGCCCTAAGTCATCTTGAACTCCACCATCTCATGGTCACTGCAGCTTCACATTCCATACCAGCCCCTCATTGTTGGTGAGAACAAGGTCCAGCATGTGTTATCCCTCCAACAGAAGGATGTTGAATG
>JAOXNG010000021.1:78168706-78178831 GCA_028566535.1 Scolopax minor
ATCTCCTTTTGTTTCCAGTTCCACTGTGGAAAGTCATGATTCTCACACAGGTCCAGTAACATATCAGTAAAGCATATGCCTTCACCCTTGGGACAGCTCTGCTGCATCTTCTCCTTCCTCTGTTATAGAAGTGCTACAGCAACTATAACAATGTTCTAACAAACTGTCCTAGCAATGGCCATGATCATTGCTCTTCCTCCTACCCCTTTGATCTTCTCTTTAAACATTTGCTTCATGATCATGAGAAGAAAAAAAACAACAAACAAACCACAACACAGTTTTTTGCTGTCTCTGTCAAATGAAGCACAGGCTATTTTGTCTAATCTGCCATTTATTTTATCCAGACTTCCAGTTGGTTATCAGAGCAAGGAATTTTACATTCCCACAGTCAAGATCAGTCTCCTTCTCCAAGACATGGAAAGTCACAGCCTCTAAACATCGTTATTCCATACAGTTAATACACTGAACTGTCTCTTTAGTCCCATCATTATGTTATTTCTTCTCTTCTGATCTGGGTGAAAAGATTTTTCTAGATAATGAAGTCCTTGCATTCCCAGAAAATCCATTATGAGTGAAGCATATTTCAAATTGGATTCCTCCAATTAAATTTCTTTAACCTAATTTTTGGACTTGTGAAAGAGTTCTTATCCTTTTATGGAGAGGGGAAGAGTAGTTCTGAAATAAGATATCCTTTTATATTTCCTTTGTTTGATATTGGTGCCACTGCCCACATTCAGAAATTCTTCTAAGTTTAAACAAGCTCTTTCCAAATCCATTGCAAAAGCATTTTACTAAATCAGTTTGTTCCATAGAAGTAAGATATATTTCTATGTTCAAATTTCCCCATGTCTTCCTTCTAACTTCATTGGTAAAGTCTCATACTCATCTCACCAAACTTTGTTGTCTTTTCTAGATCTTCTTTGTAGTTAACGAAGAAAAATAAGTGATCCAAGAGGACCTCTTTAGCATTACTACATGGGTTCAGAAAGTGCCTAGCCAAGTAGTCCAGGACAGGCAACTAACTTTTAAATAATTAAAGCTCAAACAAAAATTCAGTCCAGTTAAATTTTCACTCCACAATGTGTAAAGCCAAGATTTCACACAGATGCTGAAAAGATGGGAAAAAAATCTACTTGAACTAGGTTTTTCCACAATGGAAATATCATTACTGTAGCCAAACTGTTGGATCACGCATTTGCTCTTCCATGTTTGCTCAAAAATGGCATCTTAACTTTTGGTAGATAGATTTTGTAACAAGCTTTGATTTATTCTTTTTAAGTTGAACTAGGCTAGACACTAACCTAACCCATCTGTCACTTTGCTGTATGTCTGGTCATGTAACTGATTTATATTTGTGCTGTTATATGCCAAGTATGCCACCACCAAAGCAGGCTTACATGGTCTCTGGCTGTCTCTGTCCATATTTACTGTCACATCTTGTATGACTGTTGGAGTAAGTCATGATTAGATGACATTCAGAATAGTAAGACTATATGTACATCAAACTTTGCTTTTGTTTCTGCTGCCCTGAGCCTAGAATATTTCAGAATCCAACCTCAACCCATGGCTTGTTACTACAGAGGAAGGAATACAGAAAGTGCTCCAAGTTGCCTTACATGGGCTATATATTTTGGTTTTAAAAAGGTATATTGACCAGTATTTCTGGAACAGAATTTGTCAGTTGTTTTTTTTAAATTCTGAATTTTAACAAAGCTTGAAGTTAACAGTTCCATTTCTTTAGAACTTTGACTGTCCTTAGTCACCACCAAATAAATCTGAGTTAGCATTTTTATCTGAGTTAACATATTTTTCTTTTCTAAATACTGCAAGTAGTATAGCTAGCTGTTATGAGCCTCATTCATCTAGTACGGTCATTCTAAAAGGTTGTTGTGATGTATCTGGCAACTACTATCCAGCAAATTCAACATTTAAAATATACTGTATGCTTTTTCCAACACACTTAGCAAAGAGCATTATGAACACAGTTCTTTGCAGAAAAAAGTGTCAGACTAGTATGTAGCAGACCAGCAGAAGAAGCTGAAACTTGTGTGAAATCCTATTCAATAAAGACTGAGAAGAACATTTGATTTCTAGAGCTAATCAGCAGTGAGCTGAGAAACAACACTGGGTTTCAACACATTCTGTGTCCAGCCCATGTATCAGGCCTGACACTTCTCAGATTCAGGTGAAAATAACTCTTGGTTGACTCAAATTAATTCTAGGGAACTGAATGTACTGCTAGTTATCCATGCATAAGCAGTGACCATAATTTACTTCAAAGTGCGTGAAAAAAATATGAACTGTAAATAAAATGGGTATAAAAATGTCCAACTGAAGCCTGATTTCAAAATCAGTAACTGTTTGCCTTCACACTTTTAAGCTATGCAACTCCTGAAAAGGGAGTAAAAATAACAATGTACATTCTACAAATTTTATGTATTAGCTGATCTCTGTCACAAGACTTTTATAAACAACACTAATCATCTCCCCCTTCTTTTCCTCTTCTGGAATTCAGAATATGTCATTTAGTATTTCACCAGTACTTAGAGTTGCAAAGATTAATTTTTTTAAGGAAAGCAGTACTTTTCCCCCATTTGAGTATTGATGGTGGTATATAAAATGCTGATTCCATGCCTTATAGGAACATATACTTACAGAGGTAAACACTATTACTCTATATGAAATCAACATGCAACTCTAGGAGAGAACACAAAACTTTATTGTTTAATGAACTGACCTTATTTTTAAACATACTCTTTCTACTCATGCCTCTGGGCATAATCTGATACAATTTACCATAAAACAAATCGGGATTGCTTTCGTTTTCTGCTTCAGTGGGTAATTTCTTACTGTGACTAACAAAGGTATGGAGCACAAAATAAAACTATATAATTTTAGGCTTTTTCTCCAATTAAAGCACATCATATTTCTCACAGGTAGAATGAGAATGCAGTAATAAAGCCGCAACTCCGCAAACTGATTGAAATAAATAACACATAAATGATTCATAAATAGATGAGAAGCAGGTGGATTACAGCTATGAATGCAGTGAAATGTTAGGATTAGCAATGAGTTTTTCATATCCTATATTCTTCCTCTGTGGAATATGGATCAAATAATTCTATAGAGTAATATTATTTTATATACAGCACCTATGAGTCCCCTGAATTTCATTTTTAATGACTGGCAGCATGGTGTTCTCTGCTACAAGCACCTTTTGAAGTAATTTTCTCCAAGTCTGTAGGAATGAAGTTCATCTCTTTGCAGACATTCACTCCCTTCCTTCCTGCTATATATCACAATTATGTACATAACATGCACTCTTTGAGGGGCGGGGGAAAGGCATACAGAGCATTCCAGTTACTAATTTTCAACTGTGCATATGCTAAACATTTGCAGGCTGAAAGTGGAAAGTTTTCATGTGACATATGGGATGAATGTAACCATATTTTAAAAATATGCACTTTTTATGATAAGGAACAATCTTTGGGGGGCACATTTTACTCTGTATTTGTATATATCTATCGTTCCACTTGCATAAAACATAATGCAATAAATTAAAACTAAAGCAATGGTGAGAAATACCATTAATTTAATGAAGTACTATACAGTAAAGGGTACTCATGTTACAATACTTCCATATAAAAACTGTGTATGTGTTTAATTAGGTATTAAACACCTGTTTCCTTGCCTCCTTGCCAGCTCATTTCTCTTCTGAATCACCAGTTCAGAATAGGTAATGATGAATGAAGTGTCACTTTGCATATGACTGAACAATATGAAAAAGGAACTTTTAATTTACAAGCCTAAATTTTGGGGAATTGACATTATCATCTGGGATCATGGATGAAAGGCAGACATAGAATTATATATTCACATATATTTAAAGTTTTTTATTTCAAGGATTCCTTGGAGAAAAGAAATTTAATTTAACTTAGCCTTCTACATCTGAACTAGCAATGCTAGCCAGTCTTTATAGACAAAGAATAGGTAGACATTTTTAGGACATGATTCATTTGACCTATTATAGACAGTTACATGAGGTGATTCATGTGTTAGAAATGCCTAATTACTTTAATTAATTATAAAAAGAAGCTATGATGACTAATTCCACTGTATATGAAAACAGTGTGGATATATTTTTGGGCAGAGTCTTCCCACTTAATATGTCTGTCAAAAAGGTAAATTCTTGATAAAAACAGGCCCGAATAATTCAAACTTTTCCATGCTTTAAGTTAAATTGTATCTAGAAAAATAAATAACTGTATTTATATCTATGTAAAAGGGATGACAAAAGAAAAAAGGTAATTGCCATGGTTGACATACTGATAGGAGTGCAAACATCAAATCCTTAAGAGAGAGAAATGGAGAAGAGGTAAGTGAATGACAGAAGGATACATCCACTATTCCGGTTTTTCAGGTCTGTTTTGGGCCTATCCTGGCACAGCATTCATGGCAAAATGAGTCCTCCAGACTGTTCTCCTAGCAGGTTCTGCTATAAAAAGCAGTCATAACTGTGCTCCCAGCTCTGCTCTGCAGCTATTTTAGCAGAAAGAAGTTAGAGCATGACCACGTTTCCCTTGAGACTATGACTTCATATAATCCTGAGTCAGGCCAGAGAAAGGACATCTGACTGAGAATCCAGGTACTCTTCAAGCGCCTCAAGGTTTTAAACAAAAAATAAAAAGCAAAATATTCTTTTCTTGAGAAAATCCAAAGTGGTGTTCTTCTGGTTATTTCTCTGATTTTCTTATGTGAACCATTATAACAAATCAGCTTCTTTTGTACTATGGCATCTCCAGTGGGTATGGAGAAGCTCTGAATAATACTAGCCTCAGGATATTAAGTTTCTTTATAAGACAGAATAGATGTATGAAGAATCAAACCACAGCTCCTATCAACACAGAGGGATGCATATTCCATGAAAATAAAATTTTTAATTTTTTTATTTAATCATTTTCCTAGTATAGTTAGGAATATTTCATTTAACTGGTAAATCCACTTTTCTGCTGCACAACTGTTTTTATAACCACTGCTATGGTAAAGACAATACCTCTAAGGCATTGTTCAAAACAGCCATGGAAACATGTTGCAAGATCAAATGGGAGGCGACCGGCAGTGCAATACTAACAGGTAGTAGGTACCTCTGTGAAGAGAAGGCTATGGGGAGACCTTATTGTTTTCATTTCAATATATAGAAAGGACTTATAATAATGATCAAGAAAGGCTTTTTACCAAGACCTGTAACAATTGGAGAAAGGCCAATGGTTTTAAACTGAAAGACGGAAGATCTATGTTGGATCATTTTTTATGATTAGGGTGGTGAGACACAGGAACAGGTTGCCCAGAGAAGTTGTGGGGGCCCCATCCTTGGAAGTGTTCAATGTCAGGTTGGATGGGGCCCTGAAAAACCTGATCTAGTGGAAGGTGTCCCGGCCCATGGCCGGGATGATCTTTAAAGTCCCTTCCAGCCCAAACCATTCTATGTTTCTACAATTCTATGATTTTTAAACATTATTGTGATGTTTCACCCTTACACTGCCCCTCTGCATATTAATGTCCAGGGCTTCTGCCTGGGTAGGGAATATATGGCAAGTCATTATCAGCAGGACTCTTTTACTGGGAGTAGTGTGATATTGACATAGATGGTTTCTTTCTCCTCATTTTGGCATCTGCTGGGGTAATATTTACGTTTGCTACAATCTAGACCTAGGTCTTTAATGATCTGCAATTTTACATTTGCAGACAGATTTACCATAGATGATGTGATTTACATGCATTGCCTACTTGATCTTGTTTCTTTTTATTACCCTTAAATTGGTTTTACCTGGTTACCAAGTCTGCATTGTTTATATGTAACCACTAACTGGCAGCTGTTGTGTTGTTTGAGGCTCTTGGGCCTCCAGTATTATCCTCTGCTTGTACTTTCAAGGCCATTTCAAGGCCTGCCAACCTGTGTCTTTATTCCCTTGCACTGCAGTTTTATTATCAGGCCACAGAAAATTCATACTACATTGAATAGCTACACACTATAGCCATCTATTGGCTACCAAAAAAAACCCCAATCGGCAAATGTTATAACACAAAATTGCACAAAGCTAAGCAAAAGTTAAACCAAAGTAGCTAATAGTTCCCTGATTGATTATTGCCATTACAAGCCAGAACAAATCTCCATACAGACCAAGCCTAACAAGTCACGAGTCCTCTGATTGTTTACACCAAGGCTAGTGCCCTGTTTCAAGCAAATGACACCTCTGTATTTTGCGGGCTACATATCTGCATAGGACACAGTACTCATGAGGACCGGTGTCCCTCAGGAGAAGTAGCCATGGCTAGGTAGGACCCTGTGTTGTTTTGTACATCATTGGACTCTTTTAAGGGGGCAATTTGACTGAGTGCTTGAGGTCATGTTACAGGTGGAAGTGAGAAAATTGTCTCAAAGACCAATTTTATATTTAACAAAGAAATCACTAATCTTTCATATTTTCACTTCAAAGAAATTCATTCCTTTAAAAATTAAATTGCTATAAGACCAAAAGTCAGAATAATTTAAGTAGTTTAAGGATATAGAGCAATACACCCTCATTTAAAATTACAGCTAAAGTGATTATTTTGGTACTCCAGTTCTCTGTCTCTGTAAGTTACACAAAGTAGGAATTGATTCAATATTTTTTGTAGTCTGTTAATAAGTAATAGGTTCTCTTGAGTTGTAGATGATGTCTACTTTACTATATAAAGATCAAATTGAGACTGAAAGCTGTAGGGTCCTGTAATTCTAAGTGTACAATATAAGCAGTTCAAGATTTTATACTTCAGACAGGATTTAGTCTAGTCCAACATCTTCATTGCTGATAATCTAAAGCTGTCCACCAAAAGAAAGCTATCTGCCAGCCTGTGTTTCCTCAGCTGTGGGTTTTGTTCTGAATCTGTACAGAAAGAATCCTTGTGTTCCTTTGCCCTTTTCACATAATTCATAGAAATTCACCTCTCTGTCACAATCACCTGTATAAAGACATGCACAAGGAAAAAAAGCTTTATTTCTTCTTCTGTTCTGTACTGAGTTACACCAGAGTGATTCCTGACTTACTCCACACTTTGGAAAGAGGGAAGAAATGTTTGACATTTGGGGCAGACCAAAGCCTTCCTTTAAAAAGTGGATTAGCCCAGATCAGTCACTAGAAAGAAAAAATCCATTTCGAAAGTAGAAAGTTGTCTTTTTAGTGACTGATCCATTTCTTATACAATCTACTAGTCTTGGCAAAATTCTTTCCTTTTGAACACATGCTGCACTTCTTTGCCTTTACTTCCATAAAACTCTTAATGCTATGTTTAAAAAGAGAAAGAAAAGAAACCCTCCAACACCTGAACCTTGAATTACACATATAGCTTCACCACATGGGAAACAGGTGAAAAAGAGAAATGGACCAAAGAAAACTGGTATTACAGAAACCTCTCTTGAACAGCTGTGGTAAAGTTATTTCAGTAATGTATATAGAACTGTGGAAGTATAATCAAGATGATATGGGTTATGCTCCTAGCAAACAGCATGGTTATGTTATCTCATGCCCCATAGTAATTCTTAAATAATATTTACCTCTTTGGAGTCCATACAATCTTCTTGATAACAGCGTTTCCTAACCAAACTTTATTTTCTTCTCAAAGCAAGATTTTGGGGGAAGACCCTTGGTGATTGGAATTTCTGGATCTCAGCAGATTTGGCTTTAACCTGAGGTATATTTAGGTTTAATCTGCATGTTGTACAGAAGAACTGAAACCTGCAGAACAAAGAATCCTGCAATAAGATATTATAGAACTGTAAGTAGAAAAGGGAGGAGAGATACATCTTAAGTTCTGGTTTTGTACAGTGGCCATAAAGTCTAAAAATATCCCTGTGATTTGTGTTTTCTCATTCATGGTACAAATAACTTCAAACAACACATCATTGGAGCCAAATTCTTGGAAGAACCACAGTAAAAGCACTCTTAGTTTCCAGTTTCCCATTTACTGGAGATCCACTGAGTCTGTAAATGAGTTAGATCTTGATTAAAACATATTGATTCCCAGTTTTCATTTTAAAATCATTCAAAATTTTAATCCAAACTGTCTCTTCATTTGACTAAAGTCGCAAAGAGTTCCAAACCAGAGATGTAAAATGCATCTTGGTTTTCTCAAGTTCAGACCAACTGACCACTAATCTTCCACTTTTTCCTGTGAATATGTATGAAATACTTTCATAGTCTTCTATAGCAGACACCTTAAGATTTCATGGAATGATTAACAGTTTTGGCTGTAATTTTTAAATTTTGCATTTATGAATTTAAAACAAAAGGTATCTTTACAAGATAGGAAAGAACATGTCAAAAAAAAGGACTAAGTTTCAGAATGTCCGAACTGGTATTGGAATGTAACAGGTATTATTACATATTTTTTTCCTAAATGCCAGATGACATGGAATACTGGGTTTTAAATATGAGATCTCTGTTTCAATTTTTGCTTCTACTCATTGCATAGTAGAAGACCAATATCCTAAAGAAACATTAAAAAGAGTTCCAGATACATAAAACTAGCATATTGCATTTCAGGGAAATATGTTCCTTCATATATTTTTTTGAAACTTCTGATTAAGTTCCCAGGAATGTAATTTGTTCATTGCATGAACAGTGTGCATTTGACAAAAAAATTGATCAAACCTCAAGATAAAAATTTCAAGAGTTGTAATCTAAGTTAGCAGAATACCTGAACTTTTCTTGAATTTCCAAGTCTGTTCCTCTGCATAGCTCGCTTGTAGAGAAGGGTGAGGAACAGGCAGAGTGGGACTTGTGAATAAATTGCTAGATCATATGGCGTTATCAGAGTTTAGCAGCATTATATTATCCTTCTGTCTTTTTCTTTCCAGTGATATGCTGATTAAAATAAATACCACATAATGATACAGTAAGCAGTAATGTCAAAATACTATGAAATTAAAAACAAAGGTCAGCAAAGCTTTCTAACATAAATCTTGTTAAGATTTGAAAGCAGAAAAAATGGGCCAAAATACACAGGACACAATATTACATTTGGATAAATCACATTTTAAAAGCAGAAAATTCAATTGTTTTTAATGTTAGGATATAATTTATTTCTATCTATCACGGCTATTGATTTGGTTGCCTTTTTTTCCTTGCACTTTGGATAAAGAAAACAATCTAATTTCACTAACCTATTTCTCATATGGGACATAACACTTTGAACTTTGTGAATGGCTCTACTCAAAATATATTATTTTTAAAATACATTTTGAAGATCTTTGTACCCTTCTCTCTCAAATCAATTTGAATAACATTTCTTAAAAACATTGATAAAGAGAATGGCCTTAGGAAAATAGTGAGAATTGATTACTTGTGATAAGATCACCAAATCTGCTTTCTAAATTAATCTTTTCAAGCATTTTTCAAAGCTAATGAGACACCCCATGGTGTTAATAGGTTCAAGAAATAATGTCTGTAGAACTTTGAAAAGAAAGAAAAAAACATCATAACTTGGAGGTGTTTAGTTGCACCTCAAGACATGGAAAACAAGTCACACATCAGTCTGTAAGTACTTCAGTATCTGTTGAAACCATCTAATGGATCAAGAGTAGCCAAAGAGTATTTTTATTAGCTGATCAGAATTCTTCTGTGTTGGGAGAAGTTTTAAGTTTGAAAATAAAATTTGTTCTGAACTGAAATAAAAAAAAACAAAACCAAACAAAAACCCCACCTTTTGGGGGGAGAAAAGCTACCAGAGTTCTAATAGTAGCACAGTCGAGCCCCACATTGGGCATCAATATATATGTCATGGTTTTGACCAAATCGACCAACAAGAACAACAGATGGCCCCTCCCTCCTCCCCTAAGGAAAAGAGAGGAGAGGAAGGGGGAAAGGAAAAAAAAACTTTAGAAAAAAATGAAGTACTTAAATGAAAATATAAATAAATAATGAAATAATAATAACAATAAGGAAAAGGAAAATAAAATAAAATGTATACAATATATAGAAAACTGTCTCAAGCTCCCAGGGTGATCATCACATCACCAGCAGGCACAGGGGAAAGTCCCAGGCTGGATTTAGTGATGGACAGGAGCTGATTCCGGATCTGGAGTCA
>JAOXNG010000021.1:78208948-78221978 GCA_028566535.1 Scolopax minor
GATAAGTCTCTTTGAAATTCAGCAATCAACAACTCTCTGTAGTTCTGTAAATAATGTTCAAACAGAAGATCTCAAAACTACAATACAAAACAATCAAGAAAATTTAACTTATTGCTAACTATTTAATATATGCACAGGAAAGAAAATAAATTTGATTTAAATATGCTGTTGTTTTTAAAAAAATCAAAGATACTCTGATTGTATTTTAAAACTAGTATCTTAAATGTGTTAGAGTTCCCATTACATTTTGTAAGAAAATTCATAAAAATGGTGGGCACTAAATAAATTATTTTAGTAATTAAAGAAAATGTCTCTATCCATTTGAAAAGTACTCTGAAGATATTGATAAATTTCGTACACCAGAACAACAGTTATCTAATAACTTTCTTTATGTCTATTGTACAAAATGCAGCTGCTCTGCACATATTTATGTATAACATTGCATTTTAAATATAAAGCGATGTGATAGGACTTTTTTTTTTCTTGTTTGCTTTAAACTAATAGAACATATGCTTGCTTGTTATTAGAAGTCAGAGGGTCATTTAGAGAAAATTGTTCTGTGAATAAGCAAATGACTTTGAAATAAGTGGGTAACAAAGCTGTCTACAGCTTTGGTCTCATTCACACCATGGATTAACTGTTCAATAATTCTGTCATCATGGAATATATTTGTGCATTGGTTTATTTTTCAGTTATTTATCTGAAAGATAGGCATAAAAAGAGTTATTTACCAAATCAAAACCAGTGCTTTGTGTTTCCCCCTAAGTTAAAAAATCATTTATAATGTCAATCCTGGCTTAAAAAAAAAAAAAAAAGTATGCTCATATTCAGGCAATTAGCACGGACGTCCTTGTGCAGCACAGAGAGAGGAGAAGCAATTACAGGGAAGCGTCAGCCTGCAAACTAGGCTTTTTATGCTCTAAAGATGTTCATCTCCATTCTGAGGAGGGATGAAGATGTATTTTCCCTATGGGAGAGACCCTGAGGGACTCGGGGTGTGGAAGCATGGGGGTACACGTGGTCCTCAGCCCCATGTGATGGGACAAGGCCAGTCCCCCATGATGGCAGAGTGATGCCACAGGCTGAGCACCAGTGGAGCTGCCCCTCTTCAATGGGTCATGCAAATACAAGTTGCCCCTCCTTCCCTCCTCCAAACTTATAAAGGGATTCTGGACTGAGCAATATGACAAGAGGTGTTTGACCTTAACCCCAACTGGTTTTTCCTCATAGTTTTTTGAAGCAAAACCAGCTAAACAGTGCCACATCTGAGCGACGCTGAGCTCTCGCAATGGCTTGGGGGCTTCCAGTCCCAATGCGTGCCCAAGCTTAGGCTGGCAGATAAAGGCTGAGAAATGAGATGCAGACTTCCTAGACCATGTCCCAAAAGAGGCAATCACTTCACCCCCTGGTAACTCTCCACACCCTTGAGACTAACCCAGGAGATGGAAGAACCCTTCTGGTCTTGCTTGGGCTAGTCCTTCACAGAAAAAAAAGGTCCTCTACAGGAGCTCTGGCAAGGAACTTGAAAGCAAGGGAAGATCAAACGAAAGGAGAAACACAATCATGTCCATTGAACCTCCTCATTTTGAGCTAGGCCAGGAAAAAGCCATGGATAGCTTCTTGGTGTTGGAAGCAAGGCTGGTGGTGACCATGCCTTAATGGTGATGGCTGTGGCTTCGGGTGGAACTAGACCATGTATTTAGAGGGGAAACGGGCAGGAAAGAGCAGTGTTATTCTGCTGAAAATTCAAATGGAAGTAGATTTATTTTATCTTTGTTCCCATTCTCAGGAGATGGCGTTGACTTATGTGTTGGAAAACCAAACCCTGCAACCAGCAACTATGAATTGTTGTATTAAACCTGCCACCTCCCCCTAAAGCCCTGAAGCAAACAAAAATCTGATGCAAGCTGCTGATTTTTTCTTGGCTCCATCCCCAATCTGTTTGTCAGGTTCCAGATGCATTTTACAGTGGTTGAGGTTTTTTTGTGGGTTGTTTTTTGGTTTGTTTTTTTTTTTGCTGGATGATTTTAGCAAACCAAATGTTGAAGAAGAGCAGATCTGCAAGTGAAAACATTTCTCCGATAAAACTCAGGTTTCTACCGAAAATTGTCAGGGAGTTTTCAACCAGGATTAAGCTACAATTATACAGGTTCTATTTTAACTGGGAATTAAAGCGTGCTGAATAGAAATGTTGTTGTGTTCTGTTTGAACACCCACAACCCGAAGAACACGGAGAACCTGTCTCACGGTTCTCATCTGTTCACTACTGATTATTATATGCATTTTTTCACAGATCTATGATTCTAAAATGAAATTCAATGTATTAATATCATGAAAGAAGAAAACAGTTTAAAATTGTATTTAAATTAATATCTTGCTGACCCGTTATCTTAAGTGCTATCATAGGATACAACTAGAACACTACAATGCAAGTTTATGTGATTTATTATACTAACTTTTTCAATTACTTAGAAAAAAAGGAAAAATAAGAGACACCAAGATCTTTGAGGAAAAAGAACAAAATAGAATTACTAAATTTTGCTACATGTGCATCCCATGTTTACTTAAAGTTTCAGCATCCTGATGCCTGTCTTTGAAAAATTCTTCTCAGTTTGTGAAAATTAAAGATAATATTAACTTTTATAGCAAAGAGAAGAGGTGAGAAGGAAAGGGAAATTTTAGTGGTATGCTCTATTAAAAATACAGTCCTCTATGCTATGCATAGTATCAGGAGTGCGAATAAGAAATGTGAATAAGGGGTGTTAAGTCATGTCTTAATTTTTTGAAACTTTTGTAGAAAAGGCTAATTTATTACAAGTTCCTTGCTATTTATAATCTTCAGAAAACAGTTTTTCAATATGTTTGAACTGGATTCAAGCTAACTGTTACATGTCACCTCTTCTCCTAAATCTGGTAAGGGTCCCTCTGTCTGTTTCAAACTCACACGTTGAGTATGTGCTTCATTTGATCGGGGTTTGATTTTTCATATACATGCACAGTTGTTTTTTTTAAAACTGCTTTTAATACAGCAAGGCTGTAATGCCTTGCCTGTTATTTTTAAAAAAATCTTACAAGTCTCTAGGGTGATTATTAGGTCATGTAAGTGACCTTTTTAAAAATCTTTTCACTGTGACAATTGTTGTTACTGTGTGATGTCAATGGACAGATGGAAAGTAAAATTGTCGGTCTGTGCATATGACTTGACATGTAACAGACCAAGTATTTATCTAAACAGGCTTTTGTGTAATATCTACTGCCATATTTTTTTTCATCACTCTTCTCTGTCAAGAAATAATTGGCTTTTAGCAAATGTTGTTTAATGTAATATTTCAGAAGAGAGAACTGCAGGAATTCTGAAGAATATTTTTAATTACTTTGAAACTAAAGAGAACTACTATTTTTTTAATCTGGTAAACAATAGACCTTATGTAAGTTTTGAAACTTGTATCTTAGAAATTAGGGTAAATGAACAGACTTCTTTCTACTCTTCTACAGGAATTTGTTGACATGAAAACTCCTGGAATTTGATTTTGTGTTAAGATGAGCCTTTAATTAACTGAAAAAAAGTTCAAACAATTTTAGAAAGTTTGAGTAATATCTGGGTGTATTTTTAACCCCCTATATATATGCTGAAGTATGAAAACAATATTGTGACCTGAGACAAAATGTCTTTCCAGTATTTGGTTTTTATTTTTGGTGGATTTTGTTGTCATTATTTGGGGTTTTTGCAGAACATGATGCACTGGAAAATCTTTTCTCAAATGCAGCCAAATCTATAATATATAATATGTACCCTAGTATACAAAATTTGAGATTCACCTTGAACAATTCATAGATTTTAGAGAAATCTTTTGAATGGAATGAAATTGTGATACATAACTGAAACAAGATGAGTACAATAAACATAAAACCTATTTAAATCTGTGATTCGTCCTTAGTCATCTATATGCAGCAGCTGA
Organism: Scolopax minor; assembly: GCA_028566535.1. NCBI lineage: Eukaryota > Metazoa > Chordata > Aves > Charadriiformes > Scolopacidae > Scolopax > Scolopax minor. The sequence continues at coordinate 78,212,908 of JAOXNG010000021.1, forward strand.
AGAAACATTAGCAGTATGGTTTTGCCAAAGACACATTGTCTGTATGTGTAGAAAGGATAAGAAGCGCTCTTATTTGATCTATTACTTTGATCTATTTTTGTGTTTGTTTTCTCTGCAAGACTTCTGGATTTAGTCATTTTTGAGTGTCATTTTCTCTGGATTGTTACTCTGCTATTTGCCTTTGCTGTCTTCCTGTTAACTTCCACATTTAATGAGATCAACAGTCACCTGTCTAGGATGCTGTCAGGTTGATCCATGACAATGAAGTGAATTTCTTTCACATGTTCTTTGGGAAGAGCTTTATGCAGGGACAATGGAATATATTGTGAATGGCATAAAGTACAATTCTGTCATGACATTCCACATTTTCTCTTGTTAAATAATTAACTGATTAGGCAAGACTTGTCACTGTATCTCAGTGAAGCTAGGATCCTAAATTAAATTCACTGAGCAATTTTGTGGGTAAATATTAGTACTAGAGAATACAGCGAAGTGAAAAGAAATTTTGCTGTTGCTTTAAGAGGAATTGGTATTGTTTAATTTTCTTCTATGTTTTTGGAACAGCATTAGATATTTAAATTTGTTTATCTGTTTAGCCCACTAGAATCAGAGGAGCTATTCTACCAAGCTATCTATTGAGGAAAGAGCTAAACTATCTATGTTGTTTCAGGAATTATGCTTGAACATTGAATAGAAATTCGATTATCTGTATTGCCTATGTGGATATTTAATTTCTTTGGAAATAAAATACACAAATTAAACATATAAAGCCATGGAAGGAATAATCCAATAAATCCATTAAACTGCCAATAACATAATTCCCGGTAATACATAGGCATATCATAACACATCATATTAAGTGTGCCATACTCATAAAAGTATAAATGCAGATTATTTGTATAAAGAAACCTAGCTTTCAGCTGTAATGACCAACTGTCATTAATCATGTTAGACTTATTTGCTAGCTTTGTGTAAAATAATTTGGTGATGCCTGTGATTCTTAGGCAATTCATCTGATTCTTACCTGTCAAGCATTGTTTCCCTTGCTACTTAGTCCTTTCTGTCTCAGTACCAAGCAATAATCTAATGCCATTACTTTAGCAATCTCTCTCGTTGTCATTCCTAATGCTATCTTCTTATTCTCTATCTCTTCCTTCATACTGCAACCATATTTCCTGACACTTTCTGACTCCCATCCTACTCAACATATCACTCACTACACGGTCAAGTGTCCAACTGAGAACAGACATAATTCTTTATCCTTGTCTATTAATTCCTTCTCCATGTGTTGCTTCCTTCTGCTCATGCACTTGACAAAGTGATTAACATCTGTTTGCTACAGCAGCAGAATTCACCTGGTTTTGAAATAAGAGAGAAGCCACCACTCTTTTAGGTGGGACAATTGGGGAGATCTATATTTCTACAGATAATGAATTTGCACCAAGTCTACTCAGTTTTTTCCTTCTGTAAACCATTGAATAGATAGAATCAGTTGTATGTTGTAGACTATGTCTAGTGTGCTCCATATGAGGTATGAGCAGAGAATTTTTTGGCTTGGGTAATTGCTATTTTAACAGAACTAATGAGATTACAAGATAAGGCTAACATTATCCACATTCGTAACAGGACACCTTACAGCAAGAAAAGAAGAAATAACTTTAAGACAAAGTACAAGTAGAGTCCTTTAAAGTTTATGCAGAAAACTCCTTGGCAATCTTGAGATGTGTAGTGGTAAAATGACTTAATTGTAAAATTAACTTCATAAGTCAGAGAAGTGGTGGATTCCCACACTTTTAAGATTCAGCTGGACAGGATGCCAGGCCTTCTTGTCTAGGCTGTGCTTTTACCAATAAAGTTTGGACCAGACCATCCTTGAGGTGCCTTCCAACCTAGTATTCTATAATTCGATGAATCTATTACATAAGTGAACTTTAAAAGGCATGTAAGAAAGAAACAGAAAATGGACATATTTTATACTTCTGCGGTTGTCTCTACAGTTATTTATTTATTGGCAACTATGTATGGATCAGCCATACTCACTTCTTGAGTGAACTTTCTAATTGTCCCTGTGTGCTACAATTTGTTTCATGCTGCCAAGCCATCTTGGAGAGTGCAAAGCAATTTCTTCCTGATTAAACTAAACTGGAAAATACACTCCAGGAACACATGTAAAGTACTGTAACTGCTAATGAGCTTTCAGTCCATGAAAATACATTTTTTTTTTTTTTTTGCCTTTGTATAGATCTGTTTGTGCTTTGTTTGTTTGTGTATGTGGGCACTACCTTAATTAGAAAGGGATAAGCTTTTATAATTGTGATAATGTGTGTGTATCTTTTTCACTATCCTTTGGATTGAAGTGCAAATTTAAATCACAAGACTACAGCTCCAGGAAAGAATGTCTACTTACCCAGACATAAAAAAAAACAGTATGTGAGCCAGAGGGTGAAAAACACAGTCTAAAGACCAAAAAGGGCTTAAAAGCAAAGGTATATAGAGGGTAAAATGCAGAGAATCTTGAGAAGTGTTCACTTGAGGGAGATCTTCCAGACCTAGCTAGTATTAGCTTACTTTACTAAGGAGGGAAATACGACAAAGAAAAAAGATCATCCCTGGCCAGAAAACAAAGAAATGAGATCATCTCTGATCAGAAAGTATATTAATGAAAGTATAGCATCCTATTTTCCTAGCTTTTAGACAATGCTGTTTTTTCATGGCTATTATATTTATTTCTCATACATGTCTCTTAGATAATAAATATACTGATCAGACTTAAATGTCATGTTTTGGTCATTTACTAGCTCAAAAGCACAAATTGCTTTTAAATAACAACTTGAGATACTATTTCAGATAGATACTTTTCAGAAATGGAAAAATGGCCAAAAATTCTTGTCAGCATACTAAGGAATGTAAGACTCAGAATAAGAATGAAAGAAGTTGGAGCAATGTGATTTAGCTTACATATTGAACTGGTGTTACTTGTACATTAGAATAAATCAGCAAAATCTTGAGTCATATGCTCAACATCAGTCATATTTTTAAAATTATCATTTTTGCATTGTTTTTGCCAAACACAGGAAACTTCCCAACTGCCACAATGACTTTAATTTTTTTGACCTTTATTTGGTCCATTTAAAAAAAAGCAATCTGGAAGGCTTGGATTATTTAAGTTTAGAATACTTGTTTTGTTTCAATACTGAAATCTTAAAGGTTGCTTTAAAGTTAAAACAAAAATTCATTTATTAAGGACACCTTTCTATGTCCACTTCTGCACATATGTCATTAGAGTTCAGGTGTATTATTTCTATTGATTTTATTCTAACATAAATTTCTTCATCTTAAATAAATACAAGATTGAAAGAATGCAAATGTTATAAGCACAATACTGAAACACAAGAATTACTTGTTCTACTCTGATTTCTCACCTTAGTGTTCTTGAGAAGCCTCCTGAGGTCAAATTTTCAAGTGTTCAGTCACCAAACAATCCAGTTGCTGTCGAAAGTAATTTTCAAAGCAGCCATGGTGATTTAGGAATTTTAATTTCTTTTAAACTGCCTTAAGATTTCTATCTTAGGTGCTTTTGTAAATGCCACCAAGAAAGGCATAGAGGACAGAACATTCACTCCAGGGCTATTTCGTGTTGAACTATTTTAGGAATCTCAATTCTAGAAATGAATGTTGAAGCTTTAGTCCTGTTGGGGTGGAGATGATACATCAATACAAATAACCAGTGTGCACCTCAATTGTAGGTAGTAATAAAGAGAGCAGAAGTTCTGTCTGGCAAGTAAATAAATTCTTTTAAATTGCTGATAACAGCAGACTACTATGATAGACTGGGAAAGGCACTGACAAAGGCATATACCTGCATCATCTCAACTCAACTTTATGTGTTGATATAATAATCATATGTTTATACGGGGGAATAAATATATACTGGCAAATACAGTCTTTCATCTCAAACATCCTAATGCAATTGTTTACAAATAGGTATAGTAAACTAAATCTTGTATCTACTTTGAGGTACATATATTTGAAAATTCTGTCTAATTTTGTTTCTGTGTGAGGTACAAGTGTCTCAGCAGCTCTCTTTCATGGTGCTGTTAGTGAGCATTTGCTGAAGTTCCCATGCAATGTGAAGATTTTTTGTGATAAAAGTATCTTTCTCAAACATATGAAGGGCTTCTCTGTGCTTGTGCATGTATTTCCATAATCAGTGGTGACTACTATATATTATATATCTATATACTCACATACCTGAAAACTTGCACGCACACACACACAAACTCTAAATAGCAACATAACGTCTGTAAATATACATGGATTTTCCTAGAGTTGTTTCTGATATTCAGTTTGTATTCATGTGAGTGCACGAGTCCAATGGCAAAATTCTGCAGAACACTCACCAGCAGAACACACTTTCAAATACTTAACATACAGTTTTAAAAGGTCAGGATGTTATAATTGTGTAGGAGCAAGTTTGTTTGGATTAGTAGTAGCAGAAACATTACTTCCTTTGGATTTAAAACAGAGCAGCACAAGTTATTATACAAGCTTTGTATGTTAGACCTGTCTGAACTCCCTCTGCTATACAGACATTGCAATAAATTATAGTGGGGGAAAAATATTCTGGCCGGTAAGTTGTTTCACACAAAGAACTTCATAGTCTATTAATGCCTCATTTGCTAACCTTAGTTATGGATAAATCTTTAGATGAATTTATTGCATTATGCATGCAATAATTTCATGCTTGTGCCACTACAGACTACACACCTTTTATTCTGAGATATACTAAGAAGTCCACTTCACAGAGGGATATATCAACAGATTCAGTATAGAACTCACTGGGATTCTCATTATGCACTAATGAATCACAGAATGGTAAGGGTTGGAAGGGACCTTTGGAGATCATCAAGTCCACCCCCCTGTCAAAGCAGGGTCAGCTAGAGCAGGCTGGACAGGAATGCTTCCAGGTGGGTTTTGCATATTTCCAGAGAAGGACACTCCACAACAGGTTCTGGGCAGCCTGTTCCAGTGATCTGAACCCTCAAAATAAAGAAATTTTTCCTTATGTTGAGAGGGAAATGCAGTTATCTTTTTCTCTTGGCTTCAGGTGTATAGAATCAAGCTTTAAGGGATCCAGTCTGCATTAAATAATAGGTTGACTTTACGTCACAACAAAATTTGGGACACAGAAGGAGAATATGCCAGCTTATTTCTGGTCCATATGCCCAGTGTGCAAGTGGTGGATAGAAGGAGAGCAGAGTAGAGAAAAAGCTCTAAGGGACATTTGACCTTGCTTGATACTGAATGAAGACAAGGCCAGAGCTGCAGAGCTGGGTCTAGGTCCTGACACATCCAGATTCCTCAAAACAGATATATTTAAATATGGTTTAGTTTTGTAGTAAACATGAAACTCTTAGGCTTATTGATGCTCTACAGGTCCAAGTTAGGCACTCAAATCTCCTACAGACTGCAAAAGAAGAAACCTTAAGAAGATATTGCAGGACTGGGCATAGTGAATGACAAGCTAGCTAAAGCTACAGGATACTTTTCCTCTCTGCTGTTTTATCAGATTGAATTTTATTTCCAGATCTTTAACATTGCAATCTTGAATATCTTGAACAGTGTGGGTACAGTTAGATGGACTAACTGACTACTGGCTAATTGCAAATGTGTATTCCCAGCAGTAGAAATTTAAATGACTACAGAATATAATAACTATTTATTTGGAGGTAGCTTGAGTGAGAAATCTGAAATAGCTGAAACATTACTTTATTCCTCTAAAACTTCTGAAAAATAAAAAAGATCTTTTGAGCATCTACCTGTTCTCTAAAAAGATGAAAAGTCAGATTTCCACTAAATCAAGGGTAAAAAGTATATTAATACCAGTAATCTGCTTGATTAATAATATTAAACATTCTGAAGCATTAAAAATACACTGAGTGTGCTTTTTGATTAGGAAGGCGTAGGTGATAGTAGTGGTTTGGTTCTACTTAACTGTGAAGCCAAAGCAGCAAAATCCCAGAATGAAGCTTCAGTTTTTGTGTCTTGAAATGTCCATGATTTTATCTACGAACATGAAAGGGTATATTCAGCCTGAATACTTAAAAAAAATACATTGCCAAAAATATTTTAAAAATTTTATTAAAAATCTTACATTAAAAAAATTTAAATTAAAAAAGACTAAAAATAAAGAGTTACATTTAGATTTTTTGTTTCTAAAAGCATGTCAGAAAGCAACTTTTGGAAATATTTAAATGAAATATTATCACAGTAAATTGTTAAATTCCCTTGAGATTTGTTAATGGCTGTCCCAATTTAAAACTAAGAAATTATTCCAGAAACAACTTCTGGTTTGATTTAATTAAACAAAATATCAAGGAATTCCTGTGTAATTACAGTTTTAGCATAATGTCTAGTCATATCAATTTTTGTGGTTATGGTTTCTATGCTATTCCTCAATTCAAGAATTCAAAAATACTTTTTTTCCTGTGTTTATAATCTACTGTGTGTGTAATTTTAACATTTTCCTCTCCTTTATTATTAACAACACTCAAGGATATAATTTTCCAATAAAACATATTTTGGAGCATTGTCATGTAGTCTCCTAGGAAGATAATGCTGAAATACTTTGCATATGAATTCTCCCAGCCACTGTGACTCTGATTCAGGTCCTGTGAATTCTGTGAACACATATTTTGTTAGAAACTCTATCTGAATTCCTGATTTATATGTGTCTATTGTTTAAGAGACTAGATTGGCACAAGGATTATCTAGTACAGGCCTCCAAATAAAGCTGTGATGAGTAGCGTAGGCTGTGGTAAAACCACGTTGCTTCTAGCACGTCTTCAGTACAAAATCAGATGGGAAAGGAATAAATGCTCACATAAAAAATTTCATTTTGAAAAGTTTGGTTACTGCTAACCTGGATGATATCTGCACCAGCTCCATCTAGCAACACATGGCAAGTATTCTTTAAGTATGGAATATTCTCAATTTCCTTCACTTTTCCTTCTAGTTTTCTGATATACATAAAATCCTTTTCCAGTTCTGAAGAAAGGCCATCCCTTTTCTTCCTAACTTGAAAATACTAATTCTGAATAGTATTGTTTTTAAATGGAGATAGTAAAATGATTTAAATATGTAGCACTTTTGAAGTAAAGTACTTTATTTTTCTTTGAGTAAAGAACTTTACAAACATCTTCAATTTCCCCACTTTACTCTGGAGAACAATGTCACTGAAAGTAGCCAAGTCAATTTTTGTGAATACCTGACTCCAAATTCAAGGAATTAATAATAGATTGTGTTTCTAATGAGATATTATACAATGGCAGTTAAGAATAATAATTCTCATGACTCACAGTCTCATCAACAGAAAGCAGCTGCTACAACACAGTATTGACAGCACGTGCCAAAATTCACTCGCCTTTAAAAACATGAATGCTATGTTCTGGCAGCAGTGAGGAAGCCATCATCAGGCTTTTTGTAGTTAACCCAAAGGGTTGTCTTTAAATCAACTTCTGCTCATATTTGTAACTAAAGCCTTAGAATCATACTGAAAGACCAAAACAATGTTTTGAAAGTGTATCTTTATAATTCTGAGAGATCTAATTATCTTACAAAAAATAATCAATTGTGAGTATTTTAAGTCTTCAAAAATATATCAGAGTATCTTTATATCAAGCTTCTTTTGGTACCTAAATGCTCTATTGTAGTGCAGAGTGTTAGTAACAGATGAACTAAAAGGTCTCTCTGGTGGCCTGTGTTTCTGCTAGCTTGCCATTGCAGCAAGAAAATACTCTCTGCTTGAGAACTTCTGGTCTAGAAGTCTAGACCCTACTCCAGGGAACTAGAGAGAGAACCATGTGCTGCTAGTTTTATCCAGTTTCCTCCACTGACACTTTTCACAGAATATATATATATAGGACAACAGTTAAATGATTACACCGAAATACTCGCACGAGTAATTATTACCTAGCACCTACACATCAAAGGAATGTATTCCTGTGTGGTTTGCTCAAAGTAGTAAATTTAGGAGTTTTCCCTGTGCCTTTCTATTCACTTACTTATGTTACACCTCAGTAACAGACAGGAGAACCAGGCTGCTGTCTTTGTTTATGCTGAGAATCAGAGAACTTCATGATGAATTCAGAGTTTTTAAAGGCAATATTGCAAAACTTAATTTTTAGGCAATCCTTCTCTCCCAAAAGTGAAATTTAGAAACTGAGTGGGTTACTAGGATTCTTTAGAGTCCAAGGGGTGGAGTCTAGGGTACTACAAACAGCTGCCGACAAAGAGAGTTGCAGGTTAGGACCTACCTTGTCGTTACAATCTGAAAAGATGCTTGCAGCTCTACAAAATCAATGGAACAGAATTCTTACATGTGGGTCTTTTTTTCTTTTGTTCATTGCCACATTATTGCTAGGTATACAGTGTATTATCAACTGTACAAAGATCACAACTCAATTCACTCCATAGCCTGGTGGTAAGACAGTTCTTAGAAGGTATGGGTTCAAGAGTGTGTATTGAATCAAACAGAATTTAACATAAGATACTTTAGGAACTGAGATGAAAGGTCCTAGAAAGCAGTAGGAAAAGTATTCCCAATACAAGACTCCCTTTTCAGCCAAGAGGAAGCACAGCAGAATGGTCTAGCAACAATCTTAAAAAGGCTTCAACCCAGCCTCACATATACCCATGCATAGAAATAAAATGCATTGGCAAGATGTCTAGCCTATTGCTGTTTCATGCCTCATTCTCCTAATTAACATGATCAGTGATTGGAAACAGTTAGCCAAATGAATGTTCTCACTCTTTATAATGAAGCTAGCTTTGTGCTCCTGAGCTTTTTACCATTACTCTCTCAGTAGGCTTCTCCAGTTTATAATGTTTACCTGGACTTGATCCATACATAATATAGATCTGGATTCAAATCTCACTGCAAGTACTGGTTGGAGATTCTCATTTTATCAGATTTCAGAGCTGGCAGTGCATGTGGTTCCAGATGTGTTCTTTAAAACAAAAGATGAATAAGCTGTAATGGTCTTGGATATATGTATTTCAAGCATACTGCA
>JAOXNG010000021.1:78247738-78263339 GCA_028566535.1 Scolopax minor
AGAAACAGAAAATAACTTTGAAGTACTTCAGATCATATCACACATTCTCTCTGCACCACCATCCCCAAAATGCCCATGTAGGATGTGGCTAAGTGAACAGGGTCAATGTGGGAGTTGGATATAAAAATAGGTATAAAAGGTATAAAAATAACAAGAGCTGACTGGAAAAAAAAAAAAAAGGCCTGAGATGGAAAAGTAAAAATAGTCTAGCTAAGTATGAGATACAGTCCTAGAAAATGAGGCAGATATGAAGGAGAAGCATGGCTAAACTAGCTGTAAGGGAATTAGTCAAACATGGTAAGGCTGAATATGCAGTAAAATCTTGATCTGGCTGGAGCAGTTTGTTTCACAGAGACCCAGACTATAATGCAGACTTCACAGTGTGAACAGATTTCACAGCTGCTATTCTTTCAGCAAGTACTTCTTGCTGAACTCTGTAGTATACCTCAAGGTTATTTTTTCATGTGGTAGAGTTGTGTCATGGGCCTAAACAGCCTAGCTTTGCTGTAAATCACCATACAGTGATAAATAGAATATGATGTAAAATCTGTACATTTCCACAAACATGACTACAAAGACTATTTCATACTTTTTATTATTATTATTATCTATGAAGGACATAGCTTGTATATATAAGTGGCAGAAATTTATTAAATTTCTTTGAAAAAATATATTAAAGGCTTAGGAAGTTAGAAGCTTGGCTTATTGACAAAGAATGACAACAAATAACTTTATCTTTGACACTGACTGCATTTTTGTTTGCTTGTTATCTTTGTCAATTACTTGACTAGTTAAGTGTTTTGAAACCTGACAGCTGATAATCTTTTTAATCAGGTTGAGTTTAAATGCTTAATATAAACCAATGCAGTTCAGTAACACTAACATTACATATTGGGGTGTCACAAAATATGTTGAGCCAGAAATTAGAAATTAAACTGTAAGTTCATATATTTTTAATATTTAAATTGGATGTTGGGACATCAAAAGAGGTGTTAGAGAATGCTCTTTTTAGAAAAGTTTTTCCACAGATGAATATCCACCATTCATCTTGGTTTTGTGTACTTAGATTGTGATTACGAGAGAAATTTTTGTACATTTCATGAATAATAGTAATCTTGATTTTATTTGTTAACACAGTTAACTTTCACCAATTTAGATCTGAACTGGCCAAACACACAGTAATGTTTATGTGAGTGTATTTAGATACACCTTATTGGTGTCCACCACTGCCACCATCCAAATGGCCCTATCAGTTAGAGGAATACTTCCAGTTTGCTCATGACCTGGCACATAAGAAGCAGGGAGGAAATACCTGCAGCACTGATGAGCAGTTATTCTCATCTATGATTAAATTTCAAAACTTTCTCAGGAAAATGCTCTATTCACCAGCCTATGGGCAGTTCCAGGAAGAGAATTCTGACACCTTAGGGTGCTGGTGAGACCATTCATCTGAGAGGTGACAGTTCTGCAATACTGCCCTTTTTTTCTGTGGCCTAACTGAGCATTCATTACTAAGTTACTAATTGGAAAAACAATATAGAGATCTTTCTTGATCTTTCCAGTCTGGTTCTTTCCATAATATCACAAAAGGTCACATAGTGTTGTTTTCAACTCTTTCCTGAAATATTGAGATGACTTACCTAATCTAGCTTGTTGACATTTCTATCAGCAGTGTAAAAGTTTGCATCTGAGCTAATTGTCTAAACTCTTTCATTAGTTGCAGTATAACAGGTATCCATGGAAACATTTTTGTTGTAATGTGTTTGACTTATTTTAGACAGCTAAGTTTCTATTTATAGATATATCTATTTTCATTGTCTATGAAAATTGTATGAATTTCTGACATTGAGCCTCTATGTGGTAGGAGTCTAGATGAGAAGAATTACATCCCTGTTATCTTATTTTGTCTGGCTTGAAAATCTAATACAAAAGTTTGGTGTTTTTTCTTTTTCTATAAGATCAATCATATTGGAGAGAGTCATATGAGTATTGGAGCTAATGAGTAGTTTTGGTAATTATGGAATTTTTACTCTCTATGCTATCAGTAGACAATGTAGGCATTAGTATTTCTATAGGACAGAAAGCATCATGTGGTATTCTTACCCTGACTGTATTCTGTAACTCCAACTCAGAATGTTTGCGTTTGGTTACTGTCATAAGAAATATTTCTTACAGTTGAATTAAGCCTTCTTGAAAACTTTGAATTAATACATCTGAAAAAAAGTAGTCTGCTGTTGTCCCTAGAAAACTGACCATTAAAGAAAAGGTTTATGGCTGAGGATAAAGACTGAGCTTATTTATAGGAACCTCGTAAAAAATTTAGTTGTCGCAGTTCTTATATGTCTCCTTTCATGGATGACCGACTTTGCTGGTCTGCAGTGGGCAAGCAAAAATTATATGAAAGGAATAGTAGGTAAGTAAACTTATAATCTAACTTTAAAATATTCTTTTTCCTCCACATTGCTTCCCTTGAGATAAGGACTGTTACTATAGAAAGAAGCTACAAACTGGAAACTAGTATAAGTTATTATCTAAGAATAAACATAAATGATAAGCAAATAGAGATTTAATTACTTCAGTGTCTTTAAGACACAAATAATTTATTTCAGTCCTGAAACCAAATTATTCTGAGAAGGAGCTGCTAATCTTGAGTAAGCGCAACTTGTCTCCTCAAGGCATTCTTACTCTACTTCAGTTTTTCTGAAGGCATTAAGATATGCAATTTTAATCTAACAAACAGAAATGTTACATTTATTTGAAGTACTGTTAATGTTGGCAATGCTGTTAAAAATTAGAGATCGTTTAAAATGCAATGTTATATTTATAGTTTCTAGGGGCCAGGAGTAATATACAATCAAGAGAAAGGCATAAAAGCCCCTTTATCCTTCTTCCTTGGTTCTGTCATTGTTCTATACCTGACCACGTCTCCTGCAATTGTTTTAACTGATCCAAACTATCCTTCCAAGCTTTTACATCAATTAACACCCATTATATGTATGGTCAGCACATGAGCAGTCTCCAGGAAACCTGAATATGTTTCGTAGAGTAAGATGTTATTTGAAATAGACCTTCTAAAATTAAATTATATATTTCTTTGCCCTTGTGCAAGTAAGGATAATTCATACCTTATTTTAGACTTGAACCTTAAAAGTTCCCTCTTGCTAAAATATCTACCTACTTCCTAAAATTTTTCATTTTTAATTACCCTTCATCACTTAGTATTATCAGCATCTGCCATTGAAACCTCTACTCAAAATTATTTATGTTCACTGTAATCATATACAGTTGAAGTAGTGGGGTTTCTGTATGATAACATAGTTCCCCAGGCACACATAATCCAAGAAATACAGATTTTTCATCAGCAACGTGAAAACTGGAAAGGAATAATAGTATGCAACAATAATAAAAGTTTCTTTGCTCCTCTTTTCTTCCTACTAGATCAACAGAATGAGGTAAAGTAGACAACTAAGACATCTCTTATATTCAAACCAGAAAACATTATCTCTTTTTTTCAAGTACTAACACAAGAGACTTGGAAAGAAAAGTAATTAGCAGGACTTTAGAGTGCATAACTTGCAATTCATATCTTTCTGCCTGAAGACTTATCAGATATTTTTGAAAATATGCTAGAAGCTCTGGATAATATGATTGGTTTTGATACCTGATATTATGATATATAACAAGGGAAATGCTTCATCACAAGTATTTGGCAGGTAAAACCTTTTAAGGCAAAGTAATGATTAGTGGTTTTCATGAGTGACAATATTGCTCCACAGAGCTTAGTGGTAATGAAGATATACTGTAGAATGGACACCTTGTAGTCCTGGTGAAGACTTTGAACATAAGCCAACAATAGGCTCTTGCATGAAAAAGTGTCAGTGTTTCCTGGTCTGTATTCATAGGAATGTTGGCAGCAGATCAAGGAAGGTGATCCTTCCCCCTCTGCTCAGCCCGGTGGACACATCTGGAGCCCTGGTCCCAGTCCTGGTCTCCACAGTACAAGAGAGAAAGGATCATACTGGAGAAAGTCCAGGGAAGGATCACAAAGATGATTAAGGGACTGGAACATCTGTCATGAAAGCAGGGGCTGAGACAGCTGGGATTGTTCAGCCCGAAGAAGGCTCAGGGGGTCAATATACATAAATTGACCCATTTATTGACCATAAACTGGTCAATACACATAAATACCGGATGGGGGCAGAAGTGGAGTAAAGAGGGTATAGCCTTTCTAAGTGGTGCCAAGTGAAAGGATAAGGGAAAATGAGCAAAGATTCGGATTTTTTTATTTATTTGGTTTATATTGATTTTTATTTTTTTGAGAGGGAAGTTCTCTTCCCTTTTCAAGTAAACTTGCTAGCAAAACCCCTTACTGATTATTTCACTTCTTAGTCTCATAAAGTATAATTGTTTCCTTTGTCCTCCCAGATATCAAGTTATCCCAAGAAGCCTAGCATTTAATTTAAGTTTAGTTTTCCCTAATTCATTGTATTTTCTTCTGGTATTGTACATGGTAAAGTTGTATTGTGACACATTTCCTTTGATATTGACAGGACCCTGAATGTACCTGTGGACTCTGCAGCCTGTCTGCTTCCCAGAGGACTGGGATGCCTCAGCTGTGGTGTGCACTGTTTCAGCCTCAGGAGGTCTCTCCTAACTTAAATATAAGGAGAGGATAAGCTAGCCATGTTCATGGGCTGGAGCCTAGAGTCCATGGCAGACTCAAAAAACATATTAAATTCTTTTTGTTCATTGTAATACCTCCTAGATAAAATGGGAGAAAAGCAGTTGTGAATTCCTTAACATCTTCAATATCTAAAATAAATTTTCAGTACACTTTAAAATACACATAGACAGTCCAGGAACATCCAGTCTAAAATCTGCTGTGCTGATATGAGAAAATAATAAAAGACATATAGGAACAGTTTGTATTTTGTGCCATCAGACACTCCAATCACAAACCCATGCTGTTAGTTTCAGACAGCTTGAAGTGCCCTTCAGCATAACACAAAAGACAAGAAGAATAGAAAATGCAGTTGGTCCAGTGTTGAGCTTAATGGGAAGTCTTAATCCCTTGTGCTTAGGGGAAATATTAAGCTAAAAGTATCAGACAGAGAGATAAAAGTAAGTTTCTGAGTAGATTAGTGGCAGGGAAAAGTCCCAAGTATTAATGTAAAAAAAAAGTTTTTTTCAAAATCCCCTAAAAAAACCTGGAAAACACCTCATTCACAATGTCTGCAGAAGCTATTGTCCTGAGCAAGCAGAAATAAAGATGATTTCATAAAGATGCTCACAGCTTTATCCCAGAGGACCTGTTTCTGTGTGAGTAAAAATTTCCTGCCGATGTCACTGAACCTTTTTTGGACAAAAAAATTTCAGTTTTACAAGAGCTGTATGCATAGATATGCTTGAAAATGTCTTACATATGTCATCTACATTTCTGCAGATTACATGGCTTGGAGAAGACAGGTCAATATTTGTTATAACAGTTCAGTCTTGCAGAAAAGAATGACCATGATCTAATTCTTTAAGTAGAATTGATTGTAACTATAAATGAGAGCCAGATAGAACCCTGATACAGAGCTGTCACTAAGTCACCTGATGCTGGAGAGGTGTATGTTACAACAGCCAGAGCAAACACTGAGATTTCACCCCTCCTTTTCTATATTAAATCAATGTCTATCACAGCATTACATGTATTATATTATCTAGTGTAACAAAACCAAAGCTGTGAAAGATTGATTGGACAATATCCTAAATGTCATAATGTTGAAACAAAGCTGTAATATCTGAAAAAAAAAATCAGAAAAACAACATTTTATTTACCAAATATAAATGACTATATGGAAAACAGTAACAGAACCATGTGTAGTGGGGTGGTTTACCAGAAAACACAGCTCTTACAGAAATAGTAAAGGGAAAAGAAATTATACTGGCTCTGATCAAAAAAAGAACTAATTATTGTTTTTAAATAATTTTCATTGATACATTATGCCATTCATATATGTCTAAATCAAGGAGACCTCACTGCAACTAATGCGCCTACACAAAAATGAAAACCAAACCTAAACCAGCCCACCTATATGACTAGTACTGAATATGACAGCTGTATATGAGAAAACTAGAACACTAGCAACAAATCTTTTAATTTGCTACATATAGGACAGTATTCAACCTTCTTGATTTTCCTTGCATTTTTTCTTCCCTTTGATTATACCACAAGCAGGCATACAAATACTTACAGTCATCTTCACTTTATCTTTTACATCTGTTTGAAGATTGTAATCAATTCAACTTATCCATTACTTGATCTTATTGCTCAGTTTTTCATGTAATTTGTTATTGCTCAGTTTTTCATGTAAACACAGACACATGGACATGCCATAAACATGCACTTCTGCATTCTTGAACATATAAAAGGAAAGAAAATGTCTGGACATATGGACAGATAAAAACTTTTATATGTCTAAATGAAAATTAAAGCACTTTCAAAAGACTTCTACACCTATATTTGAGAGCACTTTTATACAGTGAAGACAAATGGAATATGCATGATTCGCCATCACATTTTTATTGTATCTTTGACACCTTTAGTCATTCATTTGCATTAAAAAATCATCCCCTGGCCAGTACTTAGGCTAACATCTTCACAGTATTTAGATCTTGGCCTTTAAAATTAAACCAGGTGAACATACAAAAACCTCAAATAACTTTGAAAAGTCTGCCTTTTATTGTTTTTATTACTATTCAGCACTTAGAAATAAGGAGTGATTCAACAGTTGTTTCCAAACAACTCTTGAGTATTCCCCAAGCAACAATGCAATATCCGCAAATGACCAGTGAACAATGTTCTAAAAAATCAGGCCTACTTGGAAAAGTAATGTTTAAAAATTCTAGAGAACATTTTTTCCCACTTATAAAATAAGATTGTGTTAATTGTTATAAAATGTAGCTCAAAATTTATAAATAAAAAGCTTTTACGTTAAAAGGAATTCAACAGAGATGCAATCAGAATCAACACTGTCTAAAAGTCAGCAGGTGAAAGCAGGTATATTTTAATGTGCTTTTAAGTTCCACTATGTGACTTAGATGTCTCGTGTTATAGTTATTTTTGTAAATAGTTTCTTCAAATGGAAATGTGCCTTGAGATTTCTTTATTAAATTATACAATTTCCATGTACTGGGAACATGCGTTTCTCCATCCTTGACTCCTCTCTGTTGTGTTTTTCTCCAGTTTTTAATCCTCTGATGTATTTGCTGTGAATTTTATAGGGATATTTCAAATATTTTTAATCCAGGTTGGTAATATTTGATGGTACTTACAGTAATTCTTATGATTAATCTACACTTGGAAACAAGCAGCAGTACAAACTTACAAATACAAAGTACAAATGAGCAAATATAGAATTACACAAAGTAATAAAACCCAAAGTATTTGTTTAAAAATCAACACAATCTTCCTTAAACTTTACAGTTCTCTTAACACAACCATGCACTTGACTTCTATTGGAAAGTATATGATTAAACTGAATTAAATATTTGCATTTGTTTTATTTGCAGATTTCTTTGCATTGTTTTTGTCTTTCAAGTGTCAATGGAGGTTTGAATATATCTGTTTTCCTACACTTCCTTATACTGTGGAAGAATACTGGTCCTTCTAGGTTCTTTGAGCACTCGAGAGATAGAATTACATTATAATATAAATGTAAAAATGGATGGAATTCCAAGAATATATGTATTTATATATTTAGAGAGCCATTTCTTGCCTGGAGTTCTGAGACTTTTCAATAGTAATAGGTTCATGTTCAATACTTTGTCTGGGCATTTTGAGGATAGTGGCATATATAGTAGTTCTAAAGCATCCTGTTATTTCAGCCTTTTGAGACAGCCAGCTCTTGAGTTTTATATCTGTGTTGATGATGTACATTTTCGGTATAACAGGCTGCCTGTCATTAACTTTTGCAAATAAATACTATTCAGCAGCACATATCTTCACATATGTAGTACTTCTTAGGTCTTGAATGTTCTAAATTATGCTACAATTGGTTAAATTATGAGGAATCTTTTTTTTTTTTTTTTTTTTAAATTGAAAAAAATACCTCTGGAATGTCATCTGATATTCCTATCACTGACACAAACACATTTTTTTAAATTTTTTGTTGGCTAGTAAGTAAACTGGCACTGCTGATGGGCATGTTTGGACATATTTTTGTAAGAGCAGGCCCATGACCTAAAGAAATCTGGTTCTGTAATCGAGAATTGTATCTGTTCAGATCTTGAGTCCCATCTGTTTTTATCTACACATTATTATCACACACTCCTGAACACCTTATTTACCCTCGCAGCCTGACATACTAAAAAAGATACCACGATGGAGATGTGTGTATAATGGCCAGGTCTTCAACAGGAGCTCTAGGCAGCAGCATCCAGAGGCTATCCACTGCCACTTGACACTGCTTGTTAAAGGGTAGTTGTTGATGATGCAAGTAGGTTCACCTACATATAAATCATGCATGCCTTTTGAGGTAGGTGGGTTGTTGTTTTTATTGAGAAGACTTGTCCACCCCCGGTCTGTTGAAAAATATGAATGTTAATTGTAACCCTATGATAGATCTAGGGAAGAATTTACTGCAGCCTTTAGTATTCACCACAATTAATTAGTTTTGAAACTGAATAATCTGTAAACACTGTCAGCATATCTCACAAATATGAAGAATTGGGGCTTATTAATACTTCCTTCAGAGAACAAGTGACATACCATCAGCATAAATAATGAGAGCTTGTAAGTAATATGACACTTTTTTTCCTCAGTTCAGTTTAAATTAGACTGTGCAAAACAGTGGTGAACAGACATTTTTAAAGATGAGACCAGAGTTAATAGAACTGTTTTGTCTAGTAGGCAAATGCAAGTTCTAAAAAATTTGCACCTGAGTTCCATAAAAAACAGGAATTGCAAAGCAATAGTGAGGCACAGAAGGAAGGACAGTGGTTAGAATTATGAGAAATGTTCTAAGATGGCTCATGACAGACTGATTTCCAGTCTCCTGCTGAAAATGCCTCAGTAGAAGATGTCCACACTTAGAGAAATAAGAAGTAAAATGGAAACATAGCAATTGGAAAACAGGTTTTTTAAAGAAAGGAAGGCTAATATAAGACATTAAACATCTAGAGACTGATTTTGTGTCAAAAATTAAGTACTTCATTACTCAAATGAGTAAATAGAATACAAATTAAGAATTGAGAAAGATGGTCAGATTACTTACTGGACAGAAGTTTGTTGTGATGTATTTATTAGTAAAGGTCCTACAAAAATTTCTATCACTATTTCCTAAGAATTATTTGCTAAGATTAGGCCACATGGATTTATAATCTTAGTTTAAGTGCTTATTCCCCTACCCTTCCTCTTCCAGTTCCACTTTGTCTTGTTTTCTGAATAATTTTTTATTTATTATTTTGTTTGTATTATTGTTGTGACTTAAGACCATTATATAATTTTATAATTATATAGTAAGAGTGCTATAGCAAAAATCATAATATGTAATTACTATACTCAGTATATACTATTAATTATAATTAAATATATAATGTATATATTATATATAATTATATATAATGTATAATTAAATAAGATATATCATATAATTTTACATATAATATAGCATTTTACATGATTGCATTTTTATATTATATATAACTTTTTTCTGCATGAACTTAGTTCAGGACAGCTTCTACAACCATATAGTCCAAGTTAATAGCCAAAGAACTGACATGAGACACAGAACCTCAGATGTTTCCACTGCTTCAAAACCAGACACTATTCAGGTTCTAGACAGGATATAAAATTTCATAGTCCAGGCTGGTACCCTATCCACCGCAAACATCTGCCCCTCTTATGACATGTAAGCTATAACTTGCTTGGTTTTTTTTAGAATTATATACATGCTTGTGTGCCATTCTCCATTTGAAGAAAATAGAGATTAGAAAATAGAAGATTATGTATCTGTTATTATTATTTTTATGTCAATTTGGTTAAAATTATGTCACCTGTCAGCTTATATTTTATATTTGCCCATCCTTTTTCCCTTCTTCCCCTTTGTGTTCTCAGCTGCAAAAGTTTTCCTAAATATGTCAGATTCTTTCAGAATCAATTTGAAACATTAAAAGTAAAGGAGAATTCCATCTTTTTTCTGTCTTTTCTTTCTATTTTTTTCCTTTCAGATCATTTTAGTTTTTTGACCTCCACGGCACTAGTCCTGAAGATATCTACATGTATACAGTTAAATTTCCTCTTACTTTCAACAGATCTCCACAACACAAAACTTCGACTGCTTTCCTTTCCCTCCTTTCATCCTTCTAGTGTTCCTGATTTACACCATCTACCATCTCTTTGGCCATAACTTATGGAAGATAATGGAAGAATCATAGGATAGACTGTCACATGTCTCTTCTTTGAAAAAGAGAAAAAATAATAGCTATTATGAAAATGAAGACTCTACTGCTGTGTCCTCCAAAATTGCTAGCTATTCTCACCCACTGATCTAAGAAAAGCAGAAAATATTTTTAATAACAAGTATTTCCCACGCCACAATAAAACATGAGGTCTTGAGTTTTATTTTACTGTTTAATTTAGAAAAAGTAATATGCTTCTTTTTTTACTTTGTGCCATTTATTCCACAATGCTGAAAATGCTGCTGGTGATTCTATGGAAATATATTTTCAAGACTATGCTAAAGATACCAACAGTAGGACAGAAGCAGATTTTTTTGTACTATGAAACTCAAAATCAGGCAGAAAATCCCAGACAGCCATTGAGAATAATAGATTTGTGGATTAAGGTACCAAAGGTGATAAAATCTCAAGCTAAACAAATGAAATCATAGAATCATAGAATTGTCTAGGTTGGAAGGAATCTTTCAGATAACCAAGTCTGACTAACCCACCACTGACTAACCCACCACTAAACCATGTCATTAAGCTCCACATCTATATATGTTTTAACTAATGAAATTTGACACCTCTCACTCTCTGTCTCACTTCAAGTAAGAAGTTTGAAAAGTAAAGAACAGCAAAAACATTCTATTTCCTTATTTCAGCTTAGTTCACTATGAGCAGATTAAAGATGTGTCACATTAGTCATGGTAGTGGGATATTTCTATGAGTGACATTTATACTACTGTGTAGCATTAGTCACGGGATCTAATCACTACCAAGTTTTCTATTTCCACTTACTTGGGATTTCATTTCAGTTCTATGTAAGGCTGATTCTTCTTTTCTTCAGAAGAGAATATTGTAAAACTTGGTTCACTTTCTAGTGGAATTTTATAATACAGGGCTCTGCTCTTAGCCATGAGGTAGTTACAGGAATTTCCCCTTGAAATAAGTGGAGATAAAATGTAGAAAGGGACAGATGGTACAGACAGAGTAGAAGTCTCACTATAAAAAGAATTAAATCAAGCATCTTATTTTAATTCATCACTGTGGAGACAATAAAATTAACTGAGTCTATATTGGCTTCATACTCTACAGATTCCCAGATAAAATGGATTAAGGAGATATTTTTTTCACACTAAATAGGTAATCATGTATATCTTTTGGTGTTATGCCTTACCTTAATTTTTAAAACCTTGGTCTAATAGAGAAGTAAGTGAGATGAAATCCATTTCTCCTGAAATAAGCACTTAATTAAAGTAACTGGAGCCAAGTATACAACTCCAAAGAAAAAGAAAAAATGAAGATAATCCATTCCAAATTAATTACGCAGCTACTCCCATGACATATGGAGAACTAAGTAAACACCAGGTTGCCTAACTTCATCAAACTTGGCTTTGGTGTTTATTTTTTCATTTCAAATTTAGCTACTACTGATGGCACCTTCCTCTAGATCAGGAGAATTTCTTGTATGAAAAGCAATAAGCATATTCCCTCTTTTTTTACAGTTCAGAAGATTTATGCACAAACTAAGACAGCTGGAGCTGAATTCCAGAATGTCCTTGTCACAGGGAACTTGGCTTCCTCACCCTGCACAGGGCTTTAAGGTGCACCAGCCACTGGACTGCAAGGCACGATTTTCTATTTCTGCCAGTGTCATCAACATATTCCCAGGAATCAGACCATCAGACCAAGTATTGATGCATTGAAAAAACAGGGGTTATAATAAATATCAATTTTCAGGCTCTGATTTGATATGATTTCCTGTGTGGGTTTTTTTTCCCTCCTCTCTAACTGAACCTATACCTTTTTTACTTCAACATTCTGCCCCTGTGGTTAAAGTGAATAACTTTCAGAAGGCAGATGCAAAGTATTTTAAAATGCTAACTGAAAAACTGGAAACAAAAAACTGAAAAAGAAAATCTTAGTCTTGTTTGTTTTACAGTAAACAGAACTCAACACACAATATAACTTCAGAAGTTTGCATCGTTTTTTACAGAAATGTGATTTGACGTGATTTAGATATGTGAATATATTTTTATGAAATATTACAAGACACAAGAATATACTTGGAGGCATTGTTTTCAATAGGAAATAGTCAAGTATCAGACTTGCATTAGCAATCTTTCTGTTGAATACATGGAAAAATAAATGCAGAAACTAAGGCATCTAGCAGATGGGTACAGTGTGGAAAGTGCTTAAAATCAAGTCACGTTGCATATTTCATCGAGACTTTTTCCATTTGTGCCTTTCTCCAAATGATATTATCTTTAGAGAAGAAATCTCACGCTCTCCTTTGTCATTTAAACCTCTATGACCCTGTTCAATCCTTAGGCAAAAAGGATATAAAGAAAATTGGACGAACACGAATTGAGTGTCAGAAAAGAAATTCTTCCATTGCAAGGTGAACTAGCCTGAACATGCAAAAGAGACACTCTGTGGTATGACATAATTAAAAAGAAAACTCTTTCCAGATCAAGTTGCTTTTCTCTATACTTTCAAAATCCAAATCCTGTCTTTATCCATAAAATTACTTTTTGGTTTTTTTTTTTAAATTCAAGCTACAGGTTGAATTTTGAGTTCAGTACATTAATATAGGTTACTTCAGTCCAAGAAAAATATTTTTGAATGGCTGTGAGACACTGAAATTGAATAGTCAGACATATTATGATAATGTGGAAGAGTCAGAGTCTGACCACGCAGACTTTAGACTAGAACATGCGGAATAAAATTTTGCAGGAGCAAATTGAAATCAATTCCTGCCAGTCAGCATTCTTAAGAATCCCACTTCTAATGAATGTTTGTGATGGATGTGCAGCCTCCATCCTTAAGGATAATTTATGTAGTTTGGGAAGGAACAGGAAAACCTTGTCAGCCTTATCAAAGACCTTTGAGTTCATCTCCTGACATCTTAACCAGTCAGTGTGTATGACAGCATGTGGAAAAATGTCAGACACAATTTATGCATAAGATGAAGAGATAGGTCATCTAAAAAATACACTAAAATTACTTGAGATATTTAGTGGAGAGATTGAATATTATTCTATTTTATGGCTTTATTTTCTATTCTCCTTTTTTATTATTGTTATATTGCTCTTCTTTTGGCAAATATTTCAATACATCCCTTGTGTTCACATCCAGCTTTGATATTGCCTTCCTATTTCAGACCTGAATCCTCCAAACACTTATTTTGTATGCTGCCCACTAAAGAACTGATTAGAAAGAACTGGGGGCCACAAAATATTTTTAATCTTACAATTCTGTTACCCTTGTATTTCTTACTTAATCATTATAATTTCTTTAGGCCTTTTTCCTAACGATCATTTTTTACTTCCATCTTATCCTTACACTTTTTCTTCCTTTCTTCTACAAAATTACTTCATTTACCCATTTTATAACAATAAATCTTGATAATTTGCAATCATTTCATGATGTTTCTTTTAGAACACCCTTGTCTTGTCTACTCTCTAGCTACATGCCCTTGATAAAATGTAAATGAAAGACTGGCAAGAGTACTGTATTTGTGTTGTAGAGACAACCTCTCCTGCGCATTTTCATAAGAATTTCCCTCAACGCACATGCTTTTCTTTTTTTCCCCTATATTTTCTTCTCCCTTATCCTCACTGAACATAGGACTGCTGCCATCTTCCACCCCATATTTGTCACGCTTTTCCAAGTTTCCCTGTTTGGGGTCTTCCCAGACATAACCAGTGGTGACCTGTTTCTTCCAGACTCGCACTGTGTTTTCTTGCTTTTGCTACAGGCAGGTTACTTCACTTGGTCTCTCAGAAAATGCTATGCTGTATCTCTAGACTCTACTGCATACACCTAAGGGCAGATGAGAGAAGCATCAGTAATCAATCTGTTTCATACCATGCAGGTATGAGAAGCCTGTTAAGCTGCAGGCGGTGTGCACAGGCAATGGAGAATCTGTTAATGACATCTCCCCAAAGGTATCTAAAATCTGCCTGGAAACAAAAGAAGAGAGAAGAGGACACACAACTAAAATAAAATCTTATTTTATTTTATCAATCTTATATCAAGAACTGAGCTTGATTTTGATCACTGTATATTAACTAGAACACTATATGGTTTATTGGTTAGGTAAACTGTATACCTGTATACACTTAACACTGATATGTATCCATCCCTGCTCTAGTGGGAGGTGTCCCTGTCCATGGCAGGGGGGTTGGAAGTCAATGAACTTTAAGGTCCCTTCCAACTCAAACTACTTAAAAATTACTCTCTATCTTTCTCTTAAGTCCCATTTAAGTACTGAAACACTGCAATAAGGTCTCCCTGGAGCCTTCTCTTCTCCAGACTGAACAACCCCAACTCTCTCAGCCTGTCCTCACAGGAAAGGTCTTCCACCTCATTTTTGTGGCCCTCCTCTGGACCCTCTCCAACAGATTCATCTCCTTCTTATAGAGCCATTAACTGCTACCCTCTGGATGCAACCATCCAACCGATTCCTCATCCACTGAAAAATTCACCCATCAATTCATCTCTCTCCAATTTAGAGAGAAAGATATTGTGGGGGACCACATCAAAGGCTATAGAAAAGTCCAGATAGACAACATCCATAGGTCTTCCCTTGTCCACTGATGTAGTCACTTCATCACAGAAAACCACTAGGTTTGTTAGGTAAGGCTTGCCCTTGGTGAAGCCATGATGCTGTCACAAATCACCTTTGTGTCCTCTGTGTCCCTTAGAATAGCTTCTAGCAGGAGCTGTTTCATGATCTTCCCAGATACAGAGGTGAGGTTGAGAGGTTGACAAGTTGGTAGTTCCCAGGGTCCTCCTTTCTGCCCTAAAAGTGGGTGCAAGTTTCTCTTTTTCCAGTTGCTAGGGTCTCCACCTGACGGACATGACTTTTTAAATATCTTGGGGAGTTTCTTAACAATGACAACAGCAAATTCCCTCAGGACTCAAGGCCAGGTTGAATGTTGCTTTGAATAACCTGGTCTAGTAGAAGGTGTTCCTGCCCATGTTGGGGCAGGTGGAATTAGATGATCTTTGAGGTCCCTTCCAACCCAAACCATTCTATGATTCCCACAGAACCACGTATTAATAGACTGGGCCCATCTGTTTCTTCCAGTACCACTGCCTGCAACGAGAAGGAGAGAGGGAGAGAGTAAAAATGTTTCTGAGCAGGTCAAGCCAGGATTTCAAGAAA
>JAOXNG010000021.1:78304525-78322402 GCA_028566535.1 Scolopax minor
TAGTCATATTCTCATGAGAATAAAATTTCTAGGTCCCCACTCCAGACAGTATTTTGACTATGCTGCCAGCCATCCCCAAAAGTCCAGATACAAGTTATCACAGCTGCTGTTGTGATGGCCATGGTGGACAAGGCCCAAGCAGGAGCCAGGGGGGGAAGAGGGGGGAACAGGGAGAGCACACCACCACAACAATTTGGTAGGTTTACCACTCACTCTTTTGCCCCATTTGGCTGGATATGTACATTGTTAAGACTGCAGACAGTGCAAACTCCCATTGTCAGTAACATTCATGCTCTTAGTATAAACAGAAGCCTTTAATGCAAATCCAGTATAAATAATGAATACCTTCCATCTTGCCAAAAATATACTTTTTATCTCTAAATATAAGTTTTTGTCTCTACAGTCAGTTACTGATTTCTTTTACAGAAATGTGGAAAAGGATGTAAGTCACTGTGGTTAAGCATACAAACATATTCTCCTTTTCTTTCTCTCTCTCCAGTTTCCATGGTAACCCATCAAAACTAATAGAGGCCCACAGAACGTCATGTTCAGATATGGAACAGTAATACAAAAGGTTCAATTTGTAGTTCAAAATGAAAGGCAAATTACAGTGTGTTAAAATCAGTGTTATAAGTACATGTTTAAAATGTAAAAGTTTAGATAGAAAACTTTAATGTTTTATAGATTATATGTACAGACAAAACCTTTATAGGAGCCCTACAGATTGAATGTAGAATGTTTAGGACTTTAAACAGAAATTTTTAGAGTATGGTGAAGAATTTAGAGGCAGATAAATTGTTATATATCAAATTATGTGTCAAAGTCATCTCTATTTTCCAAGTGATTTAATTCATTCTCCAAAGTGTAGGAGTTTCTCTAGGAGTATTACAGTAGAAAATCTGGATGGTTGTTGGATAGAGGACACTTTGACAAATAAACCAGATTGAAATTAAAACAAACAAACAAAATTTCAGTCCAAAATGAAAGAAAACAAATGTCATTAAAATCTAATGCTACACTTTTCAGAATGAAAACATGGAAAAAACACATTCCGTGAATCTTCTTGATCTTTGAATATTACTTAAATCAGTGCAGGTCCAACAAAATTCATTCAACTGGACACCTTTATGTCAGGTAAAAGTCTAGCTGTGAATTTAATCAATAGGTGAAAGGAAATTTAGGTAGATCAAAAAGGCAAACTGTGAATGACTTGGTTTGACATATCTGAAAGTTATCACTGCTGCCAAAGATTGAGTTGTCTCTTCCAACTCTCTTTCCTGTACTTACAGAGTCTTCTATGGAGCTCTTTGCATCTTGATGGTGAAGTAAGTAGAGACATTGATTTATCTGAGAAGGTTCTTTCTCTAAGTTCTTTTCAGGTGGATGTCTTGTCTCTAAGTTAGGTTAAATGCTTGTGCTGTCATAATAAAAAGGGGCAAACAAAAGTGAAAAACCACTGTTTTGATAAGTTGAAAAGCACTTTAACTGGTAAGTCTTGCTTAAATGTAGTTCAAATAACAGCACGGGATTTAGTTATTTTAGTGTTGAACATCAAGTCTCCGATTCTATGATTCTTTATAAATTGAAAATAAAAATATCTGTTCTGCCTCTTCAGTTTCAACTAGTATCTACAGAGCAAACAGTGCATCTGTGCAAAATATAATAAATCTCACTCATCTCAGGTCTTGTACTCAGTTTATCATGTTGTACAATGAAGTATGAATAGTAGTGTCATAATAGTGAAAACGAAGAAATAAACTATTCATAAAATCTAATGCAGGTTTAGTAAAATCCAGGTTTGTTTAACATGGGTTTTGGAGATGTTTCCTGTGATCATGGGTGAAATAGAATATTTTTTCTTCCAGGCAAGAAAGTCAGATCTGGAACTGAGTTGCAGATTAGAAAAGTAACTATATATATTAGAAAAATATATTAGAAAAAAGTATATTAGAAAAAGTAACTGTCCTGAAATATTATTAAGGTCTCCAGTGGTGCTCCTTATCCATCTAACATCAGTTTACACTTCATTAGTAAACACACTTCATGCATGCCACTTTAAAAAAGGAAATCTTGGAGTGAAGCTCTGCCTTATTTATATGTTTTAGGTAATCACTGGAGGAAAGCTCCACCATTAACTGATGTCTGAACATATCCTACACATGTAATACACTGTTTGAGGGGACTGTCTGGTTACCATACTCATGTAATAACCTATATCCATCAACAGCATTTAGATTTTTGTGAATTTATGGAGCTAATCACCAGTCCTGATTCTGACAGCTGATGAGACATTTTTACACAGCTAGTTGTTATTCACAAACTCAGAAAGCAATTGGGTTTTTTTCCCCTTATAATGAATGCCTGCTTTGACATGTTTAACTTTCTGATATCAACTGCAAAATTATTAGTAAAAATATATCTACTGCGTAACAAATGCACAAGTGATAGGTTTGGAAAATAAATAAGTGAATACAGCAGTGACACAACTTTCAGTATTAGCCTCTAATGAGAGTGTGAAAATAGGAGTGAAAAATGGAAGCTTGTCATTGTCATCTTAGGAAACTACAAAGAAAATGTTAGTAGCCCAGAGAAGAAATCATTATAATAGTCAAAAAAAGGAGGTTATTTCAAGGAGGATAATAAAAAGGTGACATAAAAATTGTCAGAGCACTGAACAGAATAAGTAATTGAAAGAAATGTGTGCCAAAACGTATCAACAATGAGCATTATTATCCTGGATATTGGAGATGGGAGTTTGTACCTAATTTGGAGGACATGAGGGGTCAACTTCACTTATGGAAAACCTCTTCATTAGGTTAGATAAAGACTCTTTAATGCTAAACCATAAGCTCTCAGTTGTCTCCTCATCCCCAGCTAGAGCTCCACACACTTCAGCTCTCTCACATCAAGGGCAACTCCCCCTCTTTTTCTTTCCATCCTGTCTTTCCTAAAGAGCCTGTATTCCTTCATTGCAACACTCCAGGCATGGGAGCCATCCCATCATGCGTCCACAATCTCAACGAGATCATAGCCCTGCAACTGCACAGAGTTCTCTAACTCATGTTTATTCCCATACTGCATGCATTAGTGACTTCATTAGCAAAATTTGGGTTATACATCACTGGTGCCTGATAGAAAGCCTTAAATGAGAAGTCTATGAACACCCCTTTTAGGTGCATCTTTATCGCAACATCATAGCTTTTCCTACCAGGGACTGCATGAACTCTGCAAGCATTCAATTTAAATAGTGAGAGCTTGTTTAGGAAAGAAAGGTACCAGCCCAATTTTATTCCAGGGTGTCCTTATCCTCTCCTTTCTTGTGTGACTAGATATATACCTGTAGATAGGGAAAGTGGTCTAGACTGATTAGAGAAGACTGGAAAAATTAAGGCAGCTTGCAGTCAGATCCTGAGAGACTAAATAACTGGAACCATAAGCTAGTTGCATTGTCATGGTGGGGCACCTAAATAAGAATCCATGGTGTAACTACAGCAGTAGTTAAAAGTGCTTTTTATAAGTATTTATAAGTATGGCTTTTTTTTTTTTATCTTCATCATATAATTAGTTCTGATATGCTCCAGATTCTTTCCTTTGTAACACTAAAAGCCACGAAATGTAATATCTACTTCTGTGAAAAATCTTAGCTACATCTTCTTATTTTTAAATAAAATACATGAGGAAGGGAAAGAAAAAAAATCTTGAAAACCTGTAGGTCTCATCTGATAAACAGATATTTACGGATTTGGGTATTTAGTTTTTTTAATTTGGGTTAGCTTATTTGAGGGGAGTGTTTGTGGTTTGGTTGATTGGTTCTTTTTCTGTGTGTGCTATCTTTCAAGACCTAATATATTATTTGGTTTTGTATGGTTAGGATCTTAAATAGCAAAGTGATACCCTCTAACCCTCATCACAAAGTGATACCCTCTTTGCAGCCAAATAGAGCTATGTTTTCTAAAACGAAAAATACGCTATTAAGCTTCATTTATGTGTGTGTGTGTGTATGTAAAAATATTTATAACATTTCTATCCGTTATATCTGTTGTGACAGATAATTCTAAGAAAGCTCTTTGTTTGTCAAGGGTTCCTGTAGCTTACGCCTCACCTGAAATCATAATCCTTTTTTTTTTTGACCTGATTATCATTTCTATGGCAACCAATTGTAATATCAAAATGGAGCATTTTGCCATTTTGCTTTCAAGTAGGGAATAAGCAGCAAGATGTGATTAATTCTTAAAGTGCAAGGCTATTCTAAAACTCAACAAAAATAGTATTGTGACATTCAATAGCCCCCTGCCCCCCCCCATCACATTAATTCAGTTTACAATTGAAACAGTTTTTTCTGACTGCCAGCTCTTTAAATTAGGTCTGGGATTTGGAAGCTTATTTGTCTTCTATCTGACTCATAGATCACCAATAATAAAGATTTTTGCAGGTCAAGTATTGCCTTCAGATTCACTTGTGCAACTCCATTACTTTCAGTCAGGTTGCATAAATGTAACTGAAGGCAAAACACCAAAACAGTTGACTTCAAACTGGAACTTTTAGTTAACAATTGTATTGATTATGTTCAGGCCAGAAAATTATGCAGTGCACTCTCCCAGATCTATATTGTTTCTGTCTACTTAAAATTAATTTCTCCTTATAAGACCTCCCTGTTGACATATTTGATTATAAACAAATAACAGGCGCAAGCAACAGATTGTTTTCACAAATTCAATTTTGAGACTAAAGATGAAGCTCTGTTTATGAGGTGTGCTTTGCATTTAAAAAAAACCCAAACCTTTTCCTGCTTTTCCCAAGACTTTTCCTGCTTGGTTCCAACCCCACCCCACTTTTTAAATAAAAATCTTCCTATTGTCACCTTGTTATCTGTCCAGCTGCATCCTTCTAGAGTGGAGTTGCTAGAAACTTCAGTAACTTCTTGGTTCTCTTGCAGTTCTCCATGATGTACAAGATGTCAGGGCCTGAGGGCAATAAGAGGCATTGCTTCCCTCACTTAGCATCTTCTGGGGCTCCCCTTACCTTGCCCATAGCCCAGGACAGCATTTCAACCCTCAGGGCCAATTGTCACTGTCTCTGTCCAAGCAATTCCATAGCAGGTCCAGTCTCCAGCTCCCCATGGCCTTGCTCTGTCCAGCCACAGGTCCCACACACATTCCAGCCCAGCATTGGTCCATCCCTAGTTGAGGCCTGATGCTCAGGGGTAGGGCTTCTCCCAGTGTCCCCCAGGCTGCCCCATCCTGGCTGGGGTTGTGAGACAGGTCCTGCCCGCCCACTGCCCAGAGAGACCCCAGCCCACACAATGCTGTAACACAAGACAGTGTCGTTGCTGTTTATGCACTGGGCTTGTTTTGTTATTTCACTTAAAGGCAACAACTTTTGTGATTTGTGCAATTATAATTCAATAATAGTGGTGGTGATTTTATTTGGGTTGCCTAAAGCAGTCTTTGAATTTTTAAGTTCTCTTGACAAAGGGAATGCTAAAATATTTAAGGCAGCAAGAAAAGAATAAGCCAAAGTATATAAAGAAAAAACATGCTTGAGCAGCTAAGAGCAGTTTTAATTTAAGTGAAAGCATCATTGATCTGGCAGTTGTATGGTAGGAGAGTTCATGCTTCACTTTTTCCTTAAAGGCAAGGCTAGTAATCAACAGTGGGTGTTGTGCCTCTATTTGGACAAAATATTGAAGAATCTGTTTATGTCCTTTGCCTTCACAGATGACCTGTCACATGACTTCATATTCTGTAATCTTGATAAGTTTTCCAGCAATTTAGACATGGATTAAACCAAGTGAAAAGGGCTACTTTTCTACATAGGTTTCAAATGTACACCTTTAGGATAGGTAAACACTGTCCATTATTTCAACAGATATGGGGAACTGCAGATATATATTTTTTTTACTGTATTTATGTATAATACATAGAGAAGCAGTTAGAGTAATCAGGAAACGGATTGAAATGATACTCAGATCTGGATTCAATGTTCATTCTGTTCCCAAATTAAAGCATGGATATTAGTAAAATACTTCCATTTCAGAGCTCCATTTTCAGGTGTGTATAATATATTTTGAGTCAGTAAATTCTAAAATTCTTTGGGATATCTCTGACTTAATATTAGATATGTAAAAGTTAATTATCCAAGCCAAAGGAAATGATTTTGACTTTCCAGTATACTTACTAGAAGGAAATAAAAACTTCCAGAGAGTGCTTCAACTCCCCTTAGACATATATTTTAGCATACCATGAACCATTTGATGGTAACTATTTCCATTAACTACAAAGGAAACGTAGAATTATTAGCTTTGACTTAGACAATGAACTGTTAAGCACCTAATATTAAGGCCAATTAATTCAAATTTAGGTGAGATTCATTTGTTGGGAACTCATAACTCTATACATTCGTTGAAGCCTGTGCATTGCTTCAGCTGATAAAAAGCTGAAATTTCTTAGGACGTTACCCATTACATGCAACATTTTTGTCTACTGTGGACTTGAGATAAAAATGTTTTTAAAAGGGAAATCTAAAATTTTTCATTTTAAAATTTGTTCAATATCTGAGTTCCAATGAGGATAGGGCTAATTTTCACAAGGAGCTGGGAAGGGACACAGCAGGATGGCTGACCCAAACTAGCCAAAGGGGTATTTGATACCATGTAATGTCATGCTCAGTATATAGCTGGGCGATCTGACTGGCCAAGAGACTAGATCTCACAGATTGGCCATGCGTGATAGTTTAAATAGATTTGGCCTGTGTAGCAGGACAGTCACCTCCAGGCTGCCTTGTGGAAATATCTCTGGTCTGTGCTAACTCCCAGCTGTGTCCTGAATGTGCTAGGTAGCAAAGGCCAAAGCCATGCCAATGATGATGCTAATAGTAGAGCAATATGGATCATCTCTGGCCGGTGCTCATTTCTCTATCCTGGCCTTATTTAGTTAATTTACATAGTCACAGTGTCAGGGTTTGAGTGATGAAGCTAATCTATAGTCATTGGAAAGACAAGTCCTCTCAGAGGGCAATTGAGAGCTCCACTATAAGGTTCTGACACTGAATTGAAAAGGAGATTCAACCACATCAGTTTTAGGTGCCTCTTTTCTCCAGGCCACCTGCTGAGACAATGCATTTGCCATTTCAATTGCTAATTACACAAAACATCATACATAATGGTCTCACTGTTTCCAACAGGAGCACTTTTCAAACTAAAAGGAGAGGGGTTTATTGATAGTTACAAATAAATGAACCAAATTATTTTATGTTACTTATTTCCTTGATTTCTATTCCAAAATACCTTTAACTGTTTTCTGTAAAAATCTTAAACTACCTAAATGTGTTGTCACAAAAAGCTTTGTCAGGAAAATTTTACTTAAGGGGAAATTTCCTTTCCTCTCAATTATGATCTCTTCAGGTCTTTTCTCGTGTTTAAGAAATGTAATGTGATGGATGAGTAATTTATGATGAAAAGAGTGCTAGGGCCCTGAGGGAACCATCAGCCCTGACAGTCCATGCCCACATACCCCAGGACTTCCCCCACACTGTTCATGGCCCAGAAACCCATGTCAGGACCCCAGAGCTATCAGCCCCTGCCCCAGTGATGCCACAGCAGGGACAGTGTTCAGCTCCTCACGGCCCTGCTCAGCCATACGATCTGGTGAGCTGGGCCCACCTACAGTCCCACATCCCAGCCCAGCACTTGCCCATCCCAAGGGAGGTGCCTGATACCCAGACTGGAGCTCCCCCAGTCTGCCCTGCATCCTGGATGGGGGTCCTGTAGGCTCATGAGCCTCACACATCTCCCACCTCCAGAGAATTTTATCCCCTACTTTACATAGAGAATTACTGATCTAATCTGGGAGTTATATTTTCATTTTCTTCTACTTAGTTGTAATTAAATGCTAGATTAGCATATGCTTTGCTTGCCAATAAGGACTTAACTTCCCTTGGTAGCAGACCAAAGCCATTATTACTCTCCTGGTAATAATGTCACAATATTACCATGAGTCTTGATATGAAATGCCTGCACACTTTGGTGCTTACTGTTCTTGTTCAGCCTGATCATCCTCACTGTCCTCATGCTGTTGTGTCTAATCAGCGTAAATAGAGAGGAATACATTCCGGCAGTGGACAAGTTCTGACTCTTTCAGTGATACAGATGTTTGCAGGACAGTCCCTCTCCCACTGGCACCAGAGGTGTGGCTTAATTGCTTGAGCCAATCATGGTAGTATTGTACCAATAAATTCCTAGAGTTTTTCATTCACTATTCTGTTGTGTAATCACCTAATACTGAAGTACTCTGTGGTTAAGCTAAATGATGCCCTGCCTAGCTGGACAATTGGTGCTCTGACTAGATTGATAATATGGTACATTTTATTCACACTGATGATACCTAAAGCAGTGAATAGTCTCCATCTGGGTCAGTGAATGTTCTTAAGCTGGGCCTTCCCCACCTTAAGACGAAGAGTAAGAAACTATGCTACTATCAAAGTCCTTTTAATATGTCAAACTACTTCTTCATCATCAGAGTTGAATTTTTTTAAAATTATCATTCTTTCAATACCACATTAATTTGTCCTCCTAAACTGAACGCCAGAGAACCGGCAGTCTTGAAATGACACAGACACATCATTTTGTGTTAAATGATTTTTATAATAACCAGTACAGGAGATAGAAAACTCCTACATGTTTTAATGTGTGATGAAAGATGTCATAAGCTCCCGGATAAGCCCAATGAATACTGAATTGTAAAGCTTCAATTTTTTTCCTATTTCATTTGTGTCAGACAGTCTGAGCAAGCTATGTCTCTCACTACACATCACTGCGTCTTCTCTTCCTGCCTATTGCAAGTCATTGCAGGATACTTGTTTGGCCTGGCAGCCTGATCCATAAGCCAAAGTTAATGAGCTAAGTGGACGAGTACACAAGTGAAATTCTGTTGTATGCTCCTCTAGCAAGTGTGAGCATTTGTTTTATTTTTATTCATTTTTTCCAACAAATAAAGCATTGATTGTTATCAAAACCCAATTTCTATTAAATCAAACCAAACAAAAAATTAACTTCACAAAAATTTAAAATAGCCCCACATAACTATCTTTTGGCAGAGCCTTTTTCTTCAACTATTTTCTTTCATTATTTTATTGTACTTTATATACATATATATATATAATTATGACTTTATAAATCTTCACAACTACTGCATTGGACAGAAGTTAGTTTGTATTTGCACAGTTCTAATACAAACATTCTTATCTGTTCTGCTCTGGAAATAATTATTAATAATATGAGTGAATAAATAGTAAATCAGAAAGAAAACTGCAGTTTGGAATATGAAGTATCTGGCTATGTAAGTGTAGTTAATTCTCAGTCCTTCAAGAAAGACACTGTTCTACTAAATTATTTTTTTTCTTAAATAAGAATATATTGGTTCATGGTCACTTAAATTCTATTAAGTTTCATTAAATATATTTCATTTTCAAAGGAAAGTTGATGAGTTGAAATGGGCTGATCCTCATTTTTGTTTTTCGTGTTGTTAAGGTCAACTCTTGTTTCCTTGAAAATAAGAGAAATACATGCGGAAAAAAAGAAAAAAAAAAACCAGCAAATCTACAACATGCAATTGCCTCTTACAAATTTGTTGTTGGATAATGGCAATCTAAAACAGAATGACACAAACTTTTTAGGATTCCCAGTAAGTCCATACTGCGCTGTGTTATTGGTAAGGCTGTATCTTTGTGTCCAAGAAAAAGAATCAGCTACATCTTCTGCACTTACAGCCATGGAATAGATGACTATTATGCTGTCTTGGTCACCTGAAGTAGGTTTTGGTTTAGATGGAAAAAAAAAGGTAGGTAAGAAGAAAAAAAATTCTAATTTAGAATTTAACACAGAGGAAGCAGAGGATATAATGGACCTCTCATAACAGGCAATGTTGGAAAAGAGACCAAGATATATCTCAGGTTCAAGGCAATTAAAATTTGGAGATTTCTCTATGTTTACCAAAATCTTTGGTAAGTTTCACCCCTTCTGCTCATGGATTTTCTTCTGTCATTATTAAAGGGCTTACAGTGAAAAAGATATCTCATTGTCTCATTACTTTGTAGAATTATTTATTGCTTCATCAAGTGCAGTCTATTACTTTGTTTCTTACTCCTCTTGTCTGCCAGATGCTGTGTTAACACGGTTCCTGGAATTTGTCAATATGTGATTTGATTTGATATCAGTTTGTTTTTCTGTCTTTCATTTTTTTTAACCTTATGACATGTTTAATCTATCAAGCTGATCTGAGTTGTTGTGCTATGCACAACACTATTCTTTTCAAACCAGACAGGCTAACAGCTGTTTACATAAGCACTGCTTTGGGTTTTTTTTGCTTTTTTTTTTTTTGGTTATCTCTCCTTTTACCATAAGAAAGAAGAAATAGTAGAGATAAATTTATTATATATTTTCAAGTTGCTAACGTGAAAAATATCTTATTTCTCCTATCAGTGTAACATATTATGAAAATATTGTAATGAATGTAACGAAAAGGTAATTACTAGGTGCCAGTAATGTTACAAAGACTTGCTATTCATGGATAAAATTAGTAAATCCCACTAGGGTGAGTTACACCTCATCTTTGGCTAGGTGTAGTTTCTTTTTTTCTTTTCTTGTTCATTGCCCTACACCATAAATTCTCCAAATATGCTCTTATTGTCTTCACCTCCCTTTCAATTTTCATACACTGATTATGAAATGATACACTTCCCCAACATTATATGCTTCCCCAAACATTATGTGTTTCATTAATCTGATACATAGGTGGCAAGCCAATATAGAGATATAAAAGTGCTGAAGAAGACTCAGCAAAGACTTATCAAAAAAACCCCAACGTACCTTTCTGTTGATTGCAGTGTCCAGAGGTCACATTTTTTTTTTTGAGAGGTTGTAGAAGAGAGATAAGTGAATTGAAATATCTCAGCACTTTCAAACAGTATGACAATACCAACTTCTCAGAGAGGACAATACTTTGGTTAGTCTGCTTCCAAACCCCCTTATTATTTTCCATTTCTCTGTGAAGCTAGAAACTGATTTCAGAATTAGTGATTGCTATCCCACTTATTCATGCATACCTCACTAAACAGAAGTATTACTTGCTGCTATTTTTCATGCTCCCCCAGCTGCAGGCACTGGCAGGCTAACAACTAATTCCTTGTGGAAGGTAAACAATTATCGTGATCCACACTCTAATACATGTATTTGTTTTATGCAGTTGCAGTAGACAGAAAACAGTATATGTCCACAGGCTCTTGCAAATGAAGTCATGTAAGTCCTACAAGCCACAGGAGCTACATTTTTTTGCTGGGTAGGGAAATATTTCCTCTGAGGAATAGGAGTGCATTTTTATTCCTTTGAGTTTTTAGCACATCCTGAAAGCCACAATTTTAATAAGGAACGGCTGTCATGGCACTGTCTGTGGAATATATAGGTGGTAACATTTCTCAGCTGTTTTCATTCCATTTGTTGTTCAAGGTTCTTTATATTACCATAAACTGTGTCTTCAGTCTGGAGAATGTCATACTAACGGATCTACTTAATGGATTTTTTATCATCATTTAAATGGTTTGAATACCAGACTGGCATGAGAGACTCAAGAGTCTGAGGTTGTAAAAAAAAAAAAGAAAAAAAAATGGTATTCAGAAGAAATTAATATGAAAAGTATTTAATGGCCAGATCCTACAGCTACTAGATTTCTTTATGTTGTTTAGAAAGAGGAGGAGGATCATTCAGGGTTTTTTGGACCTTTCCCTTACAGGGAAGAAAAATTACAGAATTTGTTAAGGCCTGCCTCAAGAGTTTTCCAAAGTAAAGGTGGTGTAATTAACTTCAGAAAAGTATAAGAAAGAGATGAGAGAAACTGTCAAGACAGAAATAGCAACAATGAGATCAGAGAGAGAATCTCAATTGATAGAACAACTTAATCCAGGGAGAGCAGCAAAATCCTGTCCAAAGTCACTTTATCAATTTTCTAATGACCATTCTAATATAATTGAGAAACAAAACCAAGGTAAACTCCAAGTCAGCTATTTCCAAAGTGGTCTGCAAACTCTTGTTTGTGAAAGTAGATTCATTATGTCACCAGAGAAAAATCTAACTGCAACAATTTCCATACATAATGTTTTTTTCAACGAGTTGCCAAGAATACTGTTTATTATATTTCAGGACAGATTTTCCTGCATACATCAAGCAGAAGTAGTTTTAAAAAAACTGGTTTGTTTGTTTTTAGAATAGTGCTGTTAGAAAACTCTTTAAACATCCTCCACCATCATCATTCATTATAAGTCATACGACTCAACTAGAACCAGCTTTGTACTTGAGAATGGAGAGACTTTAGTCCACAACCTAACAATTATCTATGATATTTTCAGAAAAAGCTTTAGCTCTCATATTATAAAATGATAGTCCAGTCAGCATGGACTGACTTTAGCGCTCAGAAATTTGGTCAGTTGAGGAAAGCTTTTCAGATAATCGCCTATTTCCAACACACATGCAGCAGTGTTAAGTACTGTGCATTTCATTAAGTATACTCTGGCCCAGAGTATCATATTTTACTGTCAGATTCTGAGATGCATAAATTATATATTTTTTTTTTTAATTTTGTAGAAGCTGTTTAAGACAGCAATATCCCACAATTACAGGGAAAAAAAAAGAGAAGAAAAATACAGATCATTTGCCCAAAAGAACGCTTCTGCAACCAACAGTGTTTTTTGGTGTTCACTTTTTCTATTTCCTATATTAGAAATACTTTGAAGTACACAAGATGTCTGTTTCTAGTGTTCTGTGGTTGGTTGTTGTTTTTTATTTTTCATTTTTTGCATGTTCTCATCTGATGCCTTCCTTTAAAAAAAGAGAAAAAAGAGAATATCCAATGGAAGAGTTTTGTAGCAGATCTAGCGAAGTAGATTTTTTTGGGAAAGCATGGTTAATATGAAATCCCAAAGAAAGTGGTAGAGTTCTTTTAACATAGACTGAATGAAAAACAATCTCACATAAAAGAGGTACTTTAACATGATGGATATGATGCTCTCCATCTTTTGGATGATTGGACTTTTTCTGCAGCAAAAATAAGCTTTTTGATTTTAATCTAAATGTCAAGCTACTACACACTTTTATGTATGTCAAACTGTATGTCTAATGTAACTTTCACCCTTTAATATATTAATCATGTTATAGGGAGTGAAGTATAATTTTTTCAAGGGTAAAAGTGGCTTTCCCATGTTCACCATTTCAGAAGATTAGTGGATATTTCAGTTTCTAGTCTCAGTGCTTATAAATCAAATAAATGTTAAAAGATCACATTAGTAAAAATGCTTCCATTCAAAAAAAAAAATAATCATAATTTACCTCAAATAGAGATATGTAAGATAATGGAAAATAAATAAGTTGCATAAACTACTCCAAGGAAAGATATGCATTCATTTCATAGAACAAGAAAGATCTTTGCTATTTTTTTTTTATTTTTTCAGGTCTATTTTTTCATTCATTTTTGGTATTAATGTGTTCCATGTGAAAAAGAAAACAACAGCAGGAAAATCCATAGATGACTTTATGATGTCATAAATTTTAAGAACACATTATCTTACTAAAAAAGTTTAAAACAGCAGGAATGGGAAAAATGTTTAAATAAGGATGATTTCAGATAAATTCTGAAAATACTGAGTTTAGGATTCATCTGATGTGCTATAGGAGATCAGTTCCCAATCATATCTTCTGTTATTCTCTCAGTTGGAAAACCTTTGTCTCCAGCTCACATCTGTTTTTAAAGGCCTAGGTTTATTATAGGATACAGTGGCAAAAATATGTACTTTCCAGGAAAAAAAAAGATGAAGGATTGAAACAGAAGCCAGATAAAATCATCCTTCATAGTAAACAAAGTAAGACTGTAGATGATAGCCTAAACACATGCCTGTGCTACCATTTGAGATGGCTTGGGGTACTCTTAGCTTCAACTCTAAGGTATGACTGTCTTTCATGGAAATGTTATGACTTGCATTATAGAGAAACAAAGCTCAGCTTATCATATTAAAGTTCCTCTAGCATTATCAGTTGTTAGTTTATGGGAGCCTGTGAGAACACAGACCAATATTCTCAGTCTCAGTTGTATGTATAGATTGTTATAGATTGCACTTATTGGAGGGAAAAGGAAATACTCAGCAGAATGTTTGGGTGGTAGATATCTAAACACCACATTACCCTCTATGAAGTTACCCTGTATTTTACTGGAACTGGAGTTGCGCTGAAGTAACATCTTTGTGAAAAACAAGAATGTCCTCTGCCTGTTGAAATGACACCTATCTTCTGAGATGAGAAGACTCTGGTCTTTAAAAATTTTATTCTATTCAGTCAAGGTAACATTTGCATTTCAGTCTTCAGCTATATTCAGTATAAGTCCTACACATATTGCATAAATCTGAATTCTACGTGTTCCTTTCTAAATTCCTATGCAGTGTTGGTAGAAATCCTTAAAGAATTACCATTAGATAGAATATCTGTTTTAAGAAAAGGTTTCCTGTCCAATTGAAATTCTGTGAAGAAAGGAAAATATTATCTTTAAGCCTTGTCTGTCTTTAAGGATATCACAAAAGTGGTCTGGGAATCTATTTCTTCTATGCATGCTGCCTGAGGCAGTAAACAGATAAGAGCAGATCAGATTAGTTTCTCTCTCTATGGGCGAATGAAGTTGTTGCAAATCAATATTGTAATGAAGTATTATACATGCACTCATATTTTCTTCCAAGAAGTCATAACTGAAATGATTAAATTTTGAGTGTATTTAGGATACCTGATAAAGTATAGAAAGTTGCTTCTTGGAGATGTGCCTTAAGAAGTAAAATGCAGGAAATGAATGATATCAGAGTAATCTCTTTTCAGGAGTACTTTTCACTTTAATGTACTGAATTGCTAAGTGTTTTGAAAGGGAAAATAATAGCTGTTAAGGGAATGTCCTTCAAGGCTCACTAGTGTGTAACACAGAAAGAAAAAAGTGGAAAGAATTTTGCAAACCTAATGAAAGATCTAAATGTGTATGCTCAGCACAAATTAAGATTTAATGATAGGGAATAAACAGAAGTTTCTTTGATCTTTGATCCCTCAGTAGTGAAAGATCACTTTTGGTGATCAGCAGTCATCAGTTGAGCAACAGCTGATCCACAGCTAAGCTGTAAATGTTGCCAGCAGCTGGAGCCATGTTATGAGGTGTACCTGGTATACACAGTGTTAATGGAAAGGGAAGTACTACAGGGCTGTTACATCCTGATAAAAATATTCTGATTCTGTCTACCCCTTAGTAAATTACAGGATATTTTTTTTTATTCTAAACGTATATCTTTATGTGAGAGCTTTGCTAAAAAAGTTTATAAAATAAATAGAAATCAGAACATTGTCTTCTGTCAGGGATAAGATTAATTACTCTCTGAAAGTGCCTATTTTCCTTTTTCTCTATTGGCTAAGAAGAGAGCATGAGGTCACTAGATAGAATATACAGATTTACATCAACATGTCTAAGCTAAGTGAGACAAATCCCACCCTTGTGCTTAGCAGTGAATCATGTCAAAGCCATCACTTAGGATAAATATTTGTGTAGAAGATACATGAATGTGAATATCTTCTTTTGTCTAATCTTTAGAGTCACCACTTTTTATCACATTAAATTTAAATACTCATTAACTTCAGTTTCAGACTTTCATGCATTTTTTTCATATATAACTATTTTCTTCATGAGTATTATGATTTTTTCTTATTCACTGTGTCTTCTGCTTGCAAATTTGGTTATATTTGATAGCACTAGCAACAAGAATCCCTTCTTAAAGATGATGAACATGTTAATTACCTGAAAATTAATTTGTTGCATTTCTTGAAATCTTCTTGTTCACCTTTTTTTTTTCTTCAGAAGCTGAGGTGAATAATACAATACTAATAAGAACCTGAGATACTATTCCATCCTGTAGAATTATCATTTTAACAAAGTCCTATTTTTAACATTTTAAGTACATGTAGATACTCAGGAAAGAAAAATAAAACTCTCTTTATACTCTCCTGTGGCACAAATATTTATCAATTTTGTGTAGTTTATAATAAATATTTAATTCCAAACCTCTTTATTACTCTTCTTCCTTTGACTAGTCCTGGGAAACTGGCAAGATTATAGTTTGATGAAAGGTTCTCTGCGCCAAAAATCCTCCCTTGCTTTCATCAGGTAATATCAATTTTCCCCACCACTGTTAATTGCTAGAAAATAGGAAACAATTTGGCTATCTAAGAATACAATAATAGTTTGAGGTATCAAATGAGTTAGGTATGTGAAATGAATAGACCTCCTTAAAAGTCTGGCAGGCTTTCAGCCTGAGAGCAGTACCACTAACACATCCTGATTTGTCAAGTAAGGATAAGCTAAGTCAATCAGGCAATTGCTTTATTTCTTAAGGTAACTTCAATGCAATCACTCCAGAGCACTTCATAATATAAATAACTGATACAGACATGATAAAAATAGCAGATGCAAGACATGTTTGTGTTTCTAGAGCAGATGTTCTCCAAATATTAAGCTGTCGTGTTACTGCATTGTTACAGTACTGGGAAGATAATGCTGCCTAATACATAAAAAAAAAATTATTGATTTCAAATGTGCTTAAGCACCTCAATGAATAGATGCACTGCAATGTACAAATTTTTATCAGTGTGTGGAGAAGGAAACACCTTATTTTGAGTATCTTTTGAATACACTGGCACAGCTCAGGAAGATAAAATTTTACTTAAAACTTGAATGTGGAAATAATGTTTTCTGATGCTGATCTTCTCATTGAAGTTTAAATCTTAGTTATAATCTGCTATCTGTAAAGAGGAAACATGCCAAAGCTGGGTGCTTATACATATTTCATGATTAGCGGGGAAAAAAAAGGAACACCCATAGACTTCCAAAAAGTCTTGCAATTTTTAAGCATAAAAGATGCTTGCTAGCATGAGCACAGTGAGAGGATGTAGTCCACAACTTTGTGTGTAAGTGCCTCCACAGGAAGAATTCTCAGTAAACAGATACTCCATAGGAAGCATAGCAAAATGTCATAGTCTGGACCCCTTTTACAATGCCATGTGAAACATAAAAAATGACACTAAATACTAACTTTCTGTGTAATAATCAAATGCTCATACAGGAGGAGGGAGAACAAAGTCTTGGCCGATACTTTCCCAAGAGAATCTTCCTCAAGATAATTGTGCTAGCACAAAGGTAGAAGCAGAAGTGCACAGCTTGGAGCAGAGTGAGGACTTGCAGCTGACTGAGGTGAAGTAAGCAAAACTTTTTCCATTTTGACAGGATCAGCCCTTTTCCTCATATTGTCCCCTGAGTCCCTGCTCATCCAGGAAAACCACATTCACAGAGACACAGAGGTTTCACACCACATCCACCACACTGCATCTGGTACTTCTTTTCAAACAATTGTAAGGATGCAAGCTTATTCATGATTTTAAAATTTTTACAGAGGACATGAACTAAAATTGGGTACACTAGTTTTTCTAAACCTATATCAGCACAATATTGACCTTGCTTCCAGAGATCATACAATATTTTTTTTCTGCCTCTCATGGACATTTAAGCCCCCAAAAGCAGATTCCCAGGGGACACTGTTAACTAGGTTCCTGAATAGCTTAAATGTTGCTCTCTTGAAATTCAGGGTACCAACTCTGCTGATCCTTTTTCTCATTGTCCCGGTTTGAAGTAAAAGCGAACCAATTTTGTGTTCTGGAATTTTATACTTTAGCTAGGCCTCCTCTAACTCTCTGAAATTAACAGCATATTGTGGAGAAAACTGCTCATTCTTGAAGTGATAAGGCCAATGTTTGTGCTAAATGCC
>JAOXNG010000021.1:78331926-78342529 GCA_028566535.1 Scolopax minor
CAGGCTGGGTGTTTGCTCAGAAGGGTTGTGTCTGTGGGCGAGGAACAGGCTGTGTCAGTGCTGGTAACTAAAGCACTTTCAGGTTATAAAGACACCACCTCTGCCTTGGGGAATCTGAGAGAAAGGAGTTGCCACGAGTTGGAAGAGTATTGTGGAAATGTAGGGGAACTGTCTGTTGTTGGTCACTGTTGGAGTCAGGACTCTGAAAGGCTTCTCTGACCATACATTCACTGGGTCCCATGTGAAGTTTCCCTTTTCGAGGTAATGTAAGCCTTATGAGCATTTTTGTTCTGTGTTAGTTGGGTGGTGGCTAACATTTTCTCTGTTAAGGACGGTAGTTTGAGTTACTAGAATTGTTTGCTTGTCTGAATACAACTCAGCATGCTGGAGTGCAGATATTGGTTGGAAAGGGCACATTGAACTTCTGCTTTCAAGTAAATATTAATTGTAGTGGAGAAGGATAGCTACTTACTATGCTTTGGATCCATGCCCTTAGCTACATCCATCTGTTGCTTTGTGCTTATCTATCATTGCTCTAAAGTTTTTGTATTAGAGAGATTAGTTATTAAAAATGACTAGATTTATGGTTTGGGGTCTTTTTTGTTTGCCTGTCGTTTTATTGTGATTTGGTGATGCTCTCATGAATAAGAAAATATGCTCTGTCGGAAACTTTTTATCTTTAAGCTCCTTTAGAACTGCTGTGTCTTACTATCTGCAATAATCACTTTTTTGGATGGAATGCCTGGTAGGATATCTAAAGCATTTGGTGCATCTGTTCCAATCTGTCATATGGTTCTGGCCTGTATTAGGGAACTGAATCTACAAAAACTTTTTGTCCATCATTTGAAGTGAGATAGCCTTGGACTTACAGAGAACTTAAAGACAACATGATTCTTGTAATAGTAAATAATTTAATAGTGCTGGTGAGCAATAAGGTGGACTGTGTTCAGTTCAAATTTTTAGGCAGGTGGGCTTGTAGACTGAATCCTTCAGATAACTGAGTAATGAAAGGAGTAGAGAGCTCTGCCAAACTGCTGGCAGCAGGCAAGCAGAGTATAAAAGAGCAATTTTTGGAGAAAATGATGGCTTAGGTACACATTTAATATGTCATAAGTATTATTTTGGAGAAGTAGAGCCAAAATAAACTAAAGGTATTAGGAACCTTTGGGTCAAGTGCGTTCTTGGGTGCCTAGAATGGTTTGTTGGCTCCCAAC
This sequence comes from Scolopax minor, assembly GCA_028566535.1. Classification (NCBI taxonomy): domain Eukaryota; kingdom Metazoa; phylum Chordata; class Aves; order Charadriiformes; family Scolopacidae; genus Scolopax; species Scolopax minor. The sequence goes on from JAOXNG010000021.1 coordinate 78,333,141, forward strand.
GTCATGAAATACTTCATACTCATTTATTTTACCGCATTTCCTGTTTGCATTTTTCTCACAGTTGTTTCCTGAATTCTATTTTCTCATTAACAGTTTGTAATGTACCTTGGTGTGTGGCATAGTCTTTCTCACACTGTTTTCTGCCAATATTTGTGTTTCTATTGTGTCTGACTATGTTAAGTCAGTGATTTTTAATTGTCAGCTTGATGCTCCAGCTGGCAAATGCGTTGAAATGGTTTGTTTGGATTTCAAGGCTTCCATTTTCAGCTCTTGTTTACCTTGCCACATATTCACAGCTTCCTCTCACTTCAGCTGCCAAAACTTCAGTGTATATCCTGGAAATATTGCAGCCTGCTCATTCAAAACATATCTTCCTGGGTCGTCTTGACCCCTATCCAGTATCCAAATAATCTTATCACTTAGGATTTGCATTAGCTCGATTAGTGCATGTTTTCTACTAGTCTTGGCTGCTTCTGTATGTTTCCTCTCTCCTTCCACATTGCTGCTCTCAGGTGGTGTGAGAGATGAGAAATGAAACCCTACTATGGAACAGCTCATAAATAACTGCTGACAATTTTAAAGCTTCACGAAATGGTCACATATTTTAATTATTGTCTTTTAAACAACTGCAGAATGAATGTCTTTCAAGTGCTCAAGTTTCTCTTCAAAAATCCTTTGTTCATGTTACTGACCTTAATTGTTAATTTATAAAAAGAAAAGTTACCTTTTGCTCACTATGTTGTCCCTTTCCTTATACTTTCTCTAGACTTTGGGCAGTCCTTAGTCTGATGTCTTAATTGTGAGGAACACACTATTGTTTTTGTCTATAATCTCCATGCCTGCCTATAAAAATAAGGTTCTAGTGTAGTTTTTGTGATTTGATTTATCAACTTTCTTCTAATTATTACTTTTTTGAAGTAGATACTAAAATCTTGTGTCTTAAATAATAAAGTAGTGCTTTTCTGTGCTTAATTTTCACTAAAACAATATGTTGGCTAATTGCTTTCGCTCTCAAGTGTTTTTTCACAGCTTTGATTTAATTTATTTTTGTATTGTAAAATCTAGAGATTGTATCAAGAAGGGAGGAAAGGAAAAAATCTTGGGACTAGAAATGCTAGATCAGATGTTCATGCAAATAGTTGCATAACAGAAATGCTGCATCAGATGTTCATGCAAATAGTTTTTTTATGTAGCACTTTTGTTTAATACTTTATTCTTTATGTAATTGATGCTGAAGACAAAAGAAATCAACTAATTTTAGTTTTTTAAGGTGAAATGCTGATAGAAAAAGTTGAATGCTATCATAAAGAGTTGCCAAGCTCAAATATGTTACCTACCCAAATTCACTGCATTGAATCTATGTGCTGATAGTTCTATCAGACAAACTGAAGTTTCAGGTGACTTAGCTATGCAATAAAAGCATGACATCCAGTAGAGAAAGCTTGAAATGGCTTGAAATGCAATGAACATAATTTTGGATAATGATGCTAAATCTTAGTTAAGGGAAAGGAAGGATGCTAATAAATTTGAATGAATAATTGAATGATTGAGTTCATTCTGCTAATATGAATTTTTGATCCCTGCTAATGCTGTTTGAATTTAATGTTGCTAAGATCTAGCCAGGTGAGAAGGCAGAGAAAGAACTGAAGAAGCAAAAAATCATAAGCATAAGGAAAAAATCTTTCTAAAATATATTGTCATATTTGTCTAAAGATAAATTCCTTCTATTTAAAGAAAAGTTATTTATGGTTTTGACATCTGTGAAGCTGGTCAAGAGGAAATCAATCTAATGTAAGATGCAGGTAATTTGGAAAGATTGCAAAGCCATGCAAAAAATTAAATAAATCCAACTTATTCCAATGGAATAAAATGTAATTTTGGGTTCTGCTACCATTAAACATTTTGAAGTTCAGTTTATGGTGTGGTAATACATATTTTAAATGTAATTTATTTTTTATATGATCTCACAATCCAAAGTGTTAGGACTTTTAAGGTGAAGACGATTTCATTGTGAGGATCTTAACCAAGACCTGCAAAATACTATGCTGATGACTAGATAAATTAAAAAAAAAAGGAATGATGTGTTTAAAAACAAAAAAATGCACAACTGAAAATACAGAGTGACTTCTTAGAGCAAAAAGATTTATATGTGATGAGGAAAGAATAAGACCCCCATTCTTAATGACATGGAATCAGGCCACTATACTTGATAAAGAGTTAATTACAATAATGCAGTTACAAAACTTAACTTCTTTGTGTCTGTGTAAACTAATTTGTTTGTGTCATGTGAATTTTAATTTAAGATGCTAAGGTACAGTTTATGGAATTTTGAAGTCTTTTGTTTTCTGTTAATGCTTAGTTTAAGCACATTAATAAAATGGAGATTTGTGTTTATGATTTTACAAATTAGTTTTTGAAAGAAGCATATGTGATAAGCATACCTATACCAAGCATGATTGATACAAGAAAAAAAACCTAGAACTTTTCATATTCACTAGCATTAAGAGGCAGAAAACTACTTCATCCTGTAATACTTTCGATATTAAGGTAGAATGGCTGGCATGATTAATAGTATGCATGCAAGCCTTACACGCTATTCTTTGTAACTGTTGTAAACAGTCTATTAATCTCTTTTATTAAATGCAGGAGTATCAGAAATGTAAAATTGGTCTGCCACAGGCTTATCCACCTTCTGGTGTATAAGGTTATTTCTAGGGCTGTGGTGGGTTGACCCTGGCCAGCAGCTAAGCACTAACTGAGCTCCTTGCTCACCTCCCCCCTAGATGATGGGGAAGAGAATTGGAAGGGCAAAGGCAAAAAAAAAAAAACTTGTGGGTTAGGATAGATTAATGAGTGAATGTGCAAGCAAAGCAAAATAAGAAGTTCATTCACTACTTCCCATTGGTAGGCAGATGTTCAGTCATTTCCAGGGAAGCAGGGCTTCAACATGTATATGAGCTACTTGGAAAGAAAAACCACCATAACCATGGTGTTCCCCTTCCCTCCTGCTTTGCCTGGATGTTTGTTGCTGATCATGACATTGTATGGTATGGAATATTCTCTTGTCCTATTTGTATCTCCTCCCAACTTCTTGCACACCCCCAACACACTTGATGGGAGTGGCAGAGTGGAGGAAAAGAAGACCTTAAGACAATGTGTACAACTCTTCAGAAATTACTAAAACGCTGGTGTGTTATCAACACTAGTTTAGTCACAGCTTCAAACCACAGTACCATACAGGCTGCTGTGAAGAAAATTCGCTCTATCCTGGCCAGAAAAGTACAATTTCCACCCCTTAATCCATACAATTTATTTCATGCTCAGGTCATTCATTATGACCCGCTATCCACTAAGTATAACCACCACCTTTCCATTATCATCCTTTGATTTAGACATAAGTATTATTCTCTTAGTTCTGTGTGCCACCCTGTAATTGCATATCACAGCTCACAATTGTATATTACAGACAAGTATAGAACATGTATGAACATGGGGTTGCACACATCCTTGTTTGACAGCAGTTCCATATTCTACATTATGCAGAATAATTGCACCTTCAATTTATATAATCTAGGATTGCAAGGACCTTCTTTTAAGGAATCCTTGTCTTCCCTTATACTAGCCATAGTTCTGCTCCTTTTGTGACTCTCTTCCTTGGTCCTCTCCCTTTCTGGCCATTACTTAAAGAACTTCTTTCACTAGTACAGTTTAGAGAATCAAATAGTAAGTAAACTTATCTACTCTATTCACTCTAGGACTGAAAACTGTGACAAGAAATGAGTTGTGAATGAACACCAGCTACACTGTATCAAATCTAAGCTTGAATACAACCTGCTTGTGTTCAAGGTTGGTCCTGATATATTTCAGCTGGGCAAGCTTAGATCAGCCTTTTCTAAAAACCACACATTGTGAAAAATAGCCTTCCTAGGTGCTTCTTCCTTTGTTCAGGATCTGCACTGAAGATTGGACCTGGGGTCTTAGTCCTGGCTTGAGCTATACTGCAGCTATGCCTGTTCCTGGCTTGTATTTTGATGATCCTGACCTCCCTTTCTGACTTGTCTTCTTGGTTTGACCTTGGACCTGCTCAGCTATTCCTGCTTGAATGCTGTGGGATGGCCCCCTTTGCTAGTGAGACTATTGGGGTTTTTTTTTTATGCTTTGCTTTTTTATGTTTTGCTTTCCTGAGGGATGTTGGCTTCCATCTTGTCTTCCCTGCAGGAGCAAATAATTCTTGCCACTTCCTGAAAATTGGGACCATGAATCATGTTTCCAGGATGCAGTAGAGCAATAAAGGCATATAGAATATCATCTCAAAGTTCCTCAAACAAAAATTTTGTTGGTCTTTTTCTATATATAGATAGAGTTTTGGGGTTTGTGTGTTTTTTTTTTTGTTTTTTTCTCAAATAGTAGTATGGTTTCACACTGAAATAATTCCATTTTTAAAAAGTTGAAATTCCAGACCTGTGATAGGTCTAGCCAACACTTTTATAAAAATCAGTTTTCATTCCAATACACTCATCAAGTTCCAGTATGACCACCTCATTCTTGTACTTCATTCTGACATGCTCCATTTGCCTTTCTTCTTTCTCTGCATGTTAAATTATTTCAGAAGCCTGAATCTTCCCATAAATATGTAGACCTATCCTAGGTTTACGCCTCTTTGATAATAAAACAAGGTGTTACTGTGGAAGAAAACAAAACTCACCTAAATGATGTGCTTTGTTAATCAACAGTGAAGGGAGAATTTGCTTCTTCTTAATCACAGTTAGTTGAGTTCATACCCTGATGTATAAGAATTCATTGTCCACATGTTATTTAATATTAAAAAAAACCACCTTTAAATCAGATGTTCAGCACACAATAAAAAGATTATAAACTTTAAGTACAAATTTATCCATATACAATGAAAATACCATAAAGCTGAAATCAGATGTGATTATTTTTTTCCATATCTTCCGATAAAGCAGTCTTATGTATTTTGTCACCATGTAAGAGGAATGACAGTGGCGAAGGTGTAAATTTTCTTAGGTAATACAGTAACTTGGTCACAGAAAATAGATTAAGCCAGAAAAGACAACTGCTGGTATGTTGTGATTGAACTTCTTATATATGATAAAGTACATTAAAGTTTTATTCAACCTCAGTGAAATTCTAATGGTGAATTTGTTTGAAACAATGGGAGGGCAAACTTGTGAAGAAAGATGCAATTTGTAACATCCTGTGAAGCCTGAAATGGATTTGGTGCTTTTAAATCTGGCTAGGGCTTGAGTTTGGAGTTCAGATGTGAAAAGGAAATAATCTGGCTTGCAAAACTTGTATAACATGCAATGGTTTGAGATGAGACAGTTAAACCATAAATACCAAATATTTATTGATATACTTGCAACTGTTGACAGGATAAATGCCAGAAGTGAGAAGGTGTCAGAGACATCTGGAATAGATGAAGAAAAAGCAATAGGGCATTTTATGTTTTTTGAGGGGAGCAGTAAGCAATTACTGGTAGTTCCTGTATCTAAGAAAGTACTGACACCTCATGGAAGAACATGATTACAAGTTGTCAGTGCTGCAGGCTGAATTATCTAGCTTCATTGCCTTCTATTAAGGGTTCAACCACTTGAAATTTTGTTTCTTTTCTTGTTTGCTTTGAGCTTTGTGGTGTTTATTTTGTTGTCCACTCATGAAACAGAGTATTAGACTACTCACATAGTAGAGGGGCTTTATACAATGTTAGAAATTATCATGTATGGAAACACTATTATCATTACAGGTAAAAGTAATCGTAGCACATAAGAGAGGCTTAAAAGAGGGACTTCGACAACTCAGCAACACTTAAAACTTTTTCTTAAGCCTGCCTTCAATTAGTGTCTCTAGCTAAAGAAAAATCCTTTCTTCAAAGTGTATTTTTTCTTTGTATACCGTATTGTCTCCAAATAAGTCTTAATTAGCTGAGGTTCATTCTGGCTTACTTTAGGTATCTAACCAAAGTGGATTATTTGAGGATATATTTCACTAAAGTTTCCCTTGCTCTCAGTAGAGACAGGCACCTGAATCATCCTCTCTCTATCAGTTGTAAAGAAAACTGAGAGTCCTGAATTAGAGAACTCGATTTGTTGACTGAGATAGAAGGGACTATGTGGACCATAGAGTACTAATGGTTTAGGTGGAGGTCTGAGGTATTAAAATTATACTTTTCTTAGCAAACAGAAAAATACAATAGCAGCAAATCTGTAGCATGAAATATTTGGGTATGTCTGAATTCACTGAGAGGATTTTATTTTGGAGTCTTGCCTGGTCCCCTACTCAGGTACCCATTAGCTGTTGGAGTACTTCTCCTGAAGATCATCTTCCAGGTTATCTTGTGCTGAAGGGAAACAAATTTGCATGTTCTGAGTGACCTTCTATATCACTCAGATATAGAAGCTGCTTCAGCACCAATATAAGTAAACTGAAGCTTCATTTATTGTGATTTATTACATTTCTGTGTAACTGTGCTTCATGTTGTGTCTGTTGAAATCAAATTCACAGTAGTTGCCAGTCTTAGGTACATGCACAGAGAACTAACTGTAGGACAGAGCAAATGCATCCACATTACATTACTCTGATGCTTTTGCATGACATAAATTTCACTTCCACCAGGAATAAAACTGCTTTGAACAGTACACTGAAGGGAACAGTGTAAAGCATTAAAAATGAAAGGCAAACTTCTATTAAAAAAAACAAGCAAGCAAAACTCTTCCAAAAAAAAAAAAAACCAAACAAAACAAACAAGAAACTACAAAGAAAAGATTCATGGCTCAGATAAACAAGACAACAAATATTCTTCTTCAAATCATCTGTGATGTATCAAGTCAAGCTTCTTGGGTTTCAAGTTTATTGTACAATGTTGTCAGTACATTTTTGGAACTGTAAAACAGGTTAATACAATTCAGTTTAAAAAAAATCAAACTGATAGAAAATATTTTGAGTTGGAGCTGGCAGCTTGTTGTAGCTGATAGTAATTAGGCTTTGTTGCCTGGGCCACCTTCTTATTTGACTTTGCAAATTTTCATTTGAACACCAACTGCTCCAAAGCATATGGTCTGCCATAGTAATCCCATATGTTGGATGATAGCTGGCAGTTAGCTGTGAAGGATTCAGACAATGATGAGACTACAGTTTTAAACTGTACATCTAGTTTTATAGGTACCCCTGAAGCTTTAAAGGACAAAAGTTGTAGATTTGCTGCCTTTAATGCATCCAGTCCTTAGGCTTTTAACTTAAAAACTGGCTTTTCATACGTGATTCAGGCCTTAACAAAGAATCCTTAGTACTACAGACAAAATGTATATTATCATTAATAGAACAGCATTGTAATATCCAGCTTTATTTGTTTGAATACTTATTTTCACTATTGTAATACAGATGCTTTTGGACAAGCTACAAATCAATTTAAGCTACTTAAATCTAGGAAACTACAGGTGTGCAGTAATTTTGTGGAAAACTGTTCTAATCAAGTAGTTTTATAAATTTACTATGCACTTGTCACAATATATGCTTTCTATGATATGCTAAGAAAATATTACTTGAATGGAGTCTATATTGACAACAATAAGCTAAGAATAAAACATCATTTTGTCTCAAGAAACCTCTACACTTATTGAAATTGAGTTGGAGGGTGTTTTTCCTAAACGAAATAGGTCTCTTAATTGTTTCATTTAAATCTTAATTTTTTTTTATTATTTCTTTGGTTAACTAAGTGCACTTTAGTCCTGTAATGAGCCCGAATTTTTTAAAATTCTTGTCCATCTAAAAGGCTCTTAACACTTTGAGGATTAAAGTTCTCTGGTGGTTTTCTTTGTTGGGTTTTTTTGGTGTTTTTCTTTTTCTGAGGTCACTAGCTTCTAAAACTAGAAAGACCTCTTACAGTTTAAGAAAGATCAAGAGGACTCCATAGAGCGATAACAGTTACATTTTCTTCAAGCACAAACATCAGTGCCAGTTTGTCATCCAGTGTTTTACAGAGCAGCAATAAGTTTCCTGGTGAAGCATGTTGACCATAAAGAAATAATTATTTTTGAAAAATATGTGCACCCAGAGGTCATCATGTCCATGGCCAGAGAAGATCAACTGTTGCATGTTAGGTCCAGAAGAGGTGGTATATTTTTTTTAAATATGATGTAGCGACCTTCTTGGCCACATGAGCACATTGCTGCCTCATGATCAACTTGTCCACCAAGACTCCTAGGTCCCTATCTTCAGAGCAGCTTTCCAGCACATCAACCCCTAACCTGCACCAGCACATGGGGTTATTTCTTTCTAGGTGCAGGACCCTACACTTGCCCTTGTTGAACTTCATTAGGTTCCTCACTGCCCAACTCTCTAACTTGTACAGGTCATTGATGAGTATGTTGAGTAAGACTAGATGCAGGGAGTGTTGCTAGTTACAGGCCTCTAACTAGACTCTGTGCTGCTAATCACAACTCTCAGCTCTGCCATTCAGCCAGTTCTCAATCAGCCTCACTGTCCACTCATCTAACCCTCACTTCCTAAGCTTACTTATGAGGATGTTATGGGAGACAGTCTCAAAAACCTTGATGAAGTCAAGGTAGGCAACATCCACTGCTCTCCCCTCATCTACCCAGACTGGTCAAGCATGATTTCCCCAGAGTGAATCTGTATTGACCATTATCAATAACATTCTTTTCCCTTTCATGCTTTGAGACGACATACAGAATGAGCTATTTCATCACCTTTCAAGGGGTGGAGGTGAGACTGACTGGCCTGTATTTTCCGAAGTTCCTCTTCTTGTGCTTTTTGAAAACTGGTATGATATTAACTCCTCCTAGTCCTCAGACACCTCTCCTGTTCTCCATGACTTTGAGAGCTGAAGGAGAGTGGGAGAGCGGTAATGATTCCGTGCTAAATAGAAAACAATTTTAACAGTAGTTTAACTCTGAAGCCAGGAACAAGAATTGCATTGAACTGGGGAGGACAAGTGGGCTAATGAAACAAATTGCTTTGCCTTTCTCCTTTCATTGAGACAGATACATTCTGAACATAAGTTACAATTTTTATTATTTTCCAATAGAAAATTCTGCCTTAGATATCTCTATATATTTGTGTTCAAAAGAGAACTGCTCGTGATATTTAACAATTCCAGGAATTATCCAGAGCAATTTGTATACTCCGTAGTAATTTGTACTTCTTATCACATATTCTCTGCAGAATAACATGTTTTTCTGAACAACAAAAATAATTTCAAAGAACCAGGTTGTGTACCAGTGATGCAACTAAGAAATACACTTCCAGATTCCTGAAATGTAATTGAGCTGATTAAATATTCTGTTTTATTAAAGAAGGCTGGGGGGGGGGGGGTGTGTGTGCCCAGTAAATACAGGGAAACAAAAAAA
>JAOXNG010000021.1:78408140-78430227 GCA_028566535.1 Scolopax minor
GGCTGTGAAGGGTTTCCCTTCTCTTTTCCAACAGGCACCTCTACCCATTATTCCCTGTTCCTTGGGTCACCTCCCTCTGTTACAGGGCTCTGCAGAGCCTGGTACCACCCATCTAATTCCCTTTCACACTCCCTTAGCACCCTTAGTCTACTCACTTCCTCCTTCAGTTCAGCTGCCATGTTGAGCAGATCATTGATCTGGTCACACTTAACACAAGTGTTGTCTCTATTGTCCCTCATTGCCAGGCTCCAACACTCACTACAGCCAGTTGCCTGAGGGCCCGCATGTTTGTGTGGGGCCTCTGTTTGGGTACCCACAGTTTTTTCTATTGCCTTTGAGCGAGTTCCAATCATGATTCTATCCGGTCTCTTCAGGCAAGCGAACTGGTTTGTGTTTTGGGGAGCTTTCTTTATTGTTGTTGGGTTTTATTGGCGTGTTTTGTTTTGGTTTTTTCCCCCTCTTACACTCCTCTCTCACTCACCGCAATCTGTAGAAACTGCCGCCGTCTCGCCGACCGAGCGTCTGCTCCCACCGCGCTTGAATGTCCGCGGCCGCGTCACCTCCGCGCCTGATTGGCTGCCGCGGACTTCCGGGTTCCGGCTGGCGCTCGGGCTGTGCGTGGGCCTTTCCTTTTCTGAACTCGGAAACCCCGCCGTACAGCGCCACCCCGCCGTACAGCGCCACCCCGCCGTACAGCGCCACCCCGCCTAGGAGCTGCTGCCGCCGCCTCGCCAACCGAGCGCCTGCTCCCACCGCGTTTAAATGTCCGCGGCCGCGCCCCCTCCGCGCCTGATTGGCTGCCGCGGACTTCCGGGTTCCGGCTGGCGCTCGGGTTGTGAGGGTGGTTTCCGGTGTTCGGAAGTCCCACCGTACAGCGCCATCCCGCCTTCCCTCACCTAAATTCTCGCCGTCGGTACTACCGGTGCTGCTGCCGCCGCCGCCTCGCCAAAATTATATCAAAATCATATCAAAAAATATAACTATTTGGAATGCATAATTTGGAAGGAAAAAACAGGAGGCTAGGATTGATAAGCACCAAAATTCAGCCATTCAGGCTAGGACAGCCAAAGCAAATACATGAGTCATAAAGCAAATGCCTAAAGGGGTTAAAGACCTTATGGTAGATTAAGCCCAAAATTGTTGCAGAATTAGGCTAGGGATCGTGTGATTGGCACTATGGATGGAACAGTAAATGAAGTATTGTTTTGATACCAATAGGTATGTATTCCTAAAGAACATGGAATACACTGGAGACTGATAAACTTGTTTCAAGTACGATATAAGCAGAAGATGACTGTTTAGTATCATACTTATTATTTAGTGTAAGAAAAGTTCTAGCAGCTTCTAATTCCTGGATTCCAGGATCAGGGACAGTTTTGAAGAAACTGCACTGAATCTGGTCTAGAAAGATGAGAAACTTCAGGCCTTCAACCTGAAGTATTCTGCATAAAATTTCTGCTATAAAGAGCAATGTCAAGGGCTTTCTTCTCAGAGTAGAGATGAAATATTTTTAAAATGCTATCAATATAGTGGGTGATATTATGCTTTCCACTCTGATATAAGGTTCATTGCAGTGGTGCATTATTTCCAGGAATCAATGAAACAGAAGAAATTTAATCATTTCCTTATATTAGTCACTGTTCTTCATCTTTTTGCTGCACCAGCTAATATCAGTCAGGTATCTTCACTGAATGAATAGAATAATTAATCTTTTCGGAGCCAGGGGTTAACTCAACAGTTCCATTATAAGGCATCAAAGAAAGCATCAAAAAATGCCATTTCAAGCTAATACATTATTTCAGAGGTTACTACTGAAGGCATAGTTTTAACCTTTTTTTTCTCCTTTTTTTTTATTCATAGAGTATATTTTAACTCTGTGTAAAAGCCGCATTTCAATTTAGTAATCTTGCAACAATAAATTTTCATTTAAAGTATTTGAGTAAGTATATCAGTGACTTCTCCCACATTTAGTCCTCAAAAACTTGGGCAACACACAGAGAGTTAGTTCATCACACGATGTCCTTTCCAAGTAACAGAAGGAGATGTGAAAAGGTGTTTATTGAAGAGTGAACAGGATGATCAGCTTGCTCTCAGAAGAGACTCATTGCCTTGCAGGTGACTAAGACAAATCACATTCGATGAAGCACATCTGTTCCGTGTGCAAGGAATTGACACTTTTCACATAACAAGAGGAACCAAGACCACCAGGAAAGAAAAGAACAGGGACTCCAGGTTGCTGAAGGCTCCTCGTCAAGTGAATAGGAAGGATAAGGGGGCCAAAAGAGTAACACCGCAATCCATCAGAGGTCTGTAGCTTGAAACCTGTGGCATCATTCTTGCACAAATCACAGGGAAGAAAAGTGGAAAACAGAGGGTAATAGCCGCTGGTTGTAATAGTCTGTGACGTGGTTCCAATGTTATCATCTATTCTTTAGATGACCTAGTCCAGAAACACTGTTTACTCTCAAAGAAAGCTCTTATCTGTGACACCTCTGATTTCTCAAACTCTAGAAGACTCACTTTCTGAGCTGTCTTCCATATCTTGAGTCTGAAAACTCCTGTAGGGTAACGTGTCCCACAAGCCCATTTGTCTTATGACCATTATGAAAAGGACTTTCTGTGAGGAGGCAGAACAAGAGTGATAAGAGACAGTCACTCTCACTTTCAGAGGCAACAGAGACTCCACCAATCAAAACGAGCAAAAAAAAAGTACTTATGAAAGTCCATTTCTACTGCCATCCTGCTAAATTAATATAGGGGTTTTCACTAAAAGAAATATTCACTCCACTCAAAATGAGGTTTTCGTTCATGAAACCATTACCATTCTCTTTCTTTTGGAAGAATTAAAAGACATTTCCTCAATAAATTCCTCATTTCTTTCAGTAAATTCCTTATTGTGAGATCTACACTGTACTGAAGAGTGGGCAATGTGAAGGCACCTCACTAGTGCATTTTAATGGACTAGAAGAACGTGGGAAAAGGTACACAGCATACTGCTTGAATGGCAGAAGTTCTGCGTGCAACCTCTCCAAGTTGCCGCTTAACAGGATGTCAAATCTAATCACGATTATATTAAAAAAGGATGAATACTCACAGATCTCATAGGTCTCACAAGGTCTTATAATTTCTTCAGTCCTCATCCCATGCAAATTCTGCTATTTAACACAGAACAGATGGAAAATATCTTACTGTTTTCCTTGGTATCATGAAGAGAAAATATAAGTAGACAAAACTTTCTGCATGATACTTTTTAAACTTTTGATCCTGGCATAATCTCAAAGTTAATTTTAGTATAATAATCTTATTCTGAACCAGATACCCATAGCTTCCATGGACTCTGGAAATAGAAATGATACTAGGCTACTAAATGACTCAAGGAAAAAATTCTGGATTTTTTTACAAGAGTAAGTCATGCCATTGGCTTTCCAGTGTTAGCATGAATGGCAATCAGATAAATTAACTGACCCATGTGAAAAATGTTCTTATTTCATACTGACATACTAACTCAACAGTGTAATTCAGACTGTGATATGGACTCTGACTGTACAACATGCACTTGTGTCTGAGTGTCAGGGAGCAGCCATACTGTCCCATGAGCAGGAGAAGCCAGGAGTTGACCACACCCCCATGGACAGATGTCGTCTCATGGGGACTGACAACTGCAGGCAGAACTAGGAGCTGGCAAAAGTATAGATCAACACCACCAGACAAGGCAAAGGAACAAACCAGGTCCAAAGTCCATTTTGTAGAAGGAGGAAAGTGTAAATAGAAAATAAAAGGAGACAGGACTTCTGTCCAGATGAACTCCAGCTCTGTTCAGAAATAAGGGCTGCAACCCAACATAACTACAACACAACCCAAACCAGGACTAAAAGCACCCACCTAACCTTAAATGGAGCTCCTAGGCCCCTGAAAGGAAGGAGGAAGCTCCAGGTCAGAGGAGGTCAGAGCCATTAAGGTACTCAAGACCTTGACACTCAGACCTTTGGTTTACAATCAGCTCAAAATTGAAAAGTTCAGGGTACAAATTTACCACTGCCATTTGTTGGGAATTATATGTCAGCATTTAAGATCTTTGAGAAACTATGAGAAATATTTCAGCTTCTCAGTACTTTCAAAACTGTATGTCTTTCATGAAAGGCTGCTCAGGAAATGTAGGAACCAAAAATCATGTCGAGTAAACAAGACCACATTTGACATGTCCAGTCAATTAATACACAAGTCAAGATAAATATGTCATTAACCTACTAATGCTGTATTATGATTAAAAATTTAGAGATACTATGTATCAAAAAAAAAAGGTAAGATATTACAAGGAAAGTGTATATATATGTATAAAATCCAACAGATCAAAGTTCAGATCTCTACAGTCAGCCACGAGATCTTTATATTCATGTTTCAATTTGCCTGCTGAAGTGTGTTATTGCTTTCCTGAGTGGCAGAAAAACAATTTCTATTAGAGTAGCACCTTTTTTATTGCAGCAATTTGGATAAAATACTTTTAAGTGCAATGATAAAATGCACCTATCAGATTCATTAAAGCAGTCCAATCCTTCTACTTCAAGCTGGAAAACGATTGCATTTTGGGGATTCATTAGCAATATCTACAAGCAAATGTAGGAAAAAGCTAAGTTTTCTTACCCTAGGCGAAATGTTGATCAGATGACCTACTGAGACTTCTTTATAGGGAACCATTTGTACCTTCAGTGTGACTGTTCTCTTGGACCCTGTTCAAGCAGATTTCAAGCACCAATGGTGCCTTCTCAAAATTGTAAAGAGCAAAATCGTGACAATGCAAGGTAAGTTGCAGCTGACTCATGGCATTATAGTCTCAGATACAGGTAAATTACTTTACAAACTTATTACTAAAGCCCTCTGAGCAGTTTAGGTGAGGTAATTACCTGCCACTAACTTGCCTGAAAAGGTAAACTAGAGTGGGTGGAAGGACTGCAATTGCAAGTCACCTCAGAATCACAAAATCACAGAATCACCTAGTTTGAAAGGCACCTTTTAAGATCATCTAGTCCAACCAATGAAAAAAAAAACCCAACCAAACAAAAAACAGCACAATAAAAAACCCCACAGATGAACAAAAAAAACCATACACCACACCCCAAACAACACCAACCCAACACTAATCCATATCCCCAAGCACCATTTCAACTCATCTCTTGAATGCCTCCAGAGAAGTTGCCCCTGACTTTCTAGTGAGACTGGATTCATGTAATTTCTGGAGCTAGTTCAAGTATAAGACAGAGATAAAACAGCAGAAATTTGATGTTTAAGACCATGTACAAAGTCTTCTTCAAGTATATTTACTGTGAAACCAGTGTTTACATTCTTGCTGGAAGTGAGTAGATTTTCATGTAGATGTTTCCTGAGATGCAGAGACCCCTGGTATGATTAACACACCCTAACATGCTTTTATTTCAGGATTTGTTAATCTGTATGCATGCATTTCAATGTAGACTTGAAAATGTTGGTAAAAGAAGAACCAGAGATGATGCCTAGTGTAAGAAGGTAGTCTGTGGGCCTCTATGCTGATGAGTTATACCACAACATTAGAGATGATTTCAGGGACCGTAAAGACTCTTCTTTGTTAAAAACTTGTGCATGTCATGCAGATTTAACACTGTAGCTGATTGACACAAACAGAAGAGCAGCTTTGAAAAATGTTGGTACAAAAATCATGAATCTAGGTGTTTGAAGAGATGAGTTACCTAAGTATCTACATAGATCTGGCTTATAGAGAGTGCAAAATTTACTGTGGAAAAATCCCCAAAGAGATTTCCTTTGAAGATTCAAGACTGCTCTGAACAATCTGTTTAGCTTTCAATGAAACTCAATTTTATCAGTTCTTATGATCAGAACTTGGTTTTACATGTTAATCTGGAGAAGGGTCATCAGTAGGAGGTATGATTTTGTTTTGTCCAGATACCAGTGAGATGGTCTTCGTACCATGCTGGAAAGAAAAGGACATAATGAATTAACAATATATTCTTCACCTGAGTACAATTTCTTTGGAGTCTCAAGTAACCTTACTTGGTTTCTATTTATCTTTTCCAATACTCCCGATTGTTGTTTAAATGATTCCTAGTTCTGATTACTGTTATATTTATAAATTTTCATTCCTTTTTAGAATCTAGATAAGTTCTATTTTTCAGTTATACACTGTACAAATGAGTTGCACATGCTAACTCTTCATAATGTGACATAATATTTTTTTATTCCAGAAAATAGAATATTTTTAATGCACCAAAAAATAATAAGTGAATGTTTCTGTTCTATACTGGTTTTATTGCTTTCTCTGCTCTCTAAGATAGAAATGGTTCCAATTATATACAAAAATATATTCATATGAATATTTTTCCTTATCTTTCATTGAACTTTCAAGATTTTAGTCATCTTTCAAACTCCACAGAATTTATTAAAAAAAAATACAGAAAAGAAAATACTGTCATTAATGGTAATTTCACAATCCAAATCTCTGAAGAAAAGATTAAATGCCACCATTATCTCAACTGAGTTTCACCTTCAATTTTAGTAATAATAAACAAAGACATCCCAAAAAATCCCCCACAATCCATGGCTTGGACATGAGAGGATTTTGAAATATATGGTTAAAGATGATTAAATGTGATACTTGATATATCAGGGCCCCAATGTGCTAGTCAAAAAGTTATAATTAGGCAATGTGTTCTAAAAAATACATGTACAAGATGTAAAAGATGCTGAATAAGTCACTTCACCTCTTGTGCTTCAATTACTTTCTCTGCAAAATAGGGATTATGAAGATAATTATCTCATTTGTAAGCAGTTTGAGTTGTGCAAGTAAAGAGCAAAATACTAATGCAAGGTGTTACTCTCAACATCAATGGCAATTAGATTTGATCTCGAGAAAAGTAAATTACAAGTAGCTCTGCTGATTTTAATGGAATTATACCAGTTTTTAGTTAGTTTAGAAAAAATGACTCAGAAGCTATTGTAATTGATATGTAAAAAGAAATATGATCATTATTAAATAAAAACAGACAAACAAATGTTTCACAGATTACCTGGAAGACTCATGCTAGAGTGTCTTTTAATAGCACCTCTCTCAGTCTTTCTCTCTGTGATTCTGGATTTTATAGCAAAATGAGTAAACAACTGTCTTGACTTGACAAACTTGGATAAAAACAGGTCTCAAATCAAATCCATGGTTCAGTTGAGATTAGGTCTATAGTCTTTAACAAAGGAACCTTTCTTTTAACATGGCATAGGAGAAAACAATATTTTCAAAATTTGTGGTTAACCTTCAAAAAAGTCTTGCTTGATGTTGCTGGTGTTTACAAGTGATAGTTATCTTATGATGTCATGTTTTTAAACAGATTACTTGCAAATTTTCAACTATAGAAAATAAAGTCCTTAAGTCAGTAACACAGATGAACAGTTTTGAGTGATCTAGCATAGGTGACAGTACTGACCTCAGGTCAGTGGTTAGTTCAGATTGTGCTCTCTCTCACACACACACACACACACACACACACAGAAAGAACCATGATCTTACAGCCAAAACCTATTTTTACAAGAGCTACATTAAAAATCAAGAACATGCTGATAATTTCCATTAAAGAGGCTTTAGTTGCAAACAATTTAGGGCACAATTTTCCATTACTGCAATCAATAGCCACTTTACCATTGAGTTCTGTAAATAGGAATTGAGATCTGTCTAATTGAAATAGACTGTTATCTATGACATAAAATGTATCTACTGCAGGGCTTCACTACAAGACTTTTGTAGAATAATGAAATAATACATTAATCTTTTAATGTTTAAGCATCTCCCTTGAGATGAACGTGAAACCTATTGAGATGTAAAATATATTTTCCATTGAGAGGGAAACAAACCAAAACAAGCCAAAATAGTTTTAGAACTATTAGTCTAATTATGTAGGGCTTAAATGAGCTAGTGTTATGATAGATTTGGTGATGATTAAGTCAAACTGCTTTGAAGAATATCCCTATGTGCAGCTTTTCTCTTTGGTAATATAATAAAACTTACCCTTCAGATTCTATTTAGGTGTAAGTAATAGCAATGAGATGATACCAAATACTAGCACAGTGTTCTAAAAATTGTTAGTAAGAATTACACACTCATGTTCAGAGGCTACTTTCCTCATACGTCTTCATTGTTATGCTTCTCCAGACAGATAAAAACATCCTTCCCTGCCCCCCTACCCCCTACCTAAATTTTGCAAGATTTTTCAATGTATGGTTTGACAGTCCACACAGCTCTAAGAACAAAGTCCATAACTCTCATAAACATGCTAAGGAGTGCCAGGTTAAAGACATCCCCTAAGCTGCAATTGCCCAGTGTAATTACAGGGCTATTTCAGGTCAGGCTGCTGTGATTTCCAGGGTTATCAGCTCTCTCATAGTGGTTGGTATATAACCTTGATTCACATTAGAGCTACTTTCTGTTCTTATACTGAAATATTTAAACCTGTTGTAGATTCAGTCACCAAAATAATTTCATTTAGACACAGAAAATGTGGGTTTGTTGCAGTCTTCATTCACTCTCTGTTGTTTTGGGTTTTTTTCCCACCAGTGTGTACCAGTACTGGATATTTCAAAGGAAGATGTGCAGAACACCAGCAGTGGGCCACATCTTAGACTTTCTGTTATTCATCAGAACAACACTTCCTGGCTTTGCTATTTCACAGATTTCCAGCTTCATAGATTCAGATATTTTTTCATTCCTTGGGAACCAGTGATGGATTAGTCTCCCTAAACTCTAAGCTTCTGGTCCTAGCTCCTTGTCTAAGCTAATTTTCTGTTCTATTGTAATTAAAAAATAAAAGAATTTAAAAAATAAAATAAAAAACCAACCAAAACCAAACTAATAGGAAAAGAGTCTAATATCTAGTGAGTGGATGTAAGCCTGCTGTGAATCTTTAAAAAAACAAACTTTGAAAATGCTGCAATCACTTGTATAGGGATTTTCAGACTATGCCAATGAGCCAATATTCCTATCAAGGGAAGGGGATGGATGGGAAGAGGAGGGTAGGTGTTTTCAGGAGGAAAGGCTGCAGGTAGTAAGGTTAAATGAATTGTTGTGTTCAAGGTTTTAAGTGTCTGTTACTGGTAAAGGAAATACAGTTTAAATTGTGAAAGAATGTCTGAAAAATCTCAATTTAAAATATTTATAAATTACCAAGGTTATTCTAACTACCTGTTAAAAGAGGACATTCTAAAATCCTCCATATTATAATAATTTATTCTGAATCTCAAGCAAAAAGTAAAGAGGCAATATTTGAAGACATTTGAAGCCTCATTTTTTTTATTTGCTTAACTTGAACAATTGCTACAAATCTAAGTGTAATAAGTCAGGTCAATATATATATATACATTTCATAGACTATGTGCTGCTTAGATAAGAATAATTGCCAGTAGGGAGACAAATCCCTAATTACAAGCTGGGAAGCCAGGCCAGCCAAGGAAGTTGAACCCCAACAGGGCAGAAGGTCAGGCACAGCGTAACTACAGCACTGCTCAGGCAAGGGCTAGAGGATGGAGCTCAAAAAGCAACTTTCTGGTTAAGGGCAGAGGTTTCTGATGAGATTTCTCACAACTTCAGTTTTGCCACAGAAGTCTGTTCCATGGTTACAAAATTGTGATATAGCAGAGGGGACTTTGAACATATGGAGCTAAAATGGAGGTGATTTCAGAGCTATTGTTGCATTTAGGGCCTCAATAGTTGTTTCAGTAAGCAAGACTTGTGTAGCAGACTCTTACCAAACTTGAAAATGTCAGTGGTTATATTAAGACTATATCCTATTCTGATCTTTATTCTTCTACAATTTAAAAATTATTTCACTGTATGTAAACATGACTATTAACCGATTAGGAAGCAAAACAAGTTTAAATTAAAGAAAATCATGGTATCACAAGAAATATCAAGATTTAGTGACATTCTTGAGCCATGCAAAAGGACATATGCAATTCTTATGCTCTGGATTAATGTCATCATTCCTATATGTCTATATGTATTAATGAAAAGCATCTACTTTTGAGTAAACAAAGATTTTTGATGCTGCCATTTAGACAGAAACCTTCATGCTTTCAACACAAGATCTTTTGTCTGTTGTTTTGTTTGGGAAAATTAAATAGATCCAGAGAATTAGCTTATCCTTAGGGGATGTTTGAAAGCTGGTCATGATGCCTGTAAAAGAACAGTGTGTTTGCTAAAGAATTTTTTCAGATTATATAAAAACCTGACAAAATTGATCCATTTCTATGTACAAGATTTCAGGTACAAACTATCAATACATTTTGAAATCATCTGGGGCTGTAGGAATATTATATTAATTTCTATAAAGGAGAAATAGAACAATGAAATATTAAAGGATTCATCAGAGTGTATATAATTTTTTCCTCTTAATAGAAAAAAAATCATTATTTGATCAATGAATTTAAAATGCAGATCTCCAGCATTTTACAAAGGTTTGGAATTGTCCAGAAATATAACTCCACATATACTGTGATGAATTTGACTGGAAGATGCTCAGGAAGTTAACTATAACAGTTTTAACAATATTAAAATACGCTGCTTAAAACAGAACACTATTTGCATTTAATCAATTATAGTTCAAACTTTAATCATTTGCATGGTCGGAATGTGTTCAATGTTAAGAATCATGTTGCAGCTCTGTTGACATGAAGTCTTGAATAATTTAATGTTGAAATACTCATGGTTGGATGATACAAATCAATGAAGTGCTGGTATCTGTATCTAGTTATACAAGCTATCAACAAATATTTGGTGTTATTAGAATAATCACAATACTGTTTTTTGTAAGTGGTTTATGTTTCAAGTTGAAATTTCATGACAACAGAAATTTGCTAAAGCTTTTCTAGGTATTTAGAGAAAGATTTAGTCTTCAGAAAATATGAATTTCCTTTGCTTGCATATCTGCCATTTTAAAAGGAAATACAATTTAAACAAACAAAGAAACAAACAAACCCCACCTTTTTTTCTAAAAATGTACTATGGAATGGATGTAAAGTGTTTCTTTCCATCAGGTTTCTTACTATTCTAGAGAAGTAAAGTGTTGCTTAACATGAAGGGTATCAGAATCTATATTTCGCAAGAAAGGCTTTTTTTGTTTGATAACAATTTCTTATGTGGTCTTGTAAGTATCAGGAATAGAAAGAGAAAGTAAAAGAAGAGCAAACAAAAGAATAAACATACACACAAAGCCACTCAGAAAACCTAATATTCAAGATTCCCACAATTTTTAGTTGGTTTTTAGATCAAGCAATATGAATTTTCTTAATGTTAAGTGAACCTTTTTATAAGTCATGAACTGCACAACTACTCTGACATAATTGACTTTCCTAGAATATATGATACCCTAGACTCTCGCAGATTTTCATCCTGACAGCACACAAGTAAAACAAAAAATATATAGCAATAACAGCATTCCTAATGATGCTTTATTGCTAGAAAGCTCTGAGTTCAACAGCTGCCTTCCAAATCTATTTACTATCATGATTTATGTTCTCCATCCCTTTCAACTAACTTAGCATAAAACTGTTATGTTCAGGATATGGCTACCTGCTGAGGAAGAATAAGTCAAATGCCATTCTTACTGTTATTTCTTCAGTATACTTGGTTTTAGTTACAATACATCACAAATGTTGGATTTAATCAGGATATCACTTTCACAAAGTTTTTTATGAAGTGGGAAATTCTCCATGAAGTGGGAACCAAAATACTTGCAAACCTTGACATCAATGTGATTAAAAACTGGAAGTTTATAATGAACTTGGTTCATTATAACTCTTGGTTAAGAATCAATCAAATGTCATCTTGATATAAAAGCTGTAATATACATACTTCTGTGAAACAGAATGAAGATTTTGCATGACCATATGACAGGATTATCAGACCTCTTCAATTCATGAGTTATGCCTGTGTGTACATTTTTAAGAGGAGAGGAGAATGAAAGAAACGAGCAAAATTCCCTACTTGACAGTAAGCTGTGCCTGAAAGTCAAGTTTATTTCTATTATGTAGGTAGAGCTGGTAGGATTCACAACAAATTATTCTTTCTTGCAAACTAAAGAAGGACTACTATGATTTATAATCAATAAGTGTTCTCTAAATCCTTGCTGCATTTGTTGGGAGATATTCAGGTGTTTGGTACAGTGGCAGTGTTGAGTAAACGACCTGCAAGGCAGAAAATAGTATGCTTTCATGGCTGTAATCGGGATCCAGCTTTTAAATTTGAAGGTGTGAGTCAGGACCACTCTAACTGGCACTCATACAATTGTTCCATACTTTCTAGGGCTGGATGCCCCAGTTAAATAACTTACATGCACCACTACTGCATCTTATCTATGGCCAAACAAAAAAAAAACATTTGAAAATTGTTGGACTAGATGGAGTCCAACACAGAGTTGGACTAGATGATCTCTACAGTCCCTTCCAACTCCAAAAATTCAGTGAAATTAGTAAAGTAATAGCAGAGGCTGAAGGGTAGCTGGAGGTAAATTTTAAAAAAAAGCTTTAAAAAATTTCAATTTTAAAAAATTCAACAACCACATTTAGATGAATCTGAAACATGATGAACCCAAAGCCTATTCTTCATCCACCTGGATTTCGTAGTGTACATTAGGTTCTTCTAATGCTTTGGCGGGGCATAGCAACATCTTTGAGTAAATGGTTACTGGATTTATAATTTCCTAGAGCAAGAGTTTCCTACCAGATACCCTAAGAAGCCTCTAGGGGATCCATGAGGAATGTTCAGCATTACCTAAATCACAGTTATATTTCCCCAGGTCTGGATTCCACTGATCGCCAAAGGATTTACAGAAGCACAAAGGCTATAGGCCATCCCAATTGGTGGCAAAATAATATCCCTTTGCAGATTATTTTTTGGCTGAGGCCAAGTGATGTTCAGGAAGTAAAGCTAGAAAGATTTTGTATGAAAACATTAAAAATATAAAAGTAGTTTGGCTTAGTAGAGTGGAGAACGATACAGGTTCAAGTGGCTCTCAACTTTTCAGAGTTCTGGCTTAGTTCTATATTTTTAATAGTGACAGCATGTTCATTTCATTGAATGATGACATCCTTTTGAAAAAGTGATAAGAAGAGTCATGGAACATTTGAGTAAACACTGCTGATTTGTGGTTGTAGCTCTCGATGCCTGCAGTGTAACTGCCAAGCAGAATTACTGTATCTGCTGTTTATTACACTGCAAATGATTGACCTATGTGAATCCTCCTTACCTTGAGCCCAACAAACTGCTGACTTACTTCCAACTTGAAGTAAGTAAACCAGTGACTTTGGAGTCAGCTCAACACTGTTAGTCAGACTTGCATCAAATACATTCCCCACTTCCATTAGGAATGTCACTTGAAAGTAACTGACCGGAACATAAAATAATTGTCTTTTCTTGCTTTCTCCGCAGATTGTCCAATCACTTTTTTTTCCCACAATAGAATGATGATAGGGTAAATTTGCACATACTGACTCCAAAGCTATTTAAGAGCATTTAAGAAAATATATTTTTGTCTGAGGAACATTAATAAATAACATTTGAGATTTTCCTGTTCATTTAAAATGGATTTTGAAATGACTGATAACAAATTAGACCATATTATAGGTTTTTTTAACTGCAAAAGCATCAATGTTTTCACTTCATGTAATTAATTAAAAAATCTAATAGAGAAAAAAGAGCTGTAGACGACCAAAAAAGGAAGGAAAAAAAAAAAAAGGTGAAGGAAATAGAGCTTTTTAAAAAGATCTGAATTTCCTTTATAGCTGAGATCCATGCTAGGACTTTCAGAAGATCTAGTAAAATTTGCTGGACCTGTTTACATTTTCAAACAATATATCATGAGTGCATATGACACATTACATAATTAATTTAAAATTTAGGACATTAGGACAGGATAGGAAAAGCTGTAGTTGCCCAGGAAACCATACCATTTTAGTGATCATGTTTTATATTCTGTGATGCATTGCTATTAATGACCAAATTAACATGATCTCAGAAACTTATCTTAGCATTGAAGTGATTATCTAAATACTACCCCAAATCCTTAGGAAAAAACAGATGTTACCTAAAGCTTCATATATTTGTCTAAGATACTAAATTATATTATCCTGGAATGGTAAGCTTCTCCTCATTTACACAGGGTGACTAATATAGTTATGACTATCAAACCACCTAAGAAAGGACAGGCTCAAATATAATATATTGCAAATCTGCCCCCCCAAATTTTTCATTTGGGACAGATGCTTTCAACTCTGGAAGTTAGTCCTGAGGGAAGCCTAAATAAAGGCTCTTCCACTGCTCAGCCTTTCAATATATGCTGCACTTTTATCTGCATCATCTTGGATTTCCTTGAGGTTTATTTATTTATTTATTTATTATTGCTTAGCATTTGTAATTTGGATATAGCTAAGAAAAATCCATGTTCTACAAAGATTTTGAGTTATGCTTGTTCATATGGCCTGTTCATGTCAGTTATCCAGCTGGCACCCAACCAAAAATCTATTGTTATGGAGCTGGACTAAATAAGATCATTTTGTCAAGGTGCAAGAAGACTAAAGTTGCTCTCGCATAAATGTGTTAGGTTTTTTACTAAAATAGGATACTTTATTACTTCTCTAAACTCACTGTATAGCATTACAGGCTTTTATCATACTATGAAATGTGCCAATATTCTGAAAGATATAGATTGTACTCACACAGTAATAAAGACACCTTCATTAGTATTCAGATGAGTTTTGTAATTAAAGTCAATATCCTTCTGTGAATGTCCAAATGATAAGTGCGATTATAAAGATTACATTAATTTTATGAACATCTGTGCAAAATTCATAAAATCATGCCACTCATGTTTTGTCTGCTTCTTGCTTTTTAAGAGCAATTAAAGGATCAAAATATGAAAAGTCTTTCTTATTTTGGTAAATGTATGTCTTTTTAAATACACCAAAGGGATGGGCAATATAGCTCAGTTTGGAAATGTGTAAGCTGGTTCAGATCTGCAAGTACTGAAATTGATTCCTTTAAGTGTATTTTCTGCTACAGAGAACCATAATAATTCATTATAGGATATTATTGCTCTATACGAGATAGACAAGCATAGTAGACTGCATAAGTTAATTTACACTCTTTAAATGGATCTTGCTTTCTTTAGATAGGTATGAACTAACTTTTGAGGTTAAGGGGAGGAAAAAAACGAGAAAAACCCTTCTCTTACCACAGCCTAGTAATAAGGGAAAAGCTGCAATGTCTTTAGTCAGCGAGTCAATTAACTGGACTTGCAAATTTGGCTTTGATAAACTGGAAGGTTATCAATTTATACAGCAGCTCTAGCCCCATTAACGTCTAGCCCCATTTATGAAGAATTTGTCTTGCTGCTGTCATTAGGAGAGTTTCCTTTGGTATGTATGCTTGCTGAAACATAAATGCCTGCTGTTGTTTCATAGACTCTGGAACATGAAAGGACTCTGCATGATCCTGATAGATATGACATGAGACATGGAAGAGAAACCCATCTTGTTATGGCAGGCAGAAGCCAGGAGGGATTACATAAAGCCAAGGTTGTAGGTCCTATACTTTATCTATGTGAATTGCCCTGTTGATATCAACAAGAGTTGAATATTAAGGCCTTAGGGCAAGTGAATTGCTACCAAGTGTGCTTTTACTTATTTTGCTCTCTGCATAAGTAAAACCACAACAAAATATAAAACAAAACTCAAAACGTATGTTTCCTGAAAGCATGATTCTGTCACTAACAGGGCTCAGAAAGGGCTCAGAAGAAACCAATGTGGAAAATATATGAAAGATTTTCCTCAGTCTTCAGAAATATTCTCCAAAAGGATGCTTTTTGAGTATTTTTCTGTTTTCCAAAATTGTACTTCAGCTATGCTAACCCTCAAGCTAATTTACAGCAGCAATGGTTTCAATCACAATTATAACTAAATCTAAACTATTATTTTGGTTTGATTCCTTATTCAAATGACACAGTCACTGTCTTGTGTTATATAATATTATACCAAATATATTGTAATATTTTAAACAGCTTGGTTACAAGTTAATACCTTTTTTTCTGTTTCACAGCTTTTGTTTAATTTCTCTCTCTCGGAAGTAATAACATTGGCACAATAGAGTGTTTAATAGCTCTGTCTATCATGAAACCTGTTAGTGCACAGATTGTAAACTAGAAGACACTAATGGACCCTTTGACGCTTTATAGTGTCAGAAAGATTGCTGCACGTGCACATTAAATTCATGTGCTGAAAGGCCTTGTGATTTTATGTTGAATAATATTCCCATTCATATGCAGTAGCTGCTTTTTCCTAACAAGATGGCTTTTGTACTTTTTCTACTGAAGACTCATTTTAAAATGCCATCTTTGAGTTACAGGCATGCAGACGATAATTTGAAACTGGCAATTTCTAGTTCTGTTTCTGTTTAAACAGCTTACCAACTAGTAACTGAATTGACTTTAAATTTCTGAAAGAAGCATACTTGTTCTACATTAAAAAAAATTATTCAAGTGATGCTCAAAATAAAACCGACTTTAAGGCAACAGTAACTCAGGCATGCATTTTACAGTGGTTTTTCAGATGTACCCTAGCTCATTCTTCCTGTAGTTTAATGTTTAAAAGACAGATAGGTACAAACCAAACCCCTGCATTCCTGACTGAAATACGTCCAACTGTCTGGTGGAATACCTCAAACATTTAAGCATGCATAGCCATATCACACACAATGTGACAGAAAAAAGGGGGGATAAGAATTTTGTTGCTTCAAAAATACCTTTCTATATGGTGTAATTAAGCTCTCATTGAAGTATATGATAAAGCTGGTATTGAATTTTATAGGAGCATTTGAAATACGGATGGTAAAAAACCACTCACAAAACTAGAACCTAGGTCATACCGTATGGTATTGGAAGATCATGAGATGTGAATGCAAAGCAAAAAAAGAAAGCAAAACCTATCAGAATAAAATGTTCTAGTTGACACTTGCTTGAATGAGATCTGAATATAAAATAACAGTTATTAAACTTTGCTTTTGCTTGTTCAGTCTTAAGGCTTGCAAATTAGAAAGGTCTCTTGAAGAACAGATTTATACACTGAATTGCAAATATATCAGTACACGTGTAGACACACATGAATTTATCCCCTTCATTTGGAGTGGTAATATAAAAAATAAAGAGAGAGAGAAGATGAGGTCCTTACATTTTAAGATTAAAAATCAGTTACCTGCAATATCTGAATCGTTCTTTAAGAAAGAAATGAAGCATTGCAGCATTCCTGTGACTTCCTGAGAAGTTTGAAAATGCTCTTAAGATAGTTTGAAAATCCTTACCATGCATATATAGCCCTTATATTGTTCTAGAAGATTATAGGATGTGGAGCATTTTTAGTTCATAATTATTACACATTGAATCAATATAAATGTTTAAAGTAAGTTTTGATAAGATGGGCCATAAAAAATCCATAGCCATTGCTATAGTCCATTCTCTTTAAATTGCTCTCTTTAATAATTCCTGCATTGTGAATCCAACTATTATACATAATAATATATTAAAGACTTAATTATGCACTAAAATAGTAATGAATATCCTTCTATATTAGTAAGCATAAAGTAATGTTCTGTGAATTTGTTTAAACACTGACAACTAATTCATAGCCAGCATTCACAATTCTTGTTTTTCCTAATTCAAAGACGCCTTTTTAAGAGTCTGAAAGGAAAAACACAAACATTTTCTTTTTTCACTTTTGCGCATTTTTATAGTAGATTGGCACTGATTTCACTGTGTAAGTAGTCTCCATGCACAAACTTATGTGGTTCTTCAGAAAGTACAAGTTACTCCAGCTAAAACTCAAATGGAAGCTTGAACTCACGGTACTTGCCAAAAGCAAGTCAGATTCTGTGCTGGTAATTTTTGCTCTTCTAAAATGAATGCTTTGAAATTTCACTCTATCAAAATACAACCAAAATTTTATCAGTGTTTTGTCAACATCATATAACCTAGGAGGAGAAGCAAGATATGAAGCAAGCATGTGACTTACAGCCCAGCAATAATAATATTCACAACAAATTGTTCACTATTTATAAAAAATTATTATTTCATTCCAAACTTTGAAAATAATCTTTGAATTCAAATTTACCAATGAATATTTTATCAACATGGAAAGATATTATGTAGGAGGTAAATACGGATTAATATAATGCAAACTCTTTTTGTAATTTTAAAATTGTTATAGTTTAATTTTATTAAAGTTCTCTCTTATTTGTGGCAAGAGCTATGAGACAAATTATAAGTGAGCTTTGAGTATGAAAATTGCTTGCTCTTTAATTACAATTGGACTGTTTCCTGCATACAGACCCAGTGCTTTTGCACCATTACTTTCTTGGATGGCCCAGGAATTTGCAGCCAGTAATCTGCATAGATGAGCTAATGCACTGCCTTGAGACAGTGGACCAGAATGAAACTCTGTGACTGACTGGACCTTCAAAATTAAGTGTTTGACTGACTAGTGCATGTGGGAATCTGGAACGGTTCTAGAAATTTCCTCCAAGTTAACTTAGTATGTCTGGTCCAGTTGATACTTTTTAATGTGTTAACATCTTGGGCAGGGTGTTCCAAAGTTTGTGCAGGCCAAGGACATATGTTTGTGCAGAGATAAGGCATTTATAAATGGTTGATACATGATGTTCCTACAGAAAAGGTCACATAAGAATCTTTTGGATTTCAGGTGTAGTTAAGTTGCACCAATGAATTATGCGTTTGTGGTGGTGGATATGTAGGACCATGGCTAGCTGCATTACAAAAACTAGTAATTTAAAAAAAAAAGAGTGATTAAAATGATCTGTTGACTTAGTTGAAGATGTCACTGCAAGGATCCTTGCAACAGAGATTCTCATCAGCATCAGACAGCTACCGGATACACTTTAAGTGAGATTTAATTCGGTATATGAGTGCTAGCCTATACCAAGATCCACAAATTTTTTTTGCCCTTTAACAAACACTTTCTCCAAGTGGTTTCAGAGAAATTTATGATCTCAGTAATAATAATTTCTAGTTTCAAGCATGGAATATGACAAGTTGCCTAATATACTTTGTTACTGGACCCACACTATATAGTTGTGTTTGGTTGTGGTGCTTTGAAGGAACTGTATGTTCTCTCAAAGACTTTTTGGTTCTTTTCCAGAGATTGCAAGGGACCTGCAGAGGTCATACAATCCTCTCGATCATGATTGTTGCTTTCTTACATTCTGAATAGTAAATGTAAGGAAGGAAAAACTGACACTGCATTTGCCATGCTGCCTCACACCCTTCTCTTTTGTATGGCTCTGTTGAACAATGAAGATAAGGAAGGCAGAGAGTTCATATGTACTTCTGAGTGCCAGTGAGATAGATTTATTATGGTAAGCTCCTGAGAGACCAATTAATATCACTGGGGTTGTCAAAATATATGTACTATGAAGAATACAGGCAACCCATCAACACATTGTGAAGGTAAGGTCACTGAACACAAGAACACTAGGGGACAAATTTACTCGGAGTGAAAACTGGGCACTAATTACGTAGCAATAAGCTAGGTAAGTGAGATCAGAGGTTGGGGATTAATAGAAAATTGCTATAGACAATCAATACTATGGAGAATAAGAAATTCTTGTAGGAAGAATTACATCATTTAGAAGGCTGGGATGATAGAACTACTAATACAAAATCCAGAATCATATGTGCCTTATGATATTTGCCTTTGCCATCAATTAAGTTACTGTCAAAGGAAAAGTACTGGAGGACTGTCTACAGTGTTTAAAAGCATTGAACAGTAGACCAGTAAAGTCAGCTCTGTTCTCTGACTAAAATTTACAAACCCAAGATAACATCTGTAGGTCATCTACGACTTGGGCAACACGCTGTATGAGAACAGATGCAATTATGCTGCACACAGACTCTGCGGCCATGCTTCAGAATAAGATATTTCTACTGGAGACTCCAAGACTGAATGAGTTGATTGAAAATGAGACAGACATATTGGATCGTATATTATGAGGATGACCATAAACTCATACTTTGATGTGTACTTTCCAGCCACGCATGAGAAAAAACAACAGTGTTACCTTAGGCATAATTATGTCCCTAACTCAATTGAAGGGTCTTCCTCATGGGAGCATCCATAAAGGTGATCTGTTTATAATGGGAAAAATACTGACAGAAAATGTCTGCTAAAACATGACAGAAGAAGATGCCTACCAGTCAGGGAACTGCTAGGGAGCTGCTAGCCTGGGAACCTGGCCTGGGAAAAAGATGCATGTTTAAGAAGCACACGTGGCATCTTTGAAATGCAGCTGGGTACCTAAAAACCAAAGACAACCTGAGATAACATCATTAAAGAAATACAAGAAACTGCAAGAGCAACTTATTGTTGCAAATATATACAATTTTATCAAATTATTTATATCTTCATTGTCTGTCAATAGCTGTGAATCTGTAACCTGTTTCTTCCTTGATCCCGGTTTTGTCTTTGCTTTGTGGTTCAGGTTAGATTTCCCTATTTTGACTCCTGCCATCAACAAAAAGTCAGGCCAATATAATGATAGTCCCAACAATGAAGTAAAAAATCCAGTCTGATATATTGTTTCAAGAAAAGCCTGAGTAAAATAACAACTCCTTTCAGTCAGAGTGGGAAAAAAAGTAAAATACTGCTTTCACATCTCAACTTTAAGATAAAATTATTTAGTTAGTTACTTGCCTGGGACAAATTACAGTTTACATCTGTTCCTGTCTTCATAGTGGTGTCTCTGAATAGCACAAATAAATTAATCCAAAATGAAAAAATTCTCATCTATGATTGTCAGATCATATTAGATATTTTCTGTTTTAAAATTCTAGGTTAGAATGTTCAGTTGTCACAAATTTCTAGTATTGTTAAAATTATTTATAAGATCATAATAATTTTAAAGTTCATTAAAATCTGGAAGCTTTTCTATTGACTTAAGTGAAATTTAGAATAGGCTTTCTGTGTTGATAAAAATATCGGTTCATTTTATAAATGAAAATATATTTTGAGCAGATTGGCATTTTTTGTTGTTTGGTTTAATTTTTGGTTCTTTTTACTCTGGCCTGCAACTCTTCATCAACATTTTGATGCTCTCTGCCAATTAATTGGTATTAATTACCAATGTTTTAGACATGAACTACTCTTTGATAGACAAGTCCAATCAGAAAGCAACATTTGAACTATTAGTAAACTGAAATAGTTGACTTGCTAACCTAGATCAACAATTTGCACTATTGTTTCTTTTTAATTTTGTTAGTGGAGATCTGCTGCTGTTTATCTGGTTTTTATTTTTCTCCCTACAAAATATAACAAGAAGTCGCCAAAAATTAGTGAAGGAAAAATTACAAGACATGATGTCAGTATCTATTCAAACTATCCTTCCTCTGAAAATCAAGCACAACCCTAAAACAGATCTCTCAGATTTTCTGGTTTAAGACAAAACAGCAAATAGTTAAAACCAAACAAATTTTCCCATTGGTAGAACAGAACTCCCAAACCAGATACATTTCCAGGATTCCCTAGGAGAAAAGGGAAAAGGAGGGATAAAATATTTCTTCCGCACTCAAGTATGCACTTGATGGAGAATAGTCAGTGGTCATAAGGAGCTCCCAGCACCCTGGGTCCCACAAAAAAACTCACCTCAGCACCCTACATTTTATGGGAATGCTTCTCAAAACTTCTTATGAAAGACTTGTTTTTTATCAGAATTGTGAAGGTTTGCCATATATGTTTCTCCCTGTGCTTTTACTCCTTACTGTATTTACACTTATTTGACTTCATCCTTTATTTACATCCATCACCACCACCAGATAACAGTGGGCCAGCAGGAGATGAATAAAAGAGGATTATAAACTCCTTACGGTGATATTTCAGAATTTTGCAGAATTTTGTTTTCACCCACAGAAAAGGAGATTAAAAAAAAGAGAAAACACTGTTTTATCAGATCTTGAGATCAAGGAGAAATTACAAGTTCAGACTAAGCGATTATTCACAGAGAGATACC
>JAOXNG010000021.1:78456022-78481321 GCA_028566535.1 Scolopax minor
TAACACCAAATTACCCAGGATACCAGCAGTTACTTTTAGAAATTAGACCAGAATTTCATGAGTGTTTGCTAGTGCTGCACCAAGGTGTGCTCTGAGTTACAATTATTTGTACTTCATATGGCCCTGTAGCAGTTTAACTGGAGTCATATAAGATTTCTGCTCTTAACACTGAAAGCAGAATTTGGCTCAATTTTTGACAAAAAGGTGCTTTTTCATTTATTGTCATCTCTTAGCTTCTTATGGCCTCAGGGTCTGACAAATCTGTTATGGTTTATGTCTATTTAACACCAACCTGTTTGCACTTTTCAGTGTTTGCTAACAGCAAGTATGTGTTTTTAAGGCAGATAGTAATAATTTTAAAGATTTAAAAGGTTAAATATAAAAAAAAATTGGGAAGATTTTTTTTTCTTCCCAACTATTTACTTTTCAACAGATTCTACCACAACAGCCACCTACATAGAATGAGTAGCTTTAGAGCTGATACCGATATTACATCTTTGACTCTAAATACAATGCAGTCTAAACATCTCCTCAAAGATTAATTACTGCAACTTTCATGTAACTCATCTTCTCTGCGTTCAGTCACAGAGTCAATCCTGGGTTTCACCAAACCTCTGGGTCAGCATGTCTTCTTCCTGCAATATTTACTTCATTTATATTTGATACTGAGAGTTGAACTGGTCCCAAAGTAGTACTGCAGAATAGAAGGTGCTGGTCAGTCTGGAAGACAGTTTTGCATCAATTGTCTGAATGTTTCAAAACAATTGAAAGTCCTGATTCAAGGCTGCTTCTGGTAAACACAAGTTAGAACACTTTAAAACACAAGTAAATTGCACGTATGCAAAAGTCCTTTCTTTTCCTTTCTTCTTCCCATTCTTTCTCCTTTGCTTTTTCTTCTCACCTTGTGTGAGTATCTGCCAGCTATTCTGGACCTTCCAGAGTAATATCCACTTGTCTCAGAATTGCAGATTCAGGGTGGTAGGGTTTTTTCCTGAAAAGTATCTTGGAGAGACAACATTCAGATTGTTTTATTTTTTTCATCTGTGCAGCATGCCTGTGTGATGTGAGTGGAACACTAAGTGGAGTTGGAGAATGTCAGCAGGTAAAGTGAAATGAAAAGAAAGACGTTAGTTAAATTGATTTTTGTAAAGATTGGTTGTTGTGACATTTGGTGAGTAGAAATCTTAGTGCTGATTATTACTTTTGCACATAAAGTGGCTGATTTTATACAGCCAAGAAGCAGTTTTATACAGAAGTTTTATATATCCTAGGGATGTATAAAAGTTGTGCAAATTTTACATCATCTTGTGTTTATGTATTTTCTAGTTTGTTCATTGGCAATTATAAATGACAGAAATTATGCCCTAGTATTATTTTTTGTTGATTAGAATGTTTTTCCTCTTTAGAATTATTGGGAATTCAAAGGGGTGAAATATTAAAGTTCTGAAAAAGGTGCTAAACGGTTTTGATGAAATGTTTTTTTTATAGGAAAATGGGCATTGTTACTGCAAATCTAATGTTTGTGGAGATTCTTGTGACACTTGTGAAGCTGGTTATTATGCTCTCGAAAACAAGAATTATTTTGGCTGCCGAGGTAAAATGAAGAAAGAACATCTCTAGTAGAATGTTTTTTTGCACATTGCACCAAAGTCAGTAGAATTCCCTAGGTTGTATTTTAAGAATATGGATGTATGTGCTTAGTGACTCACGTGCACAAGCATTTTGCACTACTGCTTGTAATTGCCTGTAACACGAGTAAATGTGTACAAACCAAGGAGCTAATGAAAGGGATGTAGTTTCACAAAGGTGTCAAATACTTTAATTATCATTGATTTCAGTGAGATTACACGTGCTTAATATGTCTTAGAAAAGAAGACACTTTTACACTATGATAGGAACTTTCAATCTTTCAACTCAGCTTGAAATTTTTAGCCTAGACATACTTGTTCCTTAGTATGATATACTTATACCTCGTTACTATTGATGTCCTTTAGTTTGTGCCCCAAGTCTTATCTCCTGTAGTAAGTCATTCAATAATTCAATATTGTTGTCCAGTATTGGTTAAAAATATGCATATGCCATTATATAAACATGTATTTTTCCTGCTGTCTGCAATTTTTGTAAGATAAATTACATGTCATGGTACCAGACTCTGAAAAATTAGCATCTTGCACTTTTTCTAAGTTAGTATTTTTTTTGTTGGTTTGTCGGGTTTGTTTTTTTTAAATAATTACTCATCCTGATACCTGTGACAGGCAACACTTGTGCTCCAGACCCCTCACCAACTTTGTTGCCCTTCTATGGACCCGCTCCAGCACCTCAATGTCATTCTTGTGGTAGGGGGCCCAAAACTGGACGCAATACTCGAGATGGATGGGTAGGTATTTATTAGTAAGGCTTGCCATGTAACCTGTCATGTGCTTCACCTATCCAAATTCCTTTGCTGTGAGAGGTCTCAGACCCTGAGTCCCTGCATTCACTTCATATCTCTTACAATTGTGTGATGCTCATTTTTTAGAGCTTATGGCTTTGAAAGTAAACTTCTGTAAATTGCTTTCTGATGCCTTTTGAGACAGCCTGTCCTCATATAATTTTGTCAGCCCAAAATACTGACATCTGTTATCAGCAGCATCATGAGAAAGTTGTGAGGCAGCCAAGAAGGGGTAGAGACAGAAATGTCTGCTAGAGGTAGTTAAGCTGAGGATCAGCACTGATTCAGACTTGGAGACACGCTTGACTCATGACAGAGTGGAAGAGATGTGTCACATGCTGCTGGCAACACGAGAGTAAGAAAAATGGTCCAACACTGTCCAGTTGTAGCCTTCTCCAACCACAGCATGAGCAATGCTGGCTCCAGAGTGTCTTCACAAGTTATCTGGCCTGCTTGGACCTGTGCCAGAAGCTTGTTCCCACCTTTTGCTGCCAGGGACTACAATTCCTGCATAGAAATAACTTGCTTTTTCATGACTGTGCCACAGGTGCAGTAAAGATCAGGAAAGCTATTGATAGGTGATTGCATTTGAATAGAAATTATAAACACAGCTCACCCAGATTGATGATGAACCTCTCTGCAGAGTCCAGAAAAATGCTGGACTTGGAGGACTTTGCAGCTTTACCGCAGTTGACATTGCAATCTGCCACTGACAGTTCTTCCAAAAGATCCTGTCTTAGCACAGGTCCTGTGGCAGAGATCAGCACAGACAGCACACAATTTTGGTGACCTTCCACTTTGACAAATGTTGCGCAGCCAGAAGGTCCAAGTAACTCGTAACTAATTAATCATTGTATTCAGAAGAACCTATTTATTAGGTTTTAATCCATTAACGCAGTGTTTATGTGGAAAATAAAAGCCTATTAGGAAGCAAAACATTTTAATACTTCATCTCCTGGGAACTGTGTTACTGTAGAATGTTAGTAATAATTGCTAAGGCAATAAGCAAAACAGATGCTTATTATTTGGCTAAGGCTAATTTTTCTCCTTCCTGCCTTTCTTTAACCACAAGTGAGTGGGTTTCTGAAGTTAGAGAGATAGAAGTGAGGGGGAACAACTGGATGTATGAGCCTCTGATATGGTGTCTGCCTGTAAGCAAAGCTGCTCATTCTATTCTAGAAGGTCTCTGCTTTTTCATTGAAACAGACCTAAAATTAGCTTGTCAATCCATACTTAGACATGCAACTACAGATGTACCAACCTAGCTTTACAGAAGTTTTTAGGTTTTACTTACAAAATTTGTAGGGCAAAATCTTCAATGTTAGGAGCCTACATATAAATTGTTTTTAAAAATTAAATTCAGATTCATTCTATTGTCAAATAGATGGAGCCAAATATGTGGGGTTTTAGCCAGATTAGTGTTTTCAGAAGATTTTGCCAGATTGATCCAGATGGCTCTGGAATTACCCCTCCCACTACCAAAATCTAAGGCAAAACATCTGTCATTTGTGAAAAAAATCAGCAACACTTTGCCAAAGTTGGTTAGGATCCTGGAAAATTAGATTTGGATGTGCTAATTTGTTCATTTTTTGGTAGTGCTAACAGAGTCTAGGACTGAGTGGGGCAGTAGGGATGTGAATGGTACTGAAATTTCCATAACTCACTGGCATTAATATCACTTCCTTGTTGCAAAAAGGTGGTCTTCAGTCTGTTTCCATTGCAGTTCATTGCAAAAGCGATGCTGAGGTTTGTCCTTTGGAACAGACATTTACTTTTAACTCCGGATTCTGACTCATCAAGGATCTGCCTTCAATTAGACAAACTCAGATTGGAGCAGTTCCGTATAACTTCCCACTGCTGCATTCCTGGTAGTTTTCCCACCCCCTAATTAGCTGTAGTCAATGGGTCTGACACTTCTTGCTTATCTGCATATCACAACTGAATGCAGAGGCTGGTGTGTACAGTGGGGCGAGGAGAGAGAGCTGGAGAACTGCAGTCAGCTGTGCCCCTTTGTGCTATTCTGCAGTGCTCAAGTTTTGTGGAGGTTAAAGCTGCATTTATATGCCAGCACCAGTTCCGTGGCAATGCCACTGCTTGTGTTCGGTGTTGGACTGCAGTACAGAATTTGGATCAGGTACAGCAGGACTGCAAGAGCTGTAGGCAATTTAACAATCGCACCTTGGCAGGTTGGTAATTTTGGGCAAGTAATTTTGTAATTTCAGTGGCATCAGATAGCCCAGGCATGTTATTTTTGCTGGAGAGCATACTAGTGATATTTTCTAAAAGGGCAGATGAAAAAGCAAAAAGGTTTTTAGTCAGTTTTGGTCGTTTTAACAGAGGCAGGATCAGGTAGTACAAAGCAGCATAACCAATTCACCCCAGAGAAATAGTCTTCATGAGGTAAATAACACCAGAGACAAAATGTAAACAGAACATCAATACCAGCCAGGAATTAATTTAGCTATGTCTCCCCTGCAGTGTTTACATACATATTAGCCAAGAGAATGTGTTTCTGTATCTCCCTCATTAGTAACACTCCAAACACCACACATCCACACTTAGTGGAGTTATTTTCACTTTAATGAAACATGAAATGTTGGGGCTTGAGCTAAAATTAGCCACTTGGCTCTTCAAGACAGAAAGAATCATCTTAGATAGTATTTCTCTGACCAATGTCTGCAACATGTTCGTCAACATCACAGGTAAAAAAACTGTTCACTGTAGGTTATAACAATAGTCAATGACAAGAAAGAGGCCTTTACAATGTTTAATTTCATTTTAAAATATATATCAGCTGGTGAATATTCTGGAGAAAAAGTCTTATGGAGAAGGGAAGGGAGGAACTGGGGTTGTTTAGCCTGGAGAAAAGGAGTCTGAGGGGAGACCTTATTGATCTCTTCAAATACCTGAAAGGAGTTTGAAGAGAGGTGGGGGCTGGTCTATTTGCTCAAATCACAATTGATAGGATGAGAAGAAACAGACTTAAGTTGTGTCAGTGGAGATTGGGACTGGATATTAGGAAAATATTCTTCACAGAAAGGGTGATCAAATGTTGGAACAGGCTACCCAAGGAAGTGGTTGAGTCACTATCCCTGGAGCTATTTAAAAGACTGGTAGACGTGGTGTTTAGAGACATGGTTTAGTGATGGTTTTGGCAGCATTAGGTTGATGGTTGGACTCGATAATCTTAATGGTCCCTTCCAATCTAGATGATTCTATGATTCCATGATCTGAAGAAGTCAATAAAAACACATCATAATTGTTTCTCCTCTGACTGTGAAGATAGTTGAGAACAATTAATTTGCTTGTAGATATTTGCATTTGACATTCCTAAAGTTAAGCAGGATGAAATATACTCTTCAGGGCAGGAATTCATCTCATCTAAAAGAGTTACCTGGGAAAGGCAGATGACTCTCCAAAGATGTGACTTTCTCTACAGGTCCCTGAAATAAGGTCAAGAGCTGAGAGACAGTATATTTATTTTGAGTGATGACTTCTATGCATTGAGTGTCAATGTCTATATCATTGTGTAGTTTGATATACTCACCTTGTGGCTGCACATGATCCTACTACCACAGCTTCCTAGTACTCACAAGTCATTGCAGAAGGAGACAGTCCAAAAATAAGTTTAAATAGTAAGAATGTGCTGGTAAAGGAAGGAAAAGTAGAGCTCCAAATAATACAAGGAAGAAAACATAACACTATGATGCCTGTTTATTGAGTGATCATAATCCCACTGGTCTAAAACTGGAAGAAGAATTCTAAGGATTAGAAAGGGATAAGAAACAGCAGATTCTATAAAATATAATTCATAAGGTATTGGAGATAGAATTATAGATAAAGTGGTCTTGGTTCCATGGTTGTAAGTCTCAGCTATGGTTTTCCAGATATTGGTTACTAGAAATTCAGAAATTAATCTGATTATTACACACATCAACAGAGATGACTATGAGTTTTCTGTGAAGTACTTCACAGAAAGTTTAACCAAAGTGTCATCTCAG
This sequence comes from Scolopax minor, assembly GCA_028566535.1. Lineage (NCBI taxonomy): Eukaryota > Metazoa > Chordata > Aves > Charadriiformes > Scolopacidae > Scolopax > Scolopax minor. The sequence goes on from JAOXNG010000021.1 coordinate 78,462,455, forward strand.
AGAACACTGCAAAAGCTAAAAACAAAATATTCAAAACATACAACATGTTAGAACTTTGATATGCCAACAAATCAAGAGGACTAGACAGCTCATATAAACTGCTTCAGGCATAGTATTGGCAGAGCTCTAGATAGAGAAGCTGTGATGGTCAAGACCTAAACTACCAACAAAATACAAGACATGCTGACAGTGGAAAATAAATTATGGTGAGAGAATTTTAACTGGAAAACTGCTCTTGAAAAGCTATGCAATGTCAACACTGTCAGTGAGAGGAGTGGACCGGAAACTGTGTTTCACCTGTTTTATCTGCATATGTGTTCATCTGAGGCTACTCTCAGAGGCAGTAGAAAAAAATGGATACTCCCCAGGCATGACTCATCTGACCTGTTTTAAATGTTAGCTTTAGGATAAGATGAATCAGCATCTAAATGCATTTTAATAATAAAGGCATGCTCAAATTAGACATTCGTAGGGTGTTTGTGAAAAGTATAGGAACATTCCCTTAAGAATCCATGAATAAGATACTTCTAAAGATTAATAATAAGTCTGCTGTAGAAGGTGTCTCAAGAAACCAGTTGGCATTATTAAATTATCCTAAAGAATTAAGAGGCTTATATGTGCTTCTGAAAAGTGACTACTTGGCCAATATGGGAGATCTGTTGAGGAGGAAGGAAAAGGAAACTTTCCTTGGGTACAGGAAAGAGAATCTAGAAATGCTGAATCTAAAGGCTATACTTCAGGGAAAGAAAACTTACCTGACTAAAAGAGTCACAAAATGGGAAGGAATATTTTCATAAGACTGGGGTTGTGAAGATATTATTCCCTGAACAAATATAAGAAAAGACTTTTCCCCACAATGTTCTAAAACAACAGCACTGTACTTAAGACAAATTGCTCTGTGGGGTTTTTTTTGCTAATCAGTCTAAACATAGAGAAGTTACTAATTTTGTAAAAATTCATACACAAATAAGTAATTACTAAGATTCAGAGACAATTCAATTTGATAGCAAGGAGTATAAATCAGAAACTGGGAGCTCTCCACAATGAAATATCAACTGCAAAAGAAATCCTAGCACTGATATTTATCTATAGATATAAGAAACCATACAACTATGCTAATAATAATGCAGAAGAAGAAGAAATACACTTATGATCTCTCTTTGGATTTAGAAAATGTCAAGATGGTATAGTCATATCAGATGAAGATGATGATGATGATGATGAAATATCTCCCACTTCCACGGTAATTCTGGAGGTTGTTAAGCGGCAACTACTAAAATTAGATATTTTTAAATCAGTCTTGCATTCAATAATTTTAAAAAATCTGTATGAGGAGCTCTCTAGACAATTGACATTGATTTTTCAATAAATCTTGGAACACTGGGGAAGCTCCAGAGGACTGGAATAAAGCTAATGGGTCAATACTTTCAAAAGGCAAGCAGGATGAGCCATATAATTATATGCCCATAATCTAGCTTTGATCCCAAGAATACACTAGAGCATTTCATGCAAGGCTTAAAGACTAAAGGATTCAAAATAGATTAAACAGAAAATGTAAATCAATACTGATTCATTGAAAACAGAAGTTATAAAATTCCTGCAGTTTTTCATCAGCCTATGTGACTGATACATGCCATAGATCTGCCGTAGTTGTTAGATGTATGTAAGTATTCTAGTTCATACCACAAGACAGCTTCAAAGCAAAGGACTAAAAGAAACTTCCTGTACTTCTGAAATCATTCATCAATTCATTTTTCATATATGACCTCCAAAAACAGAGAAAGAGCCATCTTAAAAGTAACTAAAGTTTTTACCCTTTTCTCCTAAAAGACCAGCCTACAATAATCCTAAATCTATTTAATTTCTTCCCCCAAACTACTCTGTTTTTACAAATATTTATATATTTTTATTATTATTTTGCTATTAATTTATCTTGTGGATTTAATAGGTTTTGAGTTGGAATTTTTCTCATTTTTTGTAAGGTGTACAAAACTGATGTCTTTCCAAAGGTGTTACCTCATTCACCAAGTTTTTCAGTCACTTTTCCTACAGTGGGATCCCCCTTTCACAAACAACTTTAGTGGTCTCTTTCTAGTCAATTTCTGTGTATAATTCATCTTCATACCATACAGGAAAGACTGTATCTACACAAAAGTGGTGGTATGCATAATGTGTACAGCTGGAATGTAAGAGTTAAAATTACCCTTTGTATGAATTTACACGTACACCTTTTAATGCCAATATATTACTCAACCTTTCAAAGTCATCCAAATATTTCCATATTCTATTTTAATCTTCTGCATTAATAGCATCTCACATCACCATATAATAAGAATATTTCATTACTTTTTTGAGCCAGTCACTAATATCAGTCACCTTAAAATGATCAAAGACAAATTCTTAAGGAAGTATATAAACTCCAGCAAGTTTCATTGTCCTTTTTCAGAACAATTTTTAGAACATTCAGAACATTTCTTCTGTTTACAGGAGAATTTTACAGTTTACAAAATCTACAATTCTACATCTCATCTTCTTCACTTGCTAATAATTTCCCATGTGGTGTTAAAATAAAATGACTAAAATGTTATACTAAAATCTGGGTAGATTAAATATAGCACAATCCTCTTACTAAAGAAAGCTATCAGATTACTGCCTTTGGAAAAAATATTTAAATATATTTCTCTTGTCTCTATATCTTAAATTGCTCTTTAATATTTGGCATTGTATGATATCAAGGTCAAGTTAATAATTTTTACTCCTCTTCTTCACATAAGTACAATATTTGCCAGTTTTCCAGTGAAATAATATCCACTATGAATTGATATTTTGAATTAAAAACCTTTGTCACTGGGTTGATGAAATCATGCACAAGTTTATTCTGCAAGTGAGATGATACACTCACAATCCTTAATGTTGTTCACTAAACTGTTAGGTTTCAGTTCTAATTCCCCTGAGCTATTTTTTTTTAATTTTTCTGCAAATTTATTCTCATTACCTCCTTTGCTTTTTCTCTGTTCTTACTGAGAACTGCAGAAAAATGTTAATTTTATTCTGGGTCATGTCGTAGCTACAATCTATCCATATGTCTGCCTTTGTCGTCTTTTGTATCAAAGAAATTTGGATATTTTGTTTGCTTAAATTTACTTTGGAAAGTTTGATTTATCTTTGTAACTCACTAATCACTAAGACAATTTTCTTTGGTGATCATCATTTTTTTCTCTGTTTGCGGGATTTCTGAGTACACTCAATTTACTGATTATTTTTTCCTGTGAGATTTACAGATCTTTTCTACAAGCTACTTCAGTACAAGTATTTATATACTTCCTTAGAAAACAATATGATAATTTTGACAACTGTGAGGGACATAAATTTCAAACCCTCTCTGCTTTCAAGTTCTTCTGACTAAATTGCTTTAATAAATGGTTTTCTTAGCTTTTCAGTGTATTCATGTTTGACAAAAGCAACAGTAACTATGATCTTGTTTTTAATGACAATTTCCAGGAAAGAAAGTCATATATATCAGAACTTTTCCATTATTTGTGAAATATAATGGTATAGTAAAGTTCCCATACTGGCATTACTTACAGAAGTACTATCTCTATAACTAGTTAAAAGATAACTTCATTCAGAGAACACAGAATATCTGCTTCACATGCCATCATAGGTAAAGCCATAAGATACTTGCTGACTCTCAGAAGTAAGGTCTGTATCAAAAACATTGCTCAAAATAACAACAATGATGAGCTGAGAGAACAGAAGCATCATCAGTGTCCTAGGTTCTTACATTTAACAGCAATGGCATCCATTTTATGGTATGTTACCGGAAATCGCTGATCTCTGTTAAAGGCCACTACTGTGCTGTCCTTTACTTTTTCTAATGTACAGAGGGGAAAAATTCCTGCCAATTTTCTTAAAACGACATACAAAAATCTGATTCATTAAAATCCTGAGGATCCTCAACCTTTATAATAGAATTCAGCACTACCAGAAGGAATTTTGCATGGGATTAGAAAACCCCAGTGCATTATCTAAATACACAACCAGACACCTCTGCAAGCCCAGTGAAACGGGTCAGTTCAATGTCCTTATTCTGATTTTCACTGTGTCCTTGACTTTACTGATATACAGGTATTCTTCACAGACCATTGATTTCCAAACAGGTTGATGACACATTTCATACATCAAGAAAAAATAATGTTGCTATTTCAGTTGAAATTAGATTATATTCTGCAAGGATATAGCTGTCTTAATTATTGGTGAGATAATTTTATTGATAAAGATGGCAAAAAATTACTTTGAGCTTTTGGTAATAAATATTATTTTCTTGTTAATGTTATTATTTTATATTTTTTTCATTATGACTTCTTGGGTAATTAAGTATGTAATGTTCTGTTTTTATGGTTAATAAGTAAACCAGTTTGACAATCATTTACCATGTATAAGAGCTACTTTCTATATATATATATATTTGGCCAGGCCAAACTAGTAATTACTATTATTATCATTCTGTATGTTGTCATATCAGAACATAAAAAATTGTCATTGACCCAAAGCATTTGCAGGGCAACAAATACAGTACAGTGAAAGGCAGGGCAATATATGTGAATAATGTGGTCATGTAGCTCAATTTAGGCTGCTAACTTTAGTAAATCTAAGTTTTGCACATGCTCACACCTTTTAGGAATGGAAGCCACATTTGTAAGATTTGCAATCATATATTTTAGAGTTTCTTGTCTTTCAAAGGATTTCTTTTTGGAATGAGGATAGTAGCATCTGCCCATCAATAATTAGCTGCTGTTGTTAGGGAGCGGTTTTAATCATCTGGGAAAATTAGGACATCTGAAAGATCTAGAACTCCTGGATGGTTCTTAGGTTGTACTGGTACTGTCACTTGCAGTTAGCATATTCATAGTAAAGCAGCATTTACTGCTTTGTGCAAGCTACTCATTACGAGAAAAAGGCTTCTAAATAGCTGTGAACATGTTTGGGAAAGCAGCCACAAGGGGAGAGGAGGGGGGCAGAATCTTTACTGATTATGTTGAAACATGACAAGAAATTATACACCTGGAAGCGGAACATGTGTCTTTCAGAATCAGACCATAAACACTGACTTTAATCTTTATTTTAGGCTGATCAAAAAGTTAATTAGTTATATAAATGGAGACAGAAATGGAATTCAGTTATTACTACTTGTTCTTGTATTCTGCATTCTTTGTTTCTTAAAGCACAGAACAGTGGCCACATGTAAATCTTTCATTAATGAAAGAAAATAGTTTTTAGCTATTTAGAAAATATGTAGCTATGTAGAAAATAGTTTGTAGAAAAAAAAAGCATTGCTAGATGAGACAGGAAAACCTGTAACTCCTTGAACAGAGTTTCTGCATCATTTTGGTAACCAACTCATCTCAGCACCCTTCCCAAATTTCAGAGTCTGTTTACATCCTTTTCCAGAGTCAGGAATAAGATTAAGCTGACATTTTAATTGCCTTTAAAAGGAATATTGAGAATTTTGCTCATAAAAGCTGGCTTCAGCTATGAAGCGTATCTCAACCTGATCTGAGACTCAGTGGATGCCACTTATCAATTTTAAACCCTAAGTTACTAAGAAAACTTAAGGAACATACTAAAAATGGTGGGAGAAATAGGGACCATATCTTCTGTGCTGTATCAATTTTCACAGGCTGCTGTGAAACAATACTGCAGTTCTTTTTTGGGTGCCTTAAATGTCTGTATGACTCAAACAGAATTGAATATTTTCACTAATGATTTTTAAGTGTGGGATACTGTGTAGTGTCAACACCAATAAGAAGGAAGGGCAATTATTGTGAATAATCTTATCTTGGAAATTGTAATTAAGAAAAGTGTGTTCATATCAGAAAGTCAGGTGGAAAATTCTTGGAAAGGAATAATAAATTTTACCTCTGCATGTTAGAGATGCGGTATTGCTAGCTACAAACATTTTAGAACAGGATCTTGATGGTTTATTTCTGAATATAGGTGAATGGTGCCATGTTGCAGAAATAGTAATAGGCTATCATGTTGCAACATTGTCTAAACTCCAACTCCAATTAATGTCTAAACTCCAAATAAACTCCAATTCAATGCACCTATTCTTAAATGTCTACAATGACAGCATCTACTCCTGTAAAAGTAAGCCTAGATTCCTTTAGTCATTGCAGTTTTTTTCAGAGGATGTCCAAGACAGATGACATGAATCTGAACATACTTGCTTTCTACAAAGGGATGCATAAAGAAATCAGTTGATTCATATTATTAAATTTATATAAAATTTAGTAATCTGAATTTAACAATGTATTTTAGTAATTTGTATTTAACCATGTTTTCCTTTCTGCCTATCTTCAGCCTTGAAAAAATTCCTTTACTCTGACATTTGTATGACCTTTATTTGGTATTAAATTGAAGAAGAAAGTCTGAAAAACAAAAATGAGCATTATGAGAGGTCCGGAAGACATGACCTACTAGTAAAGATTGAAACAATTGAAAGTAGAAACAATTGTAAGAGATAGTATTTACAAGCCTAAGAGGGTACTTTAAGAGAACCAGAATAAACTATTTTCATCATGGAGAGGTGGATTGGACAAGAAGTATTGGATTTCAATTGAATAACAATATACAAGAACTTGCAGTCATAAGAATAATACAATACTGGAACAGACAGATGAAGGAAATACCAGAATCTGCGTAACAAGGGAGTTACAAAAAAACCCAGATGAGATAATGTCTGCAAAAAATAATGTGAACTGTATTTGGGAATGCAGGTAGACTACATATGTTTTTTAGATCCCATGCAGTCATTTTTTTTGTAAAGATTTCCAAAACTGCAACTATCTGATATGGATAATGAATTGTTGATAGTGATACCTGCCTCTATTCTTGAAGGAATAACTTTCAAGTATCATGTTAAATTAACTTGCAGTACCAGACTAGCATATAACAGCATATGCAGAGCCAGAAATACCAGTAAGAGTGACTCTTTAAATTGCTTAAAGTGTTTCTGACTGACATGAAAAAATAATGACTCAGTTAAATAAATGAAAAGGCTAAATAAATGAGTTAAATCAATGAAAAAAACATGATTTCTTATTGAAAACATATTCTGTCTTTCTATAGGCAGATCTAAACAGTCTAAGGAGGTGATACCTAAGTTTTATATGCAAAAGTTACTTGTCTAAAATAGCAATAAAATACTTAATTGTGATTATCTTTACTGGAAGAAAAAAACTGCTAGTGAAATAGAGATAAGAAAGCTGCAAAAAATTTTTGAAAACTTTTCTTTCTTACACAGTAAGTTGAGTAAGCAGCAAATGAGGTCAAAGAGGCCAAATAATTGAAGATGAGACTACTGCTATAAGATAAACAAGGTTAAAGTTTGAAAGCACGTAGGATATCATTATTATAATATCATTAAGTTTGAAACGCTGATGGGGTTCTGTAGAGAGGTCAGCAAACACAAAGATATTGCACTGTAAGAAAAGCTGACTTGGAGGAAATGTGAAACAAGTTAAATAAAAATGGCCAAAACTCAATAATTCATGAAAAATCAAGAGTGGAAACAAGAGTATCTATTCTTGGTAGATCACATTAGAAAAAAAAAAAAAAAAAAAAGAGAAAAAAGCCATGTAAGCATAAATAAATGCATAAAGTTAAAAGAGAAGTGAAAACGTTGTGGTCAGACCAGGAGATTTGAGTCCCTGTGTGACCGAGAACTGCATAGGAGAGAAAGAAATCATTGCACATTTAAAAGAGTTTTAGAATCTTTAATTATAGTTAAAAAAAATTAGAGCAAGAACAAATTACAAAAGTAAACTTCAGGACATATTTAGAATATGTCTCAAGTTATTCTTTAAATAATCAAGATTAAATTGCAGTTTCATTCAACAGAATAATGTTGCTGAAGTCAATATACTTACTTCATATTTACCCCAAGTAATAGAAGAAAAAAGCTGGTCTTTTCCATTAGGTCCAACAAATCATCATTTTAATTAGGGCCAGAGGGAATGAGAAGTCACACTTTATGAAGATATTACTTATTAAGTATTCTCCATAATTGCCATTGCTGATTTTTCTGCATAACAGAAATTTAAAAAAAATAAGAAAAAAGAAATATTATTTTGTAGTAGAATTGTTCATTGATATCTTGCCTTTATCTATTCTTTTTTACATATTTTGGTAGTTCTTTATTTTATTTTAACCTTTTAAAATAAAGGTTAAATTCTCTCCCTTATTTTAAGGGAGAGAATGAATCACTCTTTATCACAGATAACATATATGATGCTGACTTCAATCCCACACTTCCACTGGAAGTACCCAGAATTTATCTGTTAGTCTATTCTGTGCTAGTTGCATAGATTATTTTTTTTCTATACTGGTATATATAGACTGAGATTTGTGGCCTTTATATTGTAGAGCTATTCACCCCAATAGAAATACAAAATCTTTGTTTAATTTACTTTTTAAAAATTTTATTTTATTTGACAAAATTTATTTAATTTGACAAAAACAGTGATTCAGATTATGGCTAAAAATACTGCTATATGTTACTATATTTATCTATGGGATATGTATTAAATCATTTAGTCATCTCATATTAACAACATTTACTTTAAACTCAATAAGAAAGGAATAAATACTATATACTGCCATAACAAAAAAATGTGAGATAAAATCATGATTTATGTTGAAGTGCCAAAAGGGCATACACTCTTCATTGTTAACTGTTAGACTCAGCTTTTCAAGGTGAAACAGACAAAATGGTGAATATTCATTAATTTCTTTTAAATATAAACATGAAATGTTCGCAACAAGGATATTTTCAAAATAAAAAAGTTTTCCTGCCAGTAAAACTGACTCTAGGGACTGACAAATTTTGTAGCAGGAATAAGAGAAAACTAACAAGAAAATATCTCTTTCCTTTCGATAACAACAGTCTAATTGAAGGGTGTATGTCTCTCCTGCTAATTAAAGTTATGTAAGTTACTTGTTGCTGGCACTGATGAACAGAGAATATGCTTCGTAACTTGGAGGTAAAAAGGGTACAAGCCTCAGTACTTGCCATCTACAATGAAGGCAAGCTCTATATTAGAAGCCAAGACAGAAAACAGTGTTTGGCCAATAACCTCTGCAGGAACCCACCTGTGATTGGAGGTTGTCTGTTATTTGCTCAGAGTTCTGCAACATCAAGGGTGAGCAGAAAAGCACCCTGACCTATGGCAAATGTAGTCATTCTATGTTGTATGTATGAAAGAAGGAAGGGGAGGGAGAGGGGGAGGGAGAAAGGAAGGAAGGAATGGAAGGAATGAAGGAGGGAAGAGGGAAACAAAAATCTAAAGAGGAAAAAGAGGGAAGAACAAAGATAGAATGAGAAATGCTATGGCCTTACTATCAAAGGCTTTATGATGCTTTGGTCTCTAACTCTGCACCTGAACAACAATTTAAAAACATGAACTGCTTTATGATCTTACGGTTTTGCTTACTAACCAAAAGACTTTCATTAGTTATAGGTTAAGTCAGTCATACATATTAGGCTTCAGACAAAGCACACATGAAATATTTCAAGTATGTAGTCACTAAACATTGCAAAACAGCAGTTCAGAGCAATATTTGGAAAAACTCCTATGTAGAATTCTCATTGGTAACTATTCTCATATTGGTAACTATTTCTAAAATTACCAAGACAGAAAAACAGAGGAAAAGCTGTTACTAAACACTTGACAAAACCATTCTCACTTAAGTTGCAGCTGAACATTCTTCCTTAAATATCATAATAAGGCAGGGCTTTATTTAAAAAAAAATAAAATGAAAAAGGTGAAATATTTTAGTTAGCTTTACCTTAAATTTCTAATGCATACTTTCTGAGTAGGTCACAACCTTACATTAGCAGAATAGAGTTAAATGGGGTTTTATTTTATTTTCTTATCTAAGGTTTGTACTTACACAAGCTTATCAGTCAATGGTAAAACATTTATTTATAGAACTGAGGCTTTGGGTTTGAAGTAAGAGTAGGATTCTTAGAGTAGAGTAAGGATTGAGCACATGGTAGGTGTTACATAACTACTAATAGACACTGAAGGGTATTTGTTTAGAGGAGAACTTTAAAGAAATATATGTCAGAAATGAAAACCAATCAGTATCATAAATCTGCTTTTCAAGTGTGTCTAGGGTGCCCAGAACAGAAGATAGAGATAAATTACTTAAGGGCTTTTGATTAAGGAGTTTTGATAAGGACATTAGGAAGCTGTAAATCCCCTAAACTCATTTTATTTGCTCGCATAGCTTAGAAACTCTGGGGCATGTGGTTTTGTAAATATGTGTCTCTGAATTACACCAGGGATCCCATACTTAAGTTCCAGATATTTAATCTGTCTGAATTTCCATATCAACCCTGGAGCTATTCCAAATCTAATGCTGAAAACTGTATTATCTTAGTGTTTGCTTTTTTTTTTTTTTTTAATATGAAATCTCATATTATTTGCTTCATTTTGCTGACTGAGAAAAAGATACAAATGTCTATTTATTTTCAGCTTTTGTATGGAACTTTAAAGAAGGCAAAATTGTTCTCTAGATCTGCAAGGGCAACTTTAAATCCTTTTAAAATAAATGATCTACTTTCTTACAAGAATAACTTTGATTAGATCATTTGGTTTCCAACGATGCTCTTACTATAACATTACTTGAGTATGGAATTGCTGTACAGGCAAAGTTAGGTGACATGATAAATGTTGTCCATGTGAGAAGGGATATTTCCTAAAAAGTACATTTTTAAAAGTACAACCTAAAGGTTTTGTATTTTGGGAGTCAGAAAACCAGACATTGGAAGTTAACAACCAGTCACTTCCAGTGTCAAGAAACATTTTTATCTCTTGCTATTCATTGTTCGCTGTAGCCTATTGATTTGGGTTAGTCAGAGGTTAAAACAGTTTGTGACTTCAGTTCACTCTGCCTATAACCTCATACAGGCAACATTAATCAGATACACAAGCTTGACACAAAATGGACGGGTTTTTTATAGTAACAAGTAATAAAAACTATCTTTAAAAATTTGTTCTACACACTCTAAATATGTTACACATAATGTAATGTCATGCGTACACATGCATATGTCAAGCAGTATGGCTTTAGTTCACAGGACAAGACCTTAATTGTTCTTTAAAAATAGAAAGCTTTAGGAAAGACTATGTTTAGACCTTATAGTTAAGTCTAAGGAAGATCCTCACTGGTACATACCAAAGACTTCACTGTTATTAAAAAATACTTTAAAAAGACTTTTAAAAGCCCATAAAAGTCACTAGACTTAACTGAGTTCCAATACAGAAGAATTTGTGGATGAGTCCCAACTCACCATAATGTTGAATTTCTCGATTTGTTTGGGTATGACAGAGGTTTCCATTTTTTGATTTAGGACTAAAAGCTGTGATTTTATTTGATTTTCATTTTCATTCATATATTAAGTATATTTATGTTTCACATAACAAGAATTGAGTGATGGATCAAGAGACAGTCAAGGTATGGATTTAAGAAAAAATGCATATTAATCATATAAGAAAAAGTTGGTAAATTTAGATATATAAAATTAAAAATGGTTCTGATATGAGGGCAACATTACAAAGTAAAATTTGCTGTATACCAAAATTTACCTACTGAACTGATTGTACAGTATGAGGAGTCCATCACATGCATTGATCAGGGATTGTTGCTATTGCTGTAGCTAATAGTTTAACTAGATACAGGAAATGGAAAATGCAATAAAAAATAGTATTTATAAGACTAAAGGAATTCTGTGCTTTTTTCTTATATAAAGCTCATTATAATTGTCATTAAATGCTCTGATATTCACATTTTCCCCTGATATTTCACATTTCATTCACATGGAGTGTAAAATTGAAAATAAGTTGTTTTACTGAATTTAGTTATGGGAAGAACCTGAGTCATCTTATAAGAATTTTATTTTTTTTAGTCACTGGAATTCATTTTAAGACACCCGAGGTTTTCTGTGATAAGATTACATAAACAAAAGGTATTATAACTACATTGCTCAAACGTGGAATATTTGAACTGGGTTTATTCAGCCCTGAGGAAAAAAAAGGGTTAGGGGGAGACCTTATCACCATGTTCCAGTATTTTAAAAGAGACTCCAGGGGATATTCCAATTGGACACAAGAGGAAAATTTTTTACAATGAAAACAACCAGCCATTGGAATACTTTCCCCAGGGAAGTGGTGGAATTCCATCACTAGACACCTTAAAGAATCAGCTGTACAGGGTGTTAGGACATCTTGCTTAGACTGTGCTTTTTCCAAGAAAGCTGGACCAGATCATCCTTGAGGTCCCTTCTAACTTGGTGTTCAATGATTTTATGATTCTATGATAATAAACAGTCTGTATTTTACAGATCATTACAATATAATTTTTGTCTTAAAAGATTTTTTAAAAGTCAAAGAGTATTGCTTTTGTTGATAACAAAACATGATTAGGATTTCACTGTTGTTATTATCATTATCATTACATTTATTACCTACCCTGTGTGAAAAATAGGACAAATAATTACACTTAGGATATCATTATATCATTATATTAGAAATATATACAAATATTTGCTTGAGAAATGGTTCATTCCATTGAGGAATTTGAATATTTTTTCCCTATGCACTATTGAAAATATGAGCTCTACTTAGGAGCATACTTCAGAGCTACAATGAACTCCTCACCTATTGACACTTTAGGATTGGGACTGATCAGGATTGATATTTTTTTAAAATAAATTCCCAAGTGTCTTATCAAAGATATTCTGTTAAGAGCAAGTTATGCTACAATGGCATGACATAAGGGTTTTAATTTAATTACTTTGCTTCTGAAAAGACTTAATTTAATTTAGTGATACTGAGTAGTTTAGAGAATTAATATTAGCTATATCTTCTACATTTCTGAATTTAAATGTTTCTCATATCACTGATAGATGAAAGCTAATGCTTGAATTTAAATTGATGACCTATTTGAAACACAAATTGTAATCTCTAGAAAAGATACTGATAGAGCTCCCTGTGGCAATTAAATGTTTCAGAATTATTAAATTAATTTATTCTTAAAACACACATTACCTAAGAACTCATATACATTACTGGTGGAGAATTGAGGCATACAGTATCTAAAGGGACTGTTTGAAACATAGCCATAAAACTCACACGCAGAGATCAAGAGATAAATTTGTTTAGACTACTAACAACAAGAAGCAGATGTCTTATTTCAGTTTTTCTGCCATTCTTTGTTGGCTCCATAGAAACTCCATCTTCTAACACAGAGGACATTGAAGTATTTTATGGAGAACAATGCTCCATTTTTCCCATTGCTGTTACAAGGGAAAATCTGGGAGAAAATAGTAATTTTTGATCTTCTTTACATTCTCTATGCTTTGTCTCCTAAATGGTTAGTCCAAGATCACACACGAAGTCTGCAGGAGAAAACATATTTAAATGTGGGCTTTTGAATTTCTAGGCCTAATATGTTAGTAACACAGAGTACTGTGTTTCATAATGGGGAAACACTGTGTTGTTACCATTTAGTGGAAAATAAATAGATGGGACTATGGCTGAAATGTTATCCATAAGATCTTGCATGTTATGCACTAATATATTTAAGCAACAAAAATATATGTATTGTGAAACAGCTAAGATTTGGAACTTTTAATGGTAGCCTCAGATGCTCACTAATTTTACAATATCAACCTATTTGTATACATAAATATCAACTTTGACACAGAATTTTGAAATAAAAGAGAAAAAAAAAAACAACAAAAAAACAAACAACAAACAAACACAAAAACCCCAAACACAGCAAAACCTGGCCCTAATTCATAATTTTTAACAACATATCATCTTAAAAAGAAATGTCCTTATACTGGAAAGCTTCAGAAGCTTTTTGAAGATATTTGAAGACTTTTCTCCATTTAAAAGCTATTAATATGTCAGTTGTGAAATCTATTCACTATCAAAAATGTCAGTGCATCATTTCACTACTCAGAAGTAAAAGCTCTTTGTAAGATTTGCTTATTATACTGAGTATTATTCATTCCAAATAACAAGGGAAGTAGGCATTAAATTGTATTATCCAGTTCAAAGTAGTTGTTCCTGAGGAAATAAAAAGCCATAGGAGCATAGGAATTGTGATAATGGATCAGACCAGTAGTTTATCTGGCCAAATATCTTAACTTTGACAGAGACTAAGATAGTAAAAGATACTCCTTAGCAGATGATTATTGAACAATGCTGCCCAGAGGAGAAATTTAATACCTTTTTTGTTAAAGTCTGGCATATACTTAAAGTTATTTATTACAATAAAATAAAAGAAATCTCAAAGCCTCTTTCTCTGCCTTTATCAAAAGAAATGCAAGTGGGTTTCTAATGACTTTTATATATATAACCTTTATTATTATTTCATAAGTATATTATTCTAGCATGCAGAGATCACTGCCTGGATTATGTTCACATTTCAAGATACACTTCTCCACATTTTTACAGTCTAATTTTTACTTTTCAACTTCTTTTGCAATACCTAACAATCTATCACTTCTATGCCTATGTCAAGTGCATTGTCTAGTGCTTCATGGTGCTACTTAAATAGGAAAAAAAAATTATTCTCTTTTGGCATTTCTAGAGTTCCAATACCAAAAAGGAATGTGATTTGAGCCACTACTTGGAAAGCTAATCAGTTTTCCTTCTTACTGTATACAGGAGTCAATAGATGGTACTGTCTATGGTACACAGTCTAGAGATGAGAAAAAGGCAAGCTAAGCTACGGATTCAGAACTCTTACAGGCAGAACTGAAATAGCTCATATGTAGATATCTGACACACTTGCTACATTATTTATTTTATTGAAATGATCCTTACTAAAATCTCTTATTAGTGAAGAACTCTATATGCTTGGAAAACTATGTGCAAAAGGAGGACACGATTTAATCTCATGTGGCGATCTTTTTTTTTGCTGTAGAAAGTGCTTGACTTTAGTTATATGCAGCTGTGATGTGGGCAGTCATAAAGGCAGTGTAGTTAGAAGTGGAAAATTACTGCAGAAAAGAAAATGTCTGCTGAAAGTTACTGACAGAGAAAATACTTACCAGCCTGAGAACTGTGAGCCTGTGAACCAGAAGCATCCTTGAAAATTGCAACTGGCATCTTTGAAGTACAGCCAGATACCTAGAAACTAGAGATATCCTGAGATACTATTAATAAGTATAAACCCAAGGACTTATAAAGGTAACTTATCATCTGAAAAGGTGAAAAATAGTCTGGGAAAAGGTGAAAATGTTCTCAGAAAGTAAGTACTGGTAACTATCACTGCCTAGTCTAAATGTAAGAACAGGAAAATAATCTAGAAAAATAAAAATTGGTGTGTAGGAGTGAAAAAACCTATCACCACCTATTGGTGAAAAACAGAAGTTAGCAGCACCAAAACTGCCCAAAACGATATCCTGCACCCTCTTATGTATCTATGATAATAATATTACTTAATTTTTATGCAAAATGTAGCCTTTCTCTGAGAACTTCTCAGGGTACATAATTCCTAATTCTGTTGAGTTCTTGGGACAATGATAAAACCCAGCCCAGCAGAAAGCAGCATAAGAAGATTGACATTGTTGAAAACACTATTTGTAGCAATGAATGAAATGTAAAATATTGCAAATAATTTGCATTAAACTCAAAGTTTAGTGCAGAACAGATCTTATGCAGAAGTTTTATCACATCTGATCTGTCTTAGTTTTTTAGTTATGTCAATGTTTAGAAAATTAAATTATGTGAGATACTGCCTCAGTGACAGAATCATATTTGAAAAAGAAACAGACACAGCCTGAAACTGGTCTTTGTGACCTTAATTCTATTTAACCTTTGACTTCATGTGCTCATGCTGATGCATAAATTTAGACTTCTTCAGAAAATGTTTTTCTTCATCTGTCCATAAATAAAATTTCATGTTAGCAGAACTTCAGGATGCAGATAAAGTCAGACTAATTTTGTTTGTTTGTTTGTTTTTGAGGAAAGGAGTACAATGATTAAAGCATAATATAAAAGAAAATACCCACACTTTCTATAAAGATGGCTATAGATAATATGAGTCTTGTAAAAACTGTTTGAGAAAAAGGGCATGCTTATCTAATGTATGAAAAATGTTTTGTATTTAAGTCATTTACTATATATATATCAACATACCAGAACAACCACTGCTCTCAAAAATATATTTTTCAATATTGAAGTTGAATATTTTACCTTGCTTTTCCTGATTTTTTTGTTCTTTTAGCTATTAATATCTCACCCACACTTTCCATATCCATTTTTTATATTTTAAAGAGTTAATTGTGTTAATATGGGCCAGAGAACTAAACAGAAGAATTGAATGTTTTGTAAAAACAATGTGAGATGTAGCATGGAAGGGAAGAGGTTGTAGTTCTACTACTTTCAAACATTTGTCAGTAAAAGTGAATATGGTGTTTTAGACCACTAAAGGACTTAGACATTAGAATAGTCAACATAAAGCTCCTGGCAGAAAGCTAGCCTTTCAGTGTACCCCAAGAATACAGTGAATAGATATGCAATGCATGAGTAAACTTAATTCACTTAGAAGGGGACATAGAAAAGTCTCCCCCTTGGCTCACAAGACGTTAAAACTTTTTTCTGAGTGTTTGCCTTCAGTTGGGATTCACAATCAAGATTTTTTTTCCCAAATTTGAACAAAAGGACAATGAAGTAAGGAATAACTTTTTCAATTGAAAATTTTGATGCTTTGCTCTGGCTCTTTCTCCTCATTCAAAAGTGCTTTGAAATGGAACATGTCAAATGTCTTGCAAAATGCCAAAGAGATCAGAAGCATAGTTGTGACAATAGCAATAATAAAAGTTATAAGAATTTTTTGTTAATCCACAGAATTAGACTTTCTTAAATACATGTTGAAAATCTATGAAGGCATGATTGCTATTCTATGAAAATTACATGAAAAAATTGAAAAATAAGGGTAGTTCATTGGGTGTTAGAGGGTTTCATTGTTTCTTTCTTTTTCAGAAAATTGCAACAACAAGCAGACTAAGTGTAACAATAATTACCCTTGAATGATCACTAACTCTCCAGAAAATGAGGTTATGTATGCAAGAGCAAATGTACATCCATTTCAATGGAAAATTTGTGGCCAAAATATAATGTACCAAAAGGCTTTTAATATGCAAAGAACAATCTTAGCAAAAGTTACCTGAAAAGAGATTCCAGAAGACTAAGCAATAACAAGAAAACTGGGACATTCTACTGCTAATCATGCTTCATATCATTTTTTAAATACAACAGGGAAAAAAATAAAAAGAAAAAAACACAAAGTCAAGTTCAAAGGTAAACCAGAAAATGCAACAGCTGTAAAATAAAATACACACAGACTATGAATGAGGGAAAGGGAAATAAAAAAGCTGTGGATTTTGTGTCTTTGTTACTCATTTTTCTGTCAAATTTTTTAAGATGGAATTAGTATCTAAGAGGGCTCTTAAAACCAAAATGTTTCTGTTAGTTCTCCATTTCAACTATTATCTGACATGTTCTGTCACTCGTCTAATGTAAAAAAAAATAATTAGAAATCAGGGATGATTACTACTCTTTGAATTCAATAGGATTTTTGTGAGAATAGATTTATGGGCCATAGTTATGATAATTGCTGTTTTGAAGCACCTGGAAACAAATATTGATCAATCTAAATATTAATAGAACTTTTTAAAAAATTGTTAGACTCTTTCTCATAGCCGATGGAGATATTTCACGTGCAACATATTTACAAAACTTCTGAACATTTTTACTCAAACTGCATTTTTCCATTGTTATATTTTTTGACTACACCTTTTCATCATTTGATTACCAGTGAATGAAGAACATTACAATAAATGTTCTTGCTCAAAGTAGCACACATTAAAAACATAACAATAGAACTGCTTCACCATCTATCATTCCATTTATAGTCATGTAGTTTTTATGGCGCTACTATCTCACTTTGCTTCTTTATAGATCATTTGGATATTTTTAAAAATCAGCTTCTAATTTGTTACAAATTCCAAACAGTTCATTAACGTTTTGCTAGTGTTCAGCAGTTCTGCTTCTAGAAATGGTTGATTAAGGATGGTTGATTAAGGATGTAGCAGAGGAAGAGTTAAAATAAACATTAAAAAGCATTCAGGATAAAATTATATAATTACACGTCACTCTAATTGTACTCTTGTGACTAACAGAGATGTGTGTGTTGGTGCCAGAAAACCTTTCTTATTGTCTGTACATTTCAATTTAGGGGAAAAAAATAATTGGAAAAATTAAATATCAAAATAAATAGCGCAGAATCAGAGGTGGGGAAAAAACCCAATTGGGATGTAAAGGTATTCTCACATGAGGAACATGGAAAAGAGTGGTAAGGAAGGGTAAGAAAGGCGTATGGTACACATATAAAATTGGCCCCATCTGGAGTACTGTGTACAATTCTGGGTTTCCTAATTCAAGAAGCACAGGCAACTGCTGGAGAGGGTACAGCACAGGGCTACAAAGATGATTAGGGGACTAAAACATTTCTGTTATGAGGATAGGCTGAGGGACTTGGGTCTTTTTAGTCTGGAGAAGAGAAGACTGAAGGGGGATCTGATCAGGACCAGAGGAAATAGTGTGAAGCTGTGGCAGGGGAGGTTTAGATTAGATATTAGGAAGAATTACTTTACTGAAAGAGAGTAAAGTTACTGGAACAGCCTGCCCAAGGAAGTGGTGGAGTCACCATCCCTGGAGGTATGTAAGAAACATGCAGATGTGGCATTTCAGGGCATGCTCTAGTGGCCAAGATTGTTGGGTT
>JAOXNG010000021.1:78481479-78499171 GCA_028566535.1 Scolopax minor
GCAGGGGGGTTGGACTAGATTATCTCCAGAGGTCCCTTCCAATTCCAAATCATTCTGTGATTCTGTGATTGTGTGAAAATAATAAATGTTGTAGAAAACTACCTGGAGATTCTAGTCTCCCTCTGAGAATGTTGCTCTCTAATACCACATAAATAAAGGAGCAATTAATGAAATTAGATTGTTTCCAAACAGATTCAAGGAACCATTTTTACCATAGCAGGAATAAGTGTGTTTCAGAACTGATTTCTTATGGGATTCTTCTGATGCCACAGATTCTAAATGTTGGAAAAAAGAGATTGACTTATATATTGATGTCTGCGGTAAACAGAATGACAACAGTTAATGCTAAAATCAATGCTTTTAAAAAAGTCTAGACTTCATCCTTTCAGTCTTATACTAATCTCTAAATAAAAAGTTCAAGAGGTGTCCACATGCTGAAACAGATTGTTGCATATCTATCTAGTTCACATTGATCTGAAAATGTGGGTACTAGCTTTTGTCAGTCATCAGTCTAGATGTATCCAGCTTTCGTCTACTTAAGAGATTGGTATTAACTGGTATCAGTTCATCGGCATTTTTTCATGAACTGTGTGTTCTGTTTTGTTAAAGAGCACAATGAGCATTAGGATTGAAGGTGTGCTGTGCTGTTCCCCTTGACCTGGCTACCACACCCTGCATGGAGCACAGGGAGGGAAGAGTGTTCTTGTTCTGAAGGCAGATGAGTATGTTCATCTGGAGAAAAAATTATTGAATATTAGGTGGAAAATAAAAATGGAGGACAATGATATACTAAGGATCACAAAATACAGGAAAGTTTGAGACACTTGTGAGAAAGTATAGCTTCAGAAATTACAGAAAAATACTGTCCTAGAAACCTGGAAACAACCAATCAAGTCACTGAAAGTTGTTAAATTGATCAGTACTGGAGAAAAAAGGCCAAGCCTATAAAAGTTTTTTTCATTCTGTCTAATCTGTTCACTTTCAAAAGTTACACACAGACCAGTTCGGTCTCTGACATATTTGGGTCCCATTGTATCTTTATTTGTACTTTTTGCTTGCTTGTTTTATTCTCATAAGATCTGAACTTTCTATGATAGACATTAAAAAAAATAAAGAACATCTTAGTTACTGACCATCTTTGTGGCCACCCAAGGCACAGAAGGCAAAGGCAGAGACTGGGAGAATGAGGCACTGCTCACTGTAGGAAAGACCAGATTTCAGACCATCTAAGGAACCTGAAGGTGCACAAGTCTGTGGGTTCTGAGGGAACTGGTGTATGAAGTTTCCAAGACATGATCTATCACATTTGAGAAGTTGTGTCAGTCCAGTGAAGTTCCTGCTGACTGGAAAAGAGGACACATAACCTCCATTTTCACAAAGGGAAAAAAGGATGACCCAGGGAATGAAAGACTGGTCAGCCTCACCTCTGTGCCCATCAAGATCATGGAATTGCTTAGGTTGGAATAGACATTTAAGATCATCAGGTCCAACCACTAACCTAGCATGACCAAGTACACTGCTAAATCCAGTAATTCCAATATTCCTGGAAACTGTGCTAAGGCAAGTAGAAAATAAAGAGGTGATTGGTAACAGCCAACATAGCTTTACTAAGGAAAAATTTGACGGCCTTCTACAACAGCATTAAAGCATTGATGGATAAGGGAAGAGCAACTGACATCATCTACCTGGATTGTGCAAAGCATGTGACACTGTTCCACACAACATTTTTGTCTCTAAATTGAAGAGACATGGATATGATGCATGGACCACTTGGTGGATAAGAAATTGGCTGGATGGACGCAGTCAAAGAGTTGTGGTCAATGTATCGATACCCAGGTAGTGAGCAGGGATGAGTGGTATCCTCAGGGGTTGGTTTTGGGACTGGTGCTGTTTAACATCTTTATTGGATGGACAGTGTGATTGAGTGCACCTTCAGAAAGTTTGCTGACAACACGAAGCCAACACAATGGAGAGAAGGGATGCCATCCAGAAGGACCTGGAAAGGTTTAAGAGCTGGGCCCGTAGAAACCTTGTGAAGTTCAACATCCTGCACCTGGATTTGGGTGATCCCAAGCACAAATAGAGGCTGGCAGGAGAAAGGACTGAGATCAGCCCTGAAGAGAGGGACTTGGGGGTGTTGATTGATGAGAAGCTCAACATGAGATGGCAATGTGCACTCCAGCCCAGAAAGCCAACCATATTCTGCACTGCATCAAAAGAAGCATGGCCAACAGGCTGAAGGAGGAGATTCTGCCCCTCTACTCCTCTCTCATGAGACCCCACCTGAAGCGTCCAGCTCTGGGGCCCCAAAATAAGAAGAACTTGTACCTGCTAGAGCAAGTCCAGAGTAGGGCCACAAAGATGATCAGAGGGCTGGAATACCTCTCCTATGAAGACAGGCTGAGAGAGCTGGGGTTGTTCAGGCTGGACAAGCCTCCAGGGGAACCTTACAGCAGCCTTCTAGTACTGAAAAGGGGCCTATAGAGACTCTTTATGGGTGAGTGTAGCAACAGAACAAGGGGCGATGGTTTTAAACTGAAGAAAGGTAGATTTAGATTAGATATTAGGAAGAAATTCTTTACCATGAGGGTGATGAGACACTGGAAGAGGTTGCCCATAGAAGATGTGGCTGCCCTATCCCTGGGGCACCTGTTCAAGGCCAGGGTGAATGGGACTTTGAGTAACCAAGTCTAGTGGACGATGTCCCTGCCCATGGGACCTAGAGGATTTTTAAAGTCTTGTCCAACTCTAACCATTGTGTGATTCTCTGGTTCTATGACTATCTTTCATATGAATCACTTTTAAAATCAACTTCTTTACTTATTTGAACTAGTCTCCTTGCTTACAAGCAGGTACCCTTCTTACAGTTAATTAACTTAATATTAACTTGCTCTTCTAATTTTTCTTACAGTTACAAAAAAAGAGTAACTTTTTGTTTGCTGGTTTTAAAAGTCACAATAATTGGAATTTTCTATTTATGTCCCTTGATTCTACTATCACCAATATAGTTAAGGTTATGTTTTTCTTAATCTGACTAGTGGGATAAGCAAAAGAACTACTCCCGAGGGCCGCGTAGATGTGCAATGAAACAGCTAAAATAAATTCTGTGAAATAAATGCTGTCACTTTCTTTATAGAACTGAATTGGAAAGTTCAAGCTTTTCTGCCTTCCTAGCTGCAGTGCTACAAAGCTTCATCACTTTGTGCATCATCCCAAAGTCCCAGGACTAACCCTTTAGCAGTATTTACAAATTCCCAAACACTCAGTATCAAATAAAAGTTACAGATGTATTTCTAAATAGCCTTGACACCCTTGTTTGGTGTCTGAATAGCTGAAATAAGCAGGCAGACTGCCAAATATTACTCTAGAGTAGTTATTTCCCTTTCAGCTATATAATTTTAATTTACATGGAAATCATCGATACTTTAAAGTGGTACTTGTCCATCAAGCTTGTTTATTTCCTGCCTCCCTAATGTGCTGTAGCAGAAATCCAAGTCATTGATTGGTTGAACAAACATAATTGACTCAAACAAATGGTGTTCAGATTGAGTGTCTCAGGTTCCTCTGAACTGACCAAAGTCCAGCCATTTGAGACAAACTCATGACAGGCATAAATACATTCCATTGAACAGTACTCCACTGATTTCTCATTATACTCTCCTGAATAACGTAGACTGAACTGTGTGTAATTAATGTTACAAATACTTTTTTTTTATTCATTTGGATGTTCATAGGATTGAAAATGTGTATATATTTGCATATAAGACACCAGTGTTTAAAAACATGCAGAACATGCTCAAAGTATATTACTGAGACTATGTTAAATGTCCAACAGTTTTAAAGTGCCAGAGTTTTACTGTCATTTATTGCCCTTACCCTTTTTTGCCTTTCTCACTTTTCTAGTCTTCATTTAGAAACTAGATACAGGAGTAAACTGATTAATTTTCCTTGAACTAGTCATTCAACATGCCTTTTGTAGTCAAAAGAGAGAAATAAGCACCTTGGGGAATAATTCATTTCACCCTAAAGTGGAGATCCATGATAGATCAGATTAATTGCTCTTTAAGAGTCTGTCTTTCTTCATCAACAGTAGAGAAGAAGCCTATGGTGACAAGCACAGATGTCTGCCTTATAGATATCTCAATTTAGCTTATTCAGTTTCTGTCTTTAAGATGCGTTTAGGAAGATGCTGAATATTTTCAGCAATAACCAAATCTGCAGAAGCCAAGGAACTCAGCACCTCCTGACAAGGGAAAATAGATTCCAGCTTAAAAGACAGATTTAGGCCTATTTTTCAATTCTTTCTGCCTTTATCTTGATGTCACAAAAACAACAGAATGTTTATCTTGCAAATAACATTGATTCCCTAATTTCTTTTGTTGGTAGAGGTAGTGGTACTGTCAGTGTCAGCATGGTAGTAGGTGGGAAAATAAAAGCAGGAAAAAAAGCATGCACTGTTATCATGAACAAGAGAGTCTTTGAATAAAGCCCTGTTGATCTATTCTCTTCTATCACAGTTACTGAAGATGTGCTTAGACTTAGAAATTGTGTAGTACATACTCTTAGAACTTGCTTCAAAACGCATGGCGTAGCTTCATACATGTAAAACTAGAAGTTCTCATTTCTCTTTTTTGTAGTTCATATTTTAGGTTACAGGAGACAAATCCTTATGAATTCCAAATTTTACCAGGAGCAAGCATTCAATAGATGGCATGTGGTTCTAATGTTTCAT
Organism: Scolopax minor; assembly: GCA_028566535.1. Lineage (NCBI taxonomy): Eukaryota > Metazoa > Chordata > Aves > Charadriiformes > Scolopacidae > Scolopax > Scolopax minor. Next base: position 78,486,212 of record JAOXNG010000021.1, read on the forward strand.
TTCTGGTTTTCTTGTATTGATATTTCATGAGATTTTTTTTTAAACTCACAAGTTGTAGTAATTTTATTATTTTTTGTTAATAAAGAACAGGCAGTATGATAAATTAATGTTCAACTATGAAAAATATCTTTGAAAAGCCATAAAATTTTTGTATCCATATATTTTAGGGAATAGAGCTAATGTATATTAACTCTGACATATTTCTTTCAGATGCTGCTGTTCTACTGATTTCACCAGCAATGATACTTGACAGGATAAACACAGAATGCATCAGTACTAGGAAAAAAAAATCTGAACACACTTTAGCTTTTTATTCCACATTTTTAAAGGCTAAGTTGTCTCATTCAGGAAATCTCTTCTAGCACTTCACTATGCTATGAATTCTTAGTTTAATTTACCTATGCAATCCATATTATATAATATGTAGTTGATAGTTTTGTTGAAGATGCAAAGAGTATGCAGCTCAGACTACTATTGTTGGTTCATTATATTAAAATGTTGGAAAGAAAGAAAAACTGTTCTAAGAAGAAATTCATTACAATATTTTACAAGTGCCAGACTCTTTCTTTTCGAACACTTAAATTGATATATTACATAGAATTTTAATAAGAACCACAGATATGAACACCTGCTTAGATGTTTTTTTTCTCCCAACTGCGATAATCTCATCCTGTTGTGCAGTCAGAGTTAATTTTACTGCAAGACCTGCTTACGTGTACCAAAGGCAGCAACTGGAACTGTGAATGTTGGATTATCAGATCTTTTATTTCTGAACTTAGATGTGTCTAATGGTGCCTGAAAATTTTAAATGTTTAACTTAAAAAAAATAATACTTAAGATTCTCAAAGAGTATAATTAACCCAGTCAACCTGAATCTGTCTTATAGTAATCAACCTCATCTGAAAACTTCCATGAGCTTTCTGATATGACTATGCAGAGTTTTAGTACTCCCAGGAGTGGACTAATGATCCAGTAACCCATAATTAAGGAGATTTGCTTCCACTCCCTGATCATCTCAGTGTTTTCATATTAGCTGAGGAAGGCCATATTAAGGAACACAGAGATAAACCCCAGGAATTTAAAAATTGGCTGAGGTTTTTTCCTAGTCTCTGAAGTTAGTAAATGTGTATGCATACATATATACATATATATATGCAAAAAACTTTGATCTTAGATATTACAGGATAGAACAGGTCCTCTAAGGCTATTGTAAGCTATGTATTTCCCTTTTGTAGACAATACTTTTAAAAGAGTAGAAAGGTACAATACATCTGTTTATACAGTATAAACTGTAAGATAGTGACAACATGATTGGCAAATAATTTATCCTGGTGAAAACAGAATTTACAAGAAAAATAAGTAAATATTCTGAGTAAGATATGACTAGCTATAATAAATTAACTGTTTTAGCTTAATTCTTTGTGATCAAGATGTAAAGAAAACATTGGGGAAAATCACATTAAAAAATTACTTCAGTGTGTTTGCCTGGATGCAAAGACTTGCCATCCCATGAAAGCCTGCTCCTGACCAAGGCTATTCATCCAAATATCACTGAAAATATACAGGCTTTCAGCAAGCATAGGTGGATGCTGGCTCTGCTTCTTTCCACTACTTCTATTCACATGAATAAAGTGGTGACTAAAGAGAGTTTACAGTGCTATACAAAATTAAAAAAGCTTTCAGATCTAAACAAATATGCAAATAAAAAAGCTTAAAAGTTTGTGAGGATACTACTACTAATACTAATATTTAAGTTCGATTAAGTCAGGTCAATTTACAAATCTTGGTGGTATTCCCATTCTATGGTATGGAAAAATAAGGAACTTACCTTATTGCAAAGCTGAAATTGAAATTATGAGAATTGATAATCCTGGAAACAAATAAGTGGCTAATTTAGTGAAAATTATTAGTTTAGAAGACAGGTTGGGAAAATGGGTAACTGACTTTGTCAGCAATTCTACAGTTGACAAAGGCAGCAGCCTGTTTTCCCAACCTGTTTTGTGGCCATTGTATTTATTTTTTTTTCTGTCTGCAGAGTTAGACACATTCTTGCAGCATGTCTTCTAAGTGTTCAGAGGATCTACACCAAGGCTTACTTGCTGTAGATTAACTGCACTGACTTGAAAAAAAAAGCTTGGAAGCTTGAAAGATGGATTTCTATTTCATCATCTAATCACAGCTATATAAAAACTTATTTTGACATGTATACGTTTTTTTAAGTGCAACAATATCTACATACTCTTATAATTTGATGATATACCCAGACTGTTGTGGAAATTAAGGTTTATGATTATTTCTATTAACAAAACTAAAGATTGTTAATAGTGTTCTGATAACCTAGAGAGGTAAGGAACTTATCTCATTTATTTACAAAACTCAATTTGAAATTAATTCCATGGAACACCCCAAGGGCATTAGGATTTTTGCAGAAAAGGAGTTCCACCCATTCTCACTGCATCAGTTCTTCAAACTGTATTGCATAATTAATGATCTGTGAAATGCATCTACTAAAAAAGTTCAGATTACTGAATCTGCAGTGGATAAAGAACACAAACAAATATGAAATGAGACTGTTTCATTGCCCTTGATAATTCAAAGACATTTAGTTAGTATTTTGCATATGCCATTTCATGTTGCTGTAGATGTTAATATGCAGTCAGTTAATGAGAGAAAATGGAAAAAAACCCAAACAAACCATAAAAAAACAACACCCAAACCTAACCTTTAACAGTTTGACTTTTCATGCTAGTATTGTAAAACTGAATTGTGCACGTGTGAAACAATCAGGTGGAAAGATCTGACAGTTCTTTGCATAACAATTCTCTGTGTCTGTGATAAGTTTCTTTATAAAAATTAGAATAAATAAGAACAATAATTCATGTGTTTCACCAAAAAAAAAGCTCCTATTATATCTACCAGCTTAAGATGCTTGCTTCAAAATGTGTACCAAACGTAAAAGATGCAAACAAAAAAACTCTATCTAGTATGTTAAAAATTAAAATATCCCTGAAAATAGAATCAAACTAAAATAATTTGACATAAAGGAAAAAAAAAAAACCTCTAATTAAAATCTTAGACATTCTTCAATTAACCACAAATGCCACTTTGGTAGTAAATTAGGTAAGTTCTATAACAGTAGCCTGATATGGTACATACCAATAATAAAGTAGATTCCTGGATGCAGTCCTGAGTAATGTGCTATAGGCAATCCTGCTTTGGCAGGGGAGTTGGACTAGGTGATCCCTAGAAGGTCCCTTCTAACTCCAACAATTCTGCGATTCGGTGATTCTATTTAGAAAATGAATCTTGACATCTTATGCCATTGGGAGTTACAGGAAAAACAGAACAGAATACAGTCAGATGTGGTGATTTTCAAGCATAAGAATTAGTAAAAGTGAAACATTGGAATGAACAGACAACTGCTTTTATTAAAATCGCTCCTGATTAATTGGATGTTGGATAAGGGTAAAGATATTTGGACTGCAGTATTCATATTCTTAATACATGGAGTTGAAAAGAAAAAAAAAAAAGGGAAAGGCTTACTTTTAATTATAGCAAAATTCTGGCTTTATGTCTTTAAAAAAATGCTTGAAGTAGTTTTCAGAATAGAAAAACAATAGAAAAGAGATCAGGATATAGCGATCCAGTCCAAAGAATTTGTTATCTGCTTTTAAAAGCCATACTGACTTTTAGAGGCTCTTCCTTACACATTTCTGTAAATGAGACTAAAATTTGAGCACTTGGGTACTATAAATATATTCCTACACCTTAAAAAAAAAACAAACACCACATATAAATAAATCCTATATGCAAAAATCTCCACGTTACTTGATTTAATTTTTTTTTTTTTTTGCTTCTTAGGCTTTAAAAAGAAGTAGAACTGAAATACCTGAATGCACACAGTGCACATCATGAGGCTCAAGATTCGCTCTTATATTATGAATACCTTCTAGGAATAAATTCTGTATGTCTAGTAACATCTCTACTGTACCTGCCAAGGTTTAAATTTGTATTGTCAATTTTTTATTTTACACCAGAGAATCTTTGATATCTGAAATAGTTATTGGAAAACATTTTTTTTCTTCCCTTGACCCCGTAAGTGCAACCTTCCTTTGTGCAATATAACTAAGCTATGGATACAGCCTACTAATGTTTTGATGGAAATTAAGACATGCTGAGAAACTGAAGCTAGAACATATAAATGCTCAGTATACTGCTAGATGAGTAAAAAGATCATACTATATATATGTCCAGTTAAGTAAAGTAGAAAAAGCAACTATGATTTCTGACACCCCAAAAAACATACACCTAATAATAAAAGTCAAATTAAATCTAACCTTCCACTAAGGAAACATCTGAAAGCTCTCTTTCCTTCATCTGTTTGACTACCTGTTTCTTTCCTTACAAGGGAGAAGTCAGCATTTTAGGCCTTTTGAGGAGCTCCTCCTTTGACAGAATATGTCAATTATGGCCAAGCTGCCCTTTGTAAGATATCTGGACAGCCAAACCATTTTAATCTTTCACTTGTAAATATGCTCTATTTTCTCCTGAAGTACAAGGCATTCATGTCACCTTCTTAATTAGAATAATGGTTGTTTTTCTTCCCTGGATAGCACCATCTCTGCTCTGCTAGGAGGCATTTTCTGTGTTTACCTATCTAGTAAACAACTTTTTGCTGTATTAAGTTGAAAAATTCTGTCACCCTGTAGGGACTGATTGGTCTTCTCCATTCTTTAATTAGGCTTTACATGTTATACAGATCTTTTCCAATCATACTTGTTTCAAAAATATAAACAAATGAATTGTTTATATCTTGTTATTGGCCCTTTTTTGAACTCAGACGCAGAGTACTCAACCAAATGGAGTGGCAAGGATTGAATTATTGAGCCACAGCCTCCTCTTCTTTTGTATATCAGAACTGGGACATTTATGCAAGTCATATTAAGCTTATATAAACTTTCATAGAAGGTACATTGCCTTGAAAGCCTCAGGTTTCAAATATCTATTCAATGTGATAATAATGAAAATATCTAATAGTTACAAAATGCTTTTATGGCCAATTGGGATTTCATTTACTTTCTAATTAAACCAGACAGAAACATCTCTCCATTTTCTACCACTCAGTATATTTCAGCCACAGATAACTGATTAGTTCAAATCAAACCATAAATTTTAATACTTCAGTTATGTAGAAGTGTAAAATACCTCAGAATCATTCCCTTAAATAAGGCACTACAGACTACTGAGTCTGTAAGAATGTCTGAATGCTGGAACAAAATGTAAGTGGTCAAACCTAAATTTTATCATTAGTGGTTCAAACAAACATTAAAAAAAAAATCTTTCCTCAGAACACAGAGCTAGCACTATTGTGTTAAGCAACAGCATCCTAAAATCAATTCTTCAGTCACATAGTTTAATGTATCTAAAAGGAAATTCCTCCAAAGCCACCACAGTTTCTATTAGGCATCCATCCAGAAATTATTTTTCTCATTCAGCAACAAAAAGAGTAATGTATACCTCCCCCTCCTAGAATGTTTAATCATGGATTTTACCATGTATAGCAAATCAGATTTCTTTTCTGTGTTCTATGATTCTATGAGAAAGCTTGTGGGTCAAGAGAAAGACAGGGAGATTGGTTACCATTTACTGTCATGGGTAAAACAGACTCCACTTGCTGAAAATTAATTTAATTTATTGCCACCTAGAGCAAATTCAGGTAGTGAGAAATAGAAACAAACATGAAGATAATATATTTCCTTCCCCTTCTCTGAAGCTCTGTTCATTTCTTCATTTCAGACTGCTCTACCCTTACCACAGCAGCACAGGAAGCATGGAGTGGTTATAATAACTACATAATGGTTTTTCTTTTCCACTCTTTCCCTTTCATACTTTTCCTGTGCTCTGGCATGGTCTGCAGTCCTTCAGGAAATATCCATCTGCTCTGGCATGGCGCCCTCCACAGGCTTCTGTGTATGTCTGCTTTGGCACATGGAGCATTTCTTCCTCCTACTCTGTTAGTGTTCCCACTGCTATCTCTTATTCCTTTTTGCTCCCTCTTCCTCTCTTTTTGTGGTGTTTCTTGCTGTTTCTCAAGTATATTGTCACAGAGGTGCCACCAGCTCTGCTGATGGGCTCAGCTATTGTATAATATGAGTCCATTGAGGAGCGGAGGGGCCTTTTTTACGTAAGCCACCCCTCAACACACCACAACCCACAACCCACACACCAAACCCTTACCACAGGCACACAATACAGGTAAAGTCCTCAGAAAGTTTTATTTTGTGATGTTTTCTGGTTTTCAATAACCTTTTATGACTCTGCTACTTTATATCTCACCTAGGTTAAATAAAGAAAGAAATTATGTCTGTATGACTGGTAAATGGCAACCTGTCACAAATTAATTTATAATTGCATTTCTACATCTACTTCATCTTCTGGCACTCACGTATGCATTTGGATGGAAGTCCATACGTTGTTACCGGGAATCAAACTTGTGGTGTTGAAATCATAACTTAAGCATAGCTACAGGTTACAATGAAATCACCATGAAAGATTTAAGCTAACACATTTTACCTTATGGCTCAAGGTATAACCATGCATATAGTTATTCAGAGGACCTCCATGACCATGTATTTTCTCACCAGCTACCATAATTGTTCATGTTTAACCTAGAATATTAAGATAAATGCAGATATTTTTAAAGAAAACAAAATTATTACATTAATTTCCAGCCTCATCTATCCACTAACTTCTACCTGTCCTTTTGTACCTATATGGTTCAAAATCATTCAGATACTATCCAGAATAAGACAACAGAAGATAACTGTTTTATGTTACACCCATTTCACTTCCTATATAACTATTTATAACCATTTCAGAATCCAAGCATGAATCTGATTAATGCAGAGATGAACTAGAAAAGAGAGGTAATATTAGCCTCAGGAAGCTGCAGATATCTACAGTCACAGAACATCAACTAATTAAACTACCCTGTATATTTTAGATTGGTGGTGCATTTTAGACTAGTAATTGCATTTAAGATCTGTAGTTCTATGACATTATTATGAGAAGCACTGCTGATTAAATGTCATTGCACAGCTGAAGAACCAAATTATGCCATTAGACATTCCATCCTGTTTTAAAAAATGATACTGTCTGTATAGCATGACAACTACCTTTAACAAGATATCCAAAAAGGTCTTCCTAAAACTCACAGTGCATACAGGAGCTGTGTTATTTTTTCTAGGCATGCCATGTCTTTATATCACCATCTGGTATATCATGCCTGAGTTTAATAAGAAATTTTGCAGCATGCTAAGTCCTATAGCTTATATAAAGATTAACCTTTTAAATAAGCAATCTAGAAAGTAAAGTGACAGAAATTTGATGAAGGAAGAAGGAACTACACTTTTTGCTTATCTGACATCCTAGTGTCAAGTTACCATGAACAAAGAGGAAAATCTTAACTGGAAAGAGTTAAAAAAAAAATTAGATGATTTTACTGTAAATTGAGATAGCTGATAGACACTATTCTTTATGCTATGATCTCTCTAGCCTCCTGGGTAAGAGAAAAGACAATGATTTTACCCATTATAAATTATTTTTATGAAGATTTCAGTAATGCCTAAAACCCGCCAGTCTAGGAAATGGATAAACTGTTGAATAAAGGAGGGTCAGCAATAGCAGTGGACTGGCAGTAAACCTCAGTGCTTACTAGTTAGGTTACTCAAATTGTTTATGCAATTTCTCCATCCAGCGCTCTCAAAAAACCCCCAAAACTCTAAAAAGCAAGGTAGCCCTATGCAAGATGTGTGTGAACTAGCCTGGGAGATTTTGCCCTAGTGCCAGAGGACTGTTTCTGGCCATTTTTTCATAGAATCATATAGTCATAGAATTGTCTAGGTTGGAAAGGACCTTTAAGATCATCTAGTCTAACCATCAGCGTAACTGTGATTAAATAAAAAAACAAAACAAAACCCCACAATCCACCTCTAAACCATGTCACTAAGCACTATTTTAACCTGTCTTTTGAATACCTCCAGGGATGGTGCCTCAACCACTTCCCTGGCCAGCCCATTCCAGTGCCTAATAACCCTTTTTGTGTAAAAATTTTTCTTAATATCCAATCTGATATTGGATACTATATATTTACCTTTATATATATTTTCCTTTATAAAACCAGTCTAAAATGTCAACTTGCTAACTTAGCTGAGAAACTGAAACAGAAAAGAAAAACATAAAAGCATAACTTAGTGCTAACTGTCTTATGTTTTGAGGTCTTTGTGAATGTGGGGCAACACTCCGGTCACAGCAGCTTTCACATCACATCTCCATGATGCCAATGAGTTCATAGTTCTGCAGGCATGAGCTCTAACTCCATCCATTTATTCCCCATGCTATGTGTATTTGTATAGAAGCATTCAAGCTGGGACCCCAACAAAGCTTATTTACTGTCTGGAGTGGCTGGTATTCCTTTGTACTGTGTTACTTATGTAGGTTTAGGAGTACTTATGAGTCAGAGGAGGATTTTTCCACTAAGCAGCCATGTTCTGGTTATAGTCTGGTATACCAGTATTATAGAGAGGAGAAACTCACAGCAAATCTAAACCAGAATTTCTTTGAAAAGAGAAAGAATAACAGAAGAAGCAAACCACAAATCTCTCGCTTCAGACAATTCAGATTTAATGGATGTCACCATGTTATAACAACTACAAATTTTTTCTGTTCACTTTATCAAACCAGTAAAAGATGTCTGGTGTTCTCCTGTCTTTCTTCCCCAGAGATTTGAAATTTCTATTGTGAACCTAATAAGTTGAAGTACACAAAACTTCTTTCCTTCTTTCTTTTTCTAAGTGAGTTCTGCTAGAGTTAAATCTGTTATGAATGCTCTTGGAAGTTGACCTGTCAATCCTGAGAAAGCTCCATATTTGAGTGTCATAATTCATTTACATTGAACTTTACACTATTAACAAGAAAAAAGGTAAAATCATTACTGCTGTGAATCTACAGAAAACATGTCTGTGGAGAGAGACAATACCAAGAACAGAATGTTGACCTCATTCTCATCAGGAGGTCCACAGCTAAAAGCAAAACCAGCAGTGAATCCATATAAGAGACTGCTTATTAAAAAGGGCAGGGGAAAATGCTGACACCTGTATGTCATTACAGACAAATTCATTCAAGAGCTTAAATGTGTCCTGCAGATCCCAAAGCTTTTCCTGGGAGAAGACACAGCAGTATGCCAGCACACCGAGCAGAGAGGAGTAAGTGCATTACATATGGTTAGAAACAAGACAATTTAAAGTGAAAATTTATGAGAGCACAGCAGGATGCACATGCCAAATTGCTCAGGAACTAAACAGTTATTTTAAACAATGTTGAATGGTTCCAACATTTGGCAGGTAGATTTGTTATGGTATGTCTGCTTTTTGTTAAGAAAGCTGTGTTTGCAAAGGAATTCAGAGGGACTTTGGGGCCATATATCATAAAATCTTATTGTTTTGTAGATCTTGATACAGCTTCAGGAGATGATACTTTTTAGAGAAAACAGATGGGGTGGGCAGCTTGCATGGAAGTTTCAAGTGAAACTTCAATGTAAGTTTTACCACTGACAGTACTTACAGCACACAAACCTCAGGAAATTTTGCTTTAATAATGTAATATAATTTAAGTATACTTTGGTTCTGTGCCCAGCTGAATTGAATACTCTGTGTCCTTTCACAGAGAGATAAAATCGTCTCTCACTAGAAAATCTTGGCTTATATTCAAATACAAAAACCAAGTGCCAGTTAAGATCATTTTTGATGCAATAGTCATTTCAGAAATTTCGAAGTCAAAAAACTGTTGAAAAAATTATATCTTTTTGAAGCCTCCTTCATCACCTTTTTCCAAAACTGGGTGAGGACATAAGTCATAATGAATATATCTCAAACTTTATCATAAGAATCAATGGAACTTAACCTGTCCTTGAGAAAAAAGACTGGAACTTCGGATATCTTTGCCCAGGTAAAAGCTCTAACCATGATCAGTATATTCTGCTTAGTTCCACTTTCTTCCAAATGCAATATGGCTACTATTAGACAAAGTAGAAAAGTTTCAGTGGAGTGTTTTATTATCTATATTACATACTGACACCACATCATAACTACTAGCTGAGCTTTGACTAAAAATTAAAAGCAGCTGTAGCTTCATGTCATTTGAAAAAAAATAAACGTAAGAAGTGAAAACAGATGATGTCCAGGCTTATGAATTCTAAGTGGAGCTAAACATTTAAATATGCCTAAATCTTGGGACTGAAGTAGGATTCAGTTCAATGTTACAATATTTGCATTTATATATATACAATCTTAAGTTAATATTTACACTGTCTAAGCTCTTGTTTAGTCAGTGAAGATCAACTCTTGGACATTGGTAAGATGCAGCTGGGCCATCTTGCTGAGGAAGCTTGGACAAGATGGTCCTTGAGGTCCCTTCCAACATAGAATTCTATGGTTTTATGAAGCCAATGGAGTTGACTGAAACAGACTTAGCAAAGAAGCTATCCAGTCTTACCCTCAGCAATTCTTATCAGCCAGGTTAGGTAGCTCTCTAAAGAGCACAACACTTGTGAATCCAGGACTGAGGCATTTAGTTATTCCCATGAATCAGACAGAGAATTATAGGATATTGTAGCACTTCATTCTTTTTGTTCAGTTAATCTTAAATGATATTATTGGCAACAGGGAGACAACAGGGATAAAGTACAGACTTCACAAAATCAGAATATGTCTAGTGTCCAAAGTCTGTTTTCAAAGAAATATACAATATTATGCTGTATGTTTAAAGTCAATGTGAAAGTGGTCGAATGATCTTGGTTAAATTAAAAATTTTTACAAATTATTTTAGATGGGTAAATTTTTGCTTTCAAGAATTGATATTCTGAACATTCTTCCCCTCCCTTCTCACCATGAATTCCTAATTAATGCTGGTTCTTTGACATCAACACATAACAATACCATTTTTTTTTTTTTTAAATAGTGATCTCACAATTTTCTCTGTCTTTTCTGATTTCTGCTTGCTACACTTATTCTTCCCAACTGGTAATAAAATAGTATCGTCGGGTATAATTAGAACAAATTTACTTATAAAATTTTAGATTGTCTTTTACTATATATCTGTTATTGCTGATTTTTCTGTAATTCACATTTGCAGAAAAAGGTAATGTCTGTAGTTCTCCAGGAAGTTCTAGTACACAGTTTAATGGGTAACTAAGCATAATGGGTTAGCTAGATTTAGAAAGGTGAAAAAATGGGATTTTTGAAAACTACAGAGATAGAAACATACTCTATGTTATTACGTGAGGCAAAATTTGGCATCTCTATCTATAGCAATTTTCTAAGCATTATTCAGAATTATGTTTTAGTTGTAGACAAAGTACAAACCATCTCCACATTTAATGGGAAGCAATCAAAAAGAAAGTGTTTGGAAAATAGATTTTAATTCAAATTTCTAGAGATGCAAAAAACTTTATTGAAATTAACCTAACATTTTACTTTAAAAATAGTAAGTTTTGAGGGGTAACAGTTATTGATTTTAAGCTTTTCTTTATTAAATTGATACATAGTACTTTAATACTTATAGGATTCATGTCACAAGTATGTACATAGCAAAAATTTGCTTTACTCGGCAAAATAGGTAGATATAACTCAAAGTCTCAGGAGGATTAGATATGCTCAGTAATCAGATGGTATATTTTAAGGAGTCATTTTTCCTGACTATAAGGAAATTTTAAAACACGTCAAAAAACCCAGTCATCTATCAGTTGACCTGTTAGGTTTGGACTAAACTGAAGACACAGGACAATGAAGAAAATTAAAGAGAAAGAAGACAAGGATTTCAGTTAAACAACCAACCATCCTTCTTTTTTGAGGCAACTGCTATCTGACCTGTTGGGTTTTTATCAATAAGCATTTCCACATTTGAGGATAAAGTTAGACCAGTGTTCCTCATGCTTTAGGAATAACACAAAATGTGATCTTTTTGATAAATTGGATAATGCCAGTACCCTTTATAAGGAAGATCATATAGTAGTAAAAAGATTTTTGATATTCTGGGATATCATGTCCTAACTTTTCTGTTAAAAACTTACAATATATGCCTGAAATGTAGTACCATTGCTTTATCAGATCTCATTTATCTGATCTGTGAATCTGCTAAGAAAACAATTTATCATGAAACTGTACACCAATCATTCACAAGCTACCTCAGTAGAGCAAGAATATGAGTATTACTATGTATCACAGAGTCTTGGCTAGTAAATACAATAACAGATGACTATAGACTACTATGACAAATGAAAATCAAGCTGGAAAAATATAGAGAGAGCAGTAGTAGAATAGTTTAAGAATATCAAACAAAAATTGTTTCTAGTTAGAAATACCTATCTGAAAAAAACCTTGCATGACATTTTAAATGATTACACTTTCCCTCTGCATTGCCTGTACTTTTCTTTCTACAGAATCTATGGAGATTTATTTTCCAGAGGAGACACCTCAAAAATTGGGCAGTAAGTATAATTAAGTTTGAATTAATTTAGAATTTATCAAAAGGGATGTTTCCATTGGATTTATTTGACTTTACCTAGGTCCAATCAGCAAACAGACTAGATTATCATTATATATATACAACCTATTTCTTTCTATATACATATAGAAAGAAACATATTTCTTTCTATAATATAGAAGCTACAGAAATGTTGACTGAAACATTCCTTAGGCCAAACCCCCAAGTTGTTAGTTTCTAGATCAAACATCTACTTTTGTGTAAGAAGCCACTGAACTCCTACAAGTGCAGAGCTATACTGAATGAACCATATGTTCATCTTATATAATCACTGTAACACTCAGATTCTATCCTTGTGAAAGGAACTGACTATTATAAGAACACATATAAGTAACACCAGTGGTGAGGCCTACCAGATCG
>JAOXNG010000021.1:78534173-78544932 GCA_028566535.1 Scolopax minor
TAAGCAGAAAAAGTCTTCCTTTTAATACACAAAAAACTTCTTTTTAGAAGTTTTATCCTTAACACTAGGTCATGAAAAAATTCTGGAGTATATGATGTGTGTTCAAAATTTTCCCTATGACAGGAGCTTTTTAAGAATTTCATTCAAAACAGACAAGAAACTAGTAGAATAGTTGCAGGAGGATATGGGGGCAAGGAAGGGGACTAATCCAAGGCAGTTAAAAGAAAAACAATACAAGATAAATCCAGAGGATTTTTTTTTCCATCAACTACTCCTTAAGATAATTCCCTTTGCCAAAATACTGATTTAGTAATAAAATATAGGTTACACTGATGTCAACAACTAGTTAACAGAAACTATTTAGGAAAGTAAGACTTTAACTAGAGATCAAATAGGATTGGATCATCTATGCGGAGTTGTTTAGATTTTTTTAAGGGTTTGGGTTTTTTTTCTGTCTTAGAAATTTTTGGTCCTTAAAATAGTACCTGATGATGGATGTTCAGAAAAAAACCTCGCAAAATATTTTTTTCTCTTCTTTCCTAAAATAAGCAATTTTAGTGCTTTTCATTTTTCTCCTGTTTAAAATACTAAGAAAGAATTATGATATGGCCATTCAACAATAATTTCACAGAACTTCCTGTATAAGGTTAAATACAAGTTAGAGATACTAGTTTTCTGGGTACATGATGAAGTGGTTATACTGAAGAAAGTAATGGAGAGAGGAAGACCAGTAAGCTTCTGTAAGTCTTCAGAAATGCCTGACTTTTTCCAGACACTTTGAGGAATTATCCATAAAGTTACATTGTATTTTCATCCCTCTGATCAAAGTATTTTAATTTTGTTATGGCTCTGAAAAATAAACTAATTGGTGCTTCAAAATAGATTTTACATATACACTCAATTCATTCAGTTACATGTTATCTCTACTTGCCACATCATAAAAATAGAAATACCATCATATAAATATGAATAACAATAGTGGACTTCAATATAACACAATCTGATCTATTTGGTTAAGTGTATTTGACCATATATATTTAACCGGTTATTTCTATTTCAAGTTCCTCTGGAGTTGTAGCATGTTACTTTTAAAAGTATTAAGTCTTGTGCTGACCACTTCAAGTAATGCAGATTCTTCCACTGTAGAGAATTAAGAATTTTTTAAAAAACAATTTTAAAATTAACTGATTGGCCCAGTTTTAACCTATCCCCACTTTCTTGTTAGGATAATTTCTAGAACATTAATATGTGTTACAAAAGAACAAAATAAATTGCGGAGTACCTATTATTACTATTTTACAAAGAGCTTAAAAAGTATAAATCTATTTATAGAGCATAAATCTCTATTAGCACAACTGAGCAAGGTACTGAGCAATCTGGCTCATAACGAGAAATGCACTTAGGTACATTTAGTTTCAGTCTCTAAAGTGGCTTTCCTGACTGGAGCTCCAGCTGTTCAGCACCTTGCTTGGCTCAAGTTTAAAAGAATTCACTAGCTAAATGCTTTCCTTTGCATCAAGACAAAGCATAAAAAAATATTCGATAAGGATGAACATACTAAGAAGGATTATACTCATAATGGGGTTGCACATTTTATTTTTTGTGTTGTTCTAATGTTTCAAAAGTGGATATTGACCCCCTTAGGCTGTTATCCCAAAGCAGTCATTTTTTTGAGACAGATACACATTTTAAGGTCAATTTTAAAATATATTGTTTGGATCTGGCCTGGAACAAAGGCTCTCTGGACCAATTCAGAGACTTTTATGCGAGTGAGAAATATGAAAAAGAAGCTAGAGACATCATGAACAAGCAGACCGAGAAAAAAATTAAATTGGCATTCAAGCCAGAACAAAAAGTGCTAAGAGAAAAAAGACTGCTTTCAAAATAATGGCAATTCCCTGTTCTTTTCCTGCCTCCCTTCCTTCCCAGCCTCAAAGTTAGGTCATTTCTGGGTGCCCAAAGAGTGATTGATCTTTTAGGTGATAATAGGCAGATATAGCAGGGACATTTCCTGAGTCTGTCTACTGACTATGAAATTTTAGATAAGTCATTGACCCATATATATATATTATTCTTTAGATAGGTTTCACGTATGTCCATGTGAACAACTTTCCCCCTGGATTTATTTTAGGAGATTATAAACAGGAAAATTAGGTAAATTTGGAAGTGTTTTAATTTAGTTCAAGTTGCCATAATCTGTAGGTAAAAGTATTCTGTAGTGATAAAGGATACTGGAACATGTGAGTGAAAATACAACTTAGAAAGTACGTTTTTAAAAAAAATTTAAAAAGGGATATGGCTGGGTTTATAGGATACAAACATCTGGGCAAGTCATTTTAAGTTCTCTTTTACTTAGTGAAATAATTAGATAACTTGCCTAACAGCAGGCAATTCTTGTCACCTAAACATAGACACTTTAATTGTTCAGTTGACTTGCACATTAGAAGCCCCTGCTTCTCATCAGTTGCAAAAAGGAGAGTTTAGGATAATTAATTTTGACATAAAAAACTACAGCTGAACTCATATTATATAAGTATGCTTACCTAGTCCCATGAAAATGTGGAAGAATATCCAAGAAATCTGCACAATGTTGAGAGATACCGAATTTTCTTCTATGTCCTACATAGAAGAAAATTGTAAGAGAAAAATTCAGTCCTTAAATTTAAGCGTCACAATGTAAACCTAGGCCTGTGAGATATTTTTCTAAACTCTCCTTTTAATCAATAAGGTGAGCTGACTAAAAGTTGGTCAGATAGATGTTAAGTGGCACAAATGTACTAGATATTACTGCAACTTACCTTTAGGGTGAGCTGAATGTGTGTCTGGAACAGAAGTGACTCTTGGCTAGGATTCCCTTGCCTGGACTAGACTAGGGGTCAGGCTGACCCCATTTAGAATTGACTTCACCCCACACTTGTGTTTTGTCACTTCACTTGATTTTCCTTCTAATTTTACAAATCTAACATCAGCTATACTCGTGTAAATCAGATGTAACTTCCTTGCAGAAGTAGGTATATATTGCTATAACTTACAGGAAAATATAATGAACTGTCTGAACTAAAATTAAGATCTATGGATGATTGGAAGTACTGATTTTCAGAACACGTAATGGCCAGCTTCCATTTTTTCAGAAATGCAAATAGTTTTGCTTGACTAGACTACAGATTACTTGGACACAAACTGACTAGAAATTACTATCAGAAGTTGTTACTACATCTTCATATCTTTCTGCTTATTTGGAGCTAGTATATGCATGCTTGGGTCCAGTGCATTGCTCAGATGCCTTCTTTCCCTTTAGTTTCCCATAGGAGCTTAAGAGGATACTTTTGACAATTTAGAATGTTATTTAGTTGCCTGAGCATTGGAACTCAATGTTATTTGAGATTCTCGTGGATATTTAAGATGCTTGCACAGGTCTGGCATATACAACAGAAGAACAGAGCTTATGAGATAAAAAATCTGTTTTCTTTCTGCTAAAATGAAGCATAGACACATATGTCACATGCAGAGTTTTACATTGTATCACTTTGTATTTAATTTGGGAATCACTCCCTTTTTTCTTTCTTTCTTTCCCCTCTCAAATAAAAGTTATTCTCCTTTTGTCTGGGAGATATACTGGCTTTTGGCATTTCCTAAATAAGACAACACTGTTATTTCAGAACTTCAGACTGTGTACTATAATGTTCCATGATCTTCATACCATATAAACATACTTCTTACCATCTGACAACTTTAATTTTACACTGGTGTTTCATCATGCATCACTTAAAAAGAAAGAATTTTTCTGGCAGCAGTGTAGAAACACTACATAAGAGTGACTACAACTGCCACTTACTAACAATCTAATGAAATGATACAATGATAAAAACACAAGGAGTCTGAAGTAAGAGTACTGATTCTTGTCTTACTGGTACGGTTTCACAGGAGGTAGGTAACAGAATTACTGCAGAATTGTATTTTGTCTAGTGGAAATAAGTCTAGTACAGTATATCTTGAAATACTAATCTCTCATTTCTAAACTATTCAGGGGTTTTTTTTGTTTTTGTTTGTTTGTTTATTGGGGGGAGAGAATAATTTTTGGTTTTTTGTTTTTTGTTTTTTTATTCTAGCTACAACGCTAAAAGAAATTCACAGAGAACATAGTTAATCCTGGTTGTTGCTAATGCTGAGCAGGAATCATCCATGAAGGGTAGAGCATGAAAATATGTTTTTGTATTCACTTTTAAACCATATTTTGTGTTCCTGTCACCAGCTCAAAACTACACATGCTACTTGATTGATTTTATTTAACATATACATAGTAATTATATTTGATGTTTAAATCAAATTCTCCTTTTGTCTGGGAGACAATTCTCCTGTGTCTGGCTAGCACAAAACCCAAAATGATTACGGTAGCTATTGTGGTATGTCTTTGGTGTCTATCCAGACCACTCAAAAGAGTCAGCTGCCACTAACATATACCTAGCTAAAGTTTATTTGTAGATGAGGGGAATGAGATGCATTGTGCAAACCAGAAGTCGGAGGCACAAGCCCACACACTGTTCCTCTAGCCAATTCTATGGCCTCTGGGACTCTTACCCAGCTGTGGCCTCTGGTACTCAGTCTTTTCAGGCAACCTGGATGTTTCCTATTGATTCATAATTTCCTTAAGGACAACAAATTCTAATTTTACCAGTTTCAAGCCATTTTTTGCTCCTGTCTTCCAGAACCAGATGGCTTTAATAGCAAAACAACAGATTTATTTCGTAAACTTAAGGTCAGGCTTATAATTACATTTCTGGAAGCAGATTATGAAATAAACATATGCACATAGAAATGTAGTGCTAATTTAAATTTAACAGGATTTCTTCCTAGTTGATGTGATACTTTTCACATAAATTTCCTTCAGTGTCATAACTTCACCCTGCAGAGTCCTGTACTGCATTTTTAATAAAATAGATATTTTCGAAAACTTCTTATTCCAAATCCATAGGCTTCCCACAAAAAATCTAAGAAAAATTAGTAATATATAGTAAAATAATAATATAAAGAAAACACATATGTTCAAGTTCAACCCCCTTCAACAAATTAAGATCCAGTATACATAGACCATTTCTCATTTGAACAAATTTCTCAGCTGTAGCCATATATAGTTATGAGAACAAGGTCTTAGGTCATTGTAGTCTTTTTAGCTTGATAAAAAGTCAAAGATGGCACCAGTTTTTGTCATTTTGTGACAGTTGATATAACTTCAGCACATGAGTCTGAGCACTAATGGACTCCATTAAAAATCCCTGATCAGTAATTCATCTGCAAACCACCCGTAGTTAGTCACCACAAGATGACAGGTGAAATCCAAGCATCTAGCTGTGAGCACTGCATTTCAAAGTCATTCTTAACTTACAAAGTGCTATGTAACTTGCAAGTTGTACAGATGTTTCTTCTGCTTATGCAAACATTTGCATACTTGGACTCCATCCGAAAAGTATTTTTATGTCCTAATGGGTTTTATGATGCTCACATATTCCTGACCACCCTTTGTTTCGGAGACATTGCTCTGATGGCAAATCAAGTGCTATAATGTGTTTTCCAGTAAATAATATTTTGTTTTGCCACTTGGAGAAGGAAAGGTCAGACATGATAGGCTAACATTTTGTCTCATATCCTTAACTCTAGGAATTAAGTGTGAATTCCTGGTTTTGTTGTCCTCATAATATATGAAATTTTATCATAGCATACCACATAATGTATCATAATTGGTTTTAAAGGGTTCATTATTCTATAATAGGGGCTACTGATTTATAGGACTTTTTAAACATGTTTTACAGACTTTACAGGTTTTTATCCCATTTCTTTATGCTCGGTGAAACAGTATGCTTTGTGTCAACTAAGTTAAAGCAGATCACTTCCTCTTGAGTCACCCCTTCATCTCTTCATGTTTATCTGTCTAGATTATAGTTCTTCAGGCAGAAAATCTGTAATTTTTGCAATCTGTAATGTGATTAGCATGCCTTTCTTGCTGAATAAAACATATTCAGAGCTTATACAATTTTATACCAAATGGTGTTGGGTTTTTTTAAACAACTTCCTTGAATTAACACTCATTTCCTAAAATTTCAGTAATAATTGGTCGTCTTTAAAAAGGTAGAAGGAACAATTCTAGTAGTACTTTATATAGACTTGTTTTCAGTGATCAAAAATAAATAAAGGAGTTACACAGCAAAACTGAAGTCAGAGCCAGTTCTAAAACTTACTAATATTGGCTAGTTGGGTTTTTTGTTTTATTTCATTTTTTTTATGCCAGTTTTCACAATTTTTGGGCTTTTCAAGTAGATTTGTTTCTTTAAAAGATGACTTCACAGTGATGAAAACTAAAATGTTTCTAGTCAGGCATGTCACAAGGTAGTCATTACTTCATTGTCGTACTCTAGTCAATAAATTTAAAAATCTTGTTCTACTTCATCACTTTAGCTGAAAGTTGTCATACATTAAGCAACAAAGTAATCATCGAATTCCTATGAATTCGAGCTGAGATCATAATTTTATTTATTGTCTGCAGTTCCAGAGTATATAAAAAAAATCGTCAATAAACGAATATGAGATTCATATAAGATTGTGACAGAAGAAGAGAGCTGAAAAGTCCCAGCTGATGGAAACCTGAGAAGCAGAGAACTGACAAGATACAGGTCCCGTGAGTAATTTCCAGTGCTTTAATAACTATATGAGAAAAAAAAAAGAAACAAAACCTATCCCATCTACTGCAGAAACCAAAGAAAATTGAAATTGATTGAAATAGGCTTTGATGAGTCTTTAATTTCTATAATTCAGGTTGTAATTTTTTGGTCTGATCCATGCAACATGTTGAATTGATCAGAAGTAAAAGAACAAGATAAAATGTAAAAAGACCAAAGGAGTCAACTTGTACCCTGTTCTTTTCTCTGCTCCATGCAAGAACTTTCTCTGCTTGCACGCAATAATAGAAAAAATACATATATATGTGTATGTACAGATTTAGAACAGGTATATATTTGACTGCACTAGTCACACATCAATTGAAATATAGCTTGCACAGCTACAGTCACACTGATGACAGGTAATCAAGTAAAAATAACCTAGGTTCTATTGTTTCTTTTTCTTGAAAAGACATATTATTTTAGTAAAGCTTCTTCTCCAAGAGAACTGTTATTGATAAGGAAGTCCTTTTCAGAGAATTCAGGGTTGTCTAACAGACTCCTCATTTCCTTGCAGAATGACGCAGAACTCTGATGAAAACTTTTAGTGGGAAGTTACCACAGAAGCTTTATGAATCTCCTTGGGCTGTTTTGTCCTCTCTCACTGACTAGAAAATAACATTTCTCTATATTGCTTTTTTGTATATGTGCATCTAAAGAGATTTTTAGGGTAGTGTTCAACACAACACTTCTTTCCAGACTTCTATTTTGAGATATTTTCACTGATTTATTTCACTAGTTTACTGGAAAGAATTCAATTCCTATATGATAGCTGGAAGGAGAATTGTCATTTTGAAAATATGGAAAAGAATCACAGAAATTCCTGCTAACGCACCACTTCTACAAGCAGTTTTACTGATATAGGGAGGGCAAGTTCACAGTATTATAGAATCATAGAATAATTTGGGTTGGAAGGGAACTTAAAATGTCATCTAGTCCAACATCCCTGCAATGATTAGGGACATCTTCAACAAGGGTCAGGTTGCTCAGAGCCGCATCCAACCTGACCTTGATGTTTCCAGGGATTCTGTTTCAGATCTTTAACTAGCTTAAATTAATTTACCACCACCATTTTTTCCATTTTCTGCAAGTTCAGAAAGCATTTCTAGGATCCTGCCTCATGACTTCAAAAGTAAATTCAGTTTAATATTTTAATGAATAACTAGAAACTGAAATATAATACTGCTGGCATGCCTCAGTGTCCACCTTTTCATAAAAAAATCCTGCTGTCAGAAATTGCCTTCATATTTGACTTGTACACCATCGAGTGCACCACCAGTGCTCAGCAGCCCAGATGGAGCAGCAGGAGGGATTGTGTAAAATGTCTCACAGCAGATTACATTATTCTCTACATGGAGAACTGAGCAATCTGTCATGCCCCTTTAAGGTTTTTACTTAGCAGCTCTGTTGGCTACTGCTTAACAGTGGCAGAAACCTTATTCCAGCTATTCTTTGGACAGAGGTTGCCAGCTGAGAGCACATTTACAGCAACAGACGGGACATGATTTTAGGGAGTCCTTTTGCATGCTTTCAGAAACAGACCTTCTCTTTATTACTTCCTTTCTTAACTGTGTTTGGGGATCTAGCTCCAAATACATTATTCATAAAATGGTTTATATGTGTGTTAAATCAAACAAAAAGCTTCCCAGGAGAGGAAAGTGTCCTAATAACGTACATTTATGAGAAAGGACACTATTAAGGGAAAGTTAGCATATCTACATCTTTTTAACATTAGTCTGAGTAGCTCAATACGACCGGGAAGGTTGAGAAAAGTCAAGAGATAAAATTGATGTCTTTGGAATTTTAATAATTTTGTTGGCTGGGCGTCTTTGCAGCTCAGCTTTATGGAAGCTCCAAGTTTTTTCTCATTTGCAACTGCAATCAGAGAGGTATACTTATTAATGTTTTTTTCAGATGCTAAATGTATTATTGGTGTTTATTGCTACATGTGTAATGAAAGATTACTAATCCACCTAAAATACGTGCTTCGTAATCTGCACAAATAATTCAAATCTCTCTCTTCTATTTATCAGGAAAGTTTTGGTGAATAACCTCTAATGAAACAAACACATTACTCACATGTAGTAAAACTGCTATATGAAGTAAACCAATAAACAGTATTTTGTGAGATTAGGGAGAGTGTTGCTGTTGATAACACTTTAACAAGAAACAACTTTGGACTATGAAAATCAATGTGATTCAACCAGTAATATTTGGATCCACCCCCGACTTGCTAGTTGCTGGTTCATGGTGGAACTAACAGTCAACAGTTCGTTTTGCAGGTGATGATGGTAGAATGGTTTGGTAGAATGATTTAGGGAGCATGCACAATTTCTTGAGATTTTTTTTTTGCACACGTATATTTGAATTTTCAATGCCACTTTGATGATGTGTTTTGCAAATACTAAACATGTTAAACCGAACAGAATTTAATCTGTCAGGGTTGAAAAAAAGCAGACCTTTTTGCTGTGATTTTTTTCTGAGCTGGGTGATTTGCGGAGCGCGCGGACAGCGGCGGCGCTGAGTGCCGCCCCTTTAAACTCTAGCCAGAGGGGGCTCCGGGAGACGGAGAGGCCGAAGGAAGGCGGAGAGGCCCGAAAGGCCTCGGGAATCGCGAGAGGGAGCGAGAGGATGACGTGTCTGGGGGCGGGGCGGGCGAGCCGCGGCACATTTAAAAGCGGCCATAGCGCGAGCTTCCCCCGGCCGAGCCGCGGCGCATTTCAAAGCGACCGTTTAAACCGGACCACGCGGACAGCGGCAGCGGTGAGTGTTGCGGCTTTAAACTCGAGCGCGAGGGGGCTTCCCCGGGGACGGAGAGGCCCGAAAGGACCCGGGGATCGTGCGAGAGGAATTCTTTGATTCTTGTATTTTTACTGGAACTATAAGGAGAACTTTTATGAAATGAAAGGCATGTTATTTTAAAATATGTCAAAAGTACATTTTTATATAATTAAGTTGTAACTAGAAAAAATTATGAATGGAAAATATTCAGTGGATAAGGAATTGGCTAGATGGTCGCATCCAGAGGGTTGTACTCAATGGCTTGAAGTCCAGATGGAGAGCAGTGACAAGTGGTGTCCCTCAAGGGTCTGTGCTGGGACCTGTACTGTTCAACATTTTTATCAATGACATAGACAGAGGGATTGAGAGCACCATCAACAAATTTGCAAATGACACCAAGCTGTGTGGTGCTGTCGATACACCTGGGGGACAGGATGTCATCAGAGAGACGTTTCCACGCAGGTCCCGGGATGCCGTGGGACTGGCAGCACTCCCAGGCCCCCTCTGCAGCAGGGAAACTGGCAGCAAAGCCCTGCAAATGCTGTGTGCACTGTGCCATTGCTGGTGGCCACCCATCTCTCACACTGCCTTTTTCACCTACTCTTGGACAGAAAGGATGAAAGAACCCAAGGACCACATGGGAAGGCAGTAGGCACTGGCAGTTGCAGAGGAGTTGCCAGGTACCTCCTGACTTCCAGTCGGGAGATGAAAAGCTGCTGTTCCCCTCCGGGAGCATCTGACGTTATTTGAAGTCCTTCCCTGCACAGGTGGAGTGTGATGGATGGGGCTTGGCTCCTCACGCTGCTGCTTTTTGGGGTGACATGTGTGGCTAGCAGTGCACGGGGTTTGGCTACCCACACCCCACAACCCATCCTTCCTCCCAGTAATCCCTGCGAACACCTCCGAGTGCCCCAGGCTCCCCTCAGGTTGTTGTCCCCTCGGTCTTGTCTCTGCTCAGCCCACGCTCTGCTGAAAACAGCCCACACTCTGATGCAGGGATGAAACAATTTGGAGGTGGGTGAACCTACTTGAAAGCGAAAACTTCATGATGAAAACATTTACTATGCAAAAGAAGCCAGTTTTAGGGAAAAATATTATCTATTCTACCCTATGCTTGTGCAAAGACTTAGAAAAAAGGTGTTTGACCTTAGCTTCTGGAGGGCTTTGCTGTTTCTCTGTCGGTTACGTGGTGCTTCTGAAAAACTTCCTTAGTCCCCTGTTACTTCACATGGGCCTTCACTGACACGACACGAGGCCCACAGCAGTGT
>JAOXNG010000021.1:78553503-78578213 GCA_028566535.1 Scolopax minor
TTCAGGTTAGATATTAGGAAATATTTCTTTACTGAAAGGGTTGTCAGGCATTGGAATGAGCTGCCCAGGGAGGTGGTTGAGGCACCATCCCTGGAGGTATTCAAGAGATGAGTTGACATGATGCTCGGGGATACGGATTTTTTTTTTTGTTTGGTTTGGTTGTTGTTGCTTTTTTATTTCATTGGTTGAACTACATGATCTTGAAAGGTCCTTTCCAACCTAGGTGATTCTGTGAACCTACCTTCTTTCAGTTTAAAATCATTACTTCCTTGTCCTGTCACTGCAGGACCTTGTAAATAGTCTCTCTTCATCTTTCTTGCACGCTTAGAATGGTTTGGGTAAGGGAAGAGACCCTAATGACCACCTAGTTGTAACTTCCATGCCAGGGGCAGGGACACTCCTCTTTCTCTAAAATTTGAGGTAAATGCATGAAATTCAGGTTTTATATTTACATTTAATATCTAAAAATCGGCATTATTTATCTTGATATTTTTGCTAATTAAAATTCTGAACACCTGTTTGTTCTTTTTATTTCCAATTTGTACTTTTACCTGCATTGGTTTAAAGTCTGTTAAGTCTCAAATATTCCTGCATATAATTCTGTCACTTAAATAAACAAAAAATGTGACATCTATAATTTCTGAAATGCAATTTGTGATTAGATTTAAATTTTAAAAAGTAAATTACGTTGAGATACAGGTGATTCTTAAAGTACATGTAAATATTTTCATTTGATTATAAAAAGTAATTATGTTGACAAGCAATATGTTTGAAAGTGAACGTGGGGTTATGAAAAATTAATGTAATCATTGAACTGCTTGATAGCTCTTGAAAATGTGATAATAAAATAAATCAAGGAGATGTCACTTTGCAGAGTAGAAAAAAGCAAGGTTTGGACAAAAGTAAATATTATAAGAAAATCAAATGTTATGGAAAAGCTCCTGAATCTAGAGGTGGAATCCAGTTCCCATCTGTCACTGAGTCCAGTTCGGGACTTCCCTGGTGCCTGCTGGTGATGTCATGCTCAAAGATTGATATGGTTTTGTATATATTGTTTTTATTTCATTATTTCCTTTTAATTCTATTATTAAGATTTATTTAAAGTAGTTTAGTTCCTTCTAAACCTGTAAATATCTCCCCTCTTCTCTTGTGAGCAAGAACTCGGGAGAGTATCTGTCATCTTGTTCATTGGCCAGTTTGGCCAAAAACCATGACACTTGCACATCCCAGCAGAATGTATAAGTAGAGAGAGGACTGTTCAAACAGGCATACTAGATGGAGAGGTCAGGGATAGGAGGAAAAGAGAAAAAAAGATGTAGTAGATGAGGAGGTAAGGCAGTTATATTCTGCTGTCTGCACTCATGACTGAGTACTTTTAATACAATTATTAAGATTAAAGCATACAAACAGTGAAAGGACTGAAATGCACTATTTGTGTCTCTAAGCAAACCCTGAGTGCTAAACAAGAATTATCCTGTTTGTTTTATATACCTTCTGAAGCAATTCCTCTTCTATTAGCCTTACAAAGCAGAACTAGAAAGAGTGTGTCTACATTGCTATATTTAGGAAAGCAATCAGGAGCTTTGTTGAAGAACCAGCTATTCAGTTCTGAAGCATAGGATAATTATATGGTTTGTCTTTGACATTGGTCACCCCGGACCACAGATGAAGAGCCCCACACTTGCTTACAATCAACCATGCCAGCACTGAGGGAGTCTGGGACAGCCAGTGAATAGTCCAGGGCTTAGGTCTGCAAAGCTGTCTTCTCTGCTCCCTGGGTATGCTGATTGTTTGGAGCTGAGAAGCTGAAGGAAAATATAAGGTAAAGAAGGAGCTAAAAAATCTGTGCTGTTTTTTATAGGTCTCACTGGATCAAAGACAGTGCAGTACAAGCATTATGAGATGGTCTGACCCTCAAATATGTGGCTGTTTCCCAAATGCATGATAAATGTTTACCTTTGTTCTTACACAAAGTGAAAAGAGAATATAATGTCACTGACCATAAGAGAAAAAGAATACTTCTGGTAGTGGGCCAAAACTTTTCATGGAGGTCAAAATTTGAAGACTCTGGGGAGCAATGATACCAAGCAGGCAGAATTTTGGAACTTTCTTTATTAGTGAAAAAGTGAGAAATGTCAAAAGAAGACAGTTATGTTACCAGAACACAGACTACAGTCCCAGTGTAGTTAGAGAGAAAATGAAATATTCTTTTTCTTGTAAATTGAAAACATCCATATCATATGGCATGTGTCTTAAATACGTATGTGGTTATACACTTTGAAAGAAAATCTAAATCTTTAAGTATGACAATGTTTTTAATATTGTATGTCTTAGGGTAAGTACTACTAAATTGACTAGAGACAGTCAGCGACTGATAAGGTTTCATCTTAATGTAAAAAAACATGCAGTGTAAGTTTTAGCTGAACTGCATTTTATTACTGAGTCCATTTTTTGATGAATAATTGCAAGATGACAGGAATATGTGCACATTCTAAAAGACCAACAGCAAAAAGAACATATGGATACCTGGTCTGTAAAATGAAAGAAAATAAAGAAGAAACTAGGGGCAGAATGGAGCTTGTTAGACATGGATGACATAGAAAATTAACTCTAAATCTTTTGAAGAAAATGTAATTAGCTTATAGGTATAGAAAGAGCAAACTTTGATCTTTCAAAGGCTAAATGACAAAGGTACTATAGTTTAGTCCATGCAGTCAAATGACAAAAAAATCTTTGGCAAGAGGAATAGAGCAAACACATGTAATTCAGGATAAGAAGCAGAGAAAAATAAATGCTATATTATTTATGAATGTTAGGGAATAGTATTTCTAAGAAGAGTTTATTGACTCCATTTTAGATGTGACTGAATGTTGGTTATGACTTCTGGTGACAAAGGGCACAGACTCCACAGGGCAGTGATGCAAAGACCTTTATTGTTTCACTTTTTCAGCATATATAGTTTCTATCTTTTGATCCCATGCTGTGCTCTTTACTCAGGTTGTGAGTGTTGTGAGCAATAAAATTGGCTACATTTAAATGTTTACACACCTAGGCTAAACAGTTACACTTCTCTCTGCTTTCCACCACACAAATAATACCATATAAAGACATTATTTTAGTGTTCTCAAGGCTTCCTTCCCATCAACATGAGAACACATGCTGAGCTCTCACTCAGCAGCACGTCTCCGGTTTCCTCGTTCCCACAATGACTGATATCTCAGGAAACTGTTGCAGTCAGTACAAATGGATGAGACCAGGATTAAAAAAAAAAAAAAAGTAAGATAAAAATATTCTTTTAATTAATGCAAATAAGATAAAGGAAATAAATAACTACTTTAAAAAAGAAATACATATAAATCAATCTGATACACAATATGAAGGATGCTGAATCAATCAGTATAATTAAAAGCGTATTTTTAAGCCAGTTCAACAACAGTAGAAAAATTCTATGCAGTGATATTCTTGGCACTTTATAACATATGGACTTAAAAATTACAAATTCCCCATTCTGCATTCTTATTACTTACTCTCCATTTCTACTGTTAACCTAGTCAGGTTAACTTTTTTGTTATTGGTGGTTTTCTTGCATTTTAGTGAAAATGGAATAAACAAAGAAATGCAGGATTAAAAAAAAATACGAAATTGAAATACTGTGTCAAAGGTATAATCAGCTGGGAGCTTGATCTGACCAAATTAAAGTAATTCCTGGGTATTGTAATACTTTATATTTCATCCTTTGTCTGAGGTGACTGGATGTTTTCTTTCATGCCTACTTGGGATCCTGAGCTACTTTTGGTGTCCTTGCAGAATCAGATTTTTAATTAGGCTGTGTCTGTGGTAACCCTGGCATAAATTCCTTAGCATGCCCATAAAAACATTTAGCAGTTTTACTTCCTGTGAGTTCAAAATATTTAGTAAAGAGTGTAATCATTAATATTATTATTTTTAATTTGGGTTAAATACAGCATAAAAAGTTGAAGTGACATGCTGTAAGTCAGTCAGCAGTAGAGTTATAAATTAAATCTGGGTACACTAAGGCTCAATTAAACCATAAATACTGGTTCAAACTCGCTCCCAGGGCACACTACACCATTTTGTTACAGGATTTTATTCCTTTTAGAAGTTTGCCTTTGGAAATAAACTAATTAGAAAGGAAGCTAATAGCTGAATACAATGACTCTCTTCCAATGGAAGAAGTCATACTGACTCAAACTCTAAAGCTAAACAAAGATACCCTTCTCTATGGATGGCTGCTGATTTCTTTTCTCCTTTCTATGTTGGTTATATAACATAATGACATAAGAAAATATATCCATACCATTAAATATAAGTTGGCTTGTACCTAAGGTAAATAATTCCTTATACCAAAGAAATCTAAATTCTATCTCCGTCTCTGCCACAAATGTCCTGTGTGAGGTAGAACTGCCTTTGATTCACTGAGATGCAATTGTCCTATAAGGAAAAAATTCTTAAAGTCTCTTGAGACAGAAATAGAATTGCTAAAAATATCTTGGATCAATGATTTAAAGCTTCTATAACATTCTTATCAAAAGTGGTACTTGTTTCACTCAAACAAAAATGTTGCATCGGTGCTGTGCTCTCTGCCAATGCATTTTTTTTGTGCTGTATAAAGAACTTGTACCCGCCTTTCATTGTTTTGGTGTAATTAATACAAACAGACATTAATAATATAGTTCTGTCAAGCATTATTAGGAAATGTTTTTATTATGTGGTTAACACACTTCAAACTGTACTTATGCATTAGAATTTAAAGCAGATTTGTTGCTAATGTATCATCTGAATATCATTAATGCAATGATAGCAAAGGTCTCAATGTCTTTATCAACTGTAATCAAGTGACTTGTCTATTTTAAATAATTATGAATTTTTCTTCACATTGGCTAAAAAAAATATAGGCAACCTTTTTTTCTAATACAAACAACTATGATCATAATTATTAACCCACACATACAAAGCTGTATTGTTTGTCTCACAAATAAAGATCAGAGGCATAATCCATAAAACAACCAAATATAACATGATACTAAAGGTTACCTTAAAGAAAAAAAAAAGATTGAACAATGAAAAAGAACACTACAGCAGAATTACAACAATGAAAAAAAGCAATCCAGAAAAATAAAACATCTCTTTAGGCAGTCTCTAATCCCTGAGGATTTGTAAAGCATTTTCTCTGTCAAATGTATAGAAATTTCACTCTATTTTAACTCTATAATAGATTGTCCAATCATATCGTTTGGTACAGCAGTTTTTACTTCTAAAAGTAAAAATGTCTTTGCCAGGTGAGAATATTATTAATGACCACACTAATTCCCATTTTTGCAAGCTAAATTTTTTTTAGATTAAAATTTACTTCTAAGAGACTTTTGAAGAAAAGCAAGGAAAAATTTAGAAAACTGTCTTTGAAAGAGTATTGTATATTCAGTGATAAATATCTTTAAAGAATGGCTTAGTTTAGCAAATTTTTCACTTGTATATTTACTGATGTTGAGGATGCTGAATATACAAGTGGATGCAATGTTGAAATTTTACAGCTCTAGGCCATATTTTTAACAAGCCTGCTAATTAGCTCAGAAGTATCTAGTAGTAATAAAAAGCAACACTCCAAAGACTTTGTAGCTTATTTTATTTTTATAGGGAAGGTTAGAAGTTTAGGGTAACCATTTGTTCTCAGACCTAAAGAAAAAGTCAAACAGATATTCAAGATTACTGGAGCTTTTTAAAGTGATTCTTCTCACTGGTGAGGATTGTGCTTCTTTCTCTTCCTAGCAAACCCAGCAGATATTCTATTAAAAATATTAAAAGATTACTAGTCCTTATTTTACTGACTGATTCTTGCAAAAAATTCTGGGAAAAAATAAATTCTGATCATTTATATCCATACAGTCAATATAACAAACAACAAAAGGGTTTATAGCTGACTAAATCTTATTTATATGCCTAACATTAATAGAACAACTTATAGGCAGTTTTTTACTGTTTCGAACCTGAATGCATAAAGAATATAACCAAGAAAGGTGCAAATACATCTTGTGTCTTTAAATTTATGGTGGCTGTTGAAAGCACTAATTACATTTGATGTGTTAACGGGTGAAGAAAAGGGGAGAGGATTAGCTGCTTATCAGATAATTTTATACCGTGTAAATTGGAAGGCAGACTTTGTTCTAATGAGTGAAGTATTGCTGTCTTAAAGTTTCTTTGTCATTTTTACAGTACTCTGAAAGGTGATAACTAGAAATATGGATTCTGCATGATTATACTGCATTTTTTATACTGCCAGTGTGAACAAGCAGCTTCAAGAGTCAAAAGCAGACTTGCATTTTTACCTGAAGGTTTTGGGATATATATATATATATATCCTCAAATACTTTTAATGGATGCTTTGTTAGGCAATAAAAAAATCCTATATATGATGAATCATGAACAGAAGCAGACCATAACCCTAATAGGACAATCTCAGGGACCTTCAGGTTTCCTCTGACTTATCATCTAGGAGAAGCCCTAAGGGAGCTGATGAATGTGAACACATGGTTTTTAGCCAAGGAATAAGACTCATCACCTGTGTGACAGCCAAACATATTCTTCAGGTGCAGAAGAATTTTGGGGGAGTGGAGGATTCTATTTCTACATTTTTAAAAATACTCTTTGTCACTTTGACAAGTGACTTCAGAAGGGGTCAATGAGTAACGCTGGAACTCGGTGGTCTCATTTGGTTCAAATCTTCCAGCCTATATTCATTTTGACAAAACTTTTTTCATATATATACCAAACCTTTCCAAAAAGTCTTAAAAGGATATTCACTCACAGAAAACTGCAGGGTTCCACTAAATCACCCTCCAAACTTTTCTGTGGGAAGCTCTAGCCCTACCCTGCCCTACAAGGTTTTCACATGCCCAGAGTATTTTTTTCGTTTTTTCCCCACCAGCACCTCTGCATTCTCTTTTAAAAATCACAGAAGTTTTTACCCTTGACAGGGTAACCAAAAGTTTTTAACATTGCTTGATTTATTCATCCTGGAATATTAATAGCTGCAGACAGCAAATGATAATGTGCACAACAGAGGTTTTGTTACCGATTCTGAAAACTACTTGGTCCTTTCCCAAATTAGAAAAAATCGATAGCATAATTTGAACAAAACCTGTTTATTTTCTTTCTTTAGAAATAATGTCCAGATGACATACAGATTTCCTGGAAAACATTGAAATCTAACATTTACATTAGATCTCCAGAGTCATAGTCAGCTGTATGGAGTTGAGTACTATAAAGCAAATATCTGCTTCCCAGTGACTACTGTGGACAGTGGAAGACTGAACCCACTAAGTTAGACCTTAGCCTAGTCTCAAACAAATTCAGTGACAAGTTGAAAAACATGCTACATATTTTCTTCGGGTATAATCAGTACAGGAATTTTCAAGGAAATTATTTTCCTGTGCTTAAAGACAGTAGGAACAAAAAAAAATGAGTTAGAAGAAAGAAACAAAATACAGTTATTGCTTTGAAAGACACTTTTAAATGATCCCCATTGTAAAATTCATCCATCCTGGAATGTTTTCGTATTTTTGTTCTCGTATCCATTAAAATTCCCTTTTTTTTTCCCAATAAATTCATTGTCTTTGAAACGGACACACTTCAATGCAGAAGTAGTTGATTTTATTGGTGTCGTGACGACTGGGAGCAGACTATATTCTTATTTAATACTGAATAAACAATTATTCAGTATTTTATCACAATCTCACTTTGCACAAAAGAAATTAGTTACAGTGGATTATACAGCAAGTTTGACAGGTTATAAAGAATACCATCAAATAATATCTGGATTTTATAAGTTATTTCATTTAGAGATAGGAGCAAACAAACAAAAAAAAAAGGCCAATATCCAAGCAAAGAAATTAAGATTTCATAGAACAGAACACCGTACAAATTCAATCCCACCCTGAAAACAGTTATTTCATGGAAAAAAAAATATATATTCTGATTGTTATTTAATTATATTGGTGTCTGGCTAAACAGAAGGCAAAAATATCCCGTCAATATAAAATTTCAGAAAGAAAACATGAGCAACTGAGTATTTTGATACCTGAAACCTTTATCTTCTTTAAGCTGGTTTAGATCTCAGTGAACTAGAAAATAAGAAAACAGCTCACACTAAACGAAGGCAACATTAATGATTAAACAATTCTAACTTTTTAAAACTTCAGTTTAGAGTGAAATGCTTTCTAGTTATCACAGGAAGAGACTTTTTCCTCTGTTCAGAGTGCATTAGGTTTGGGAGCTGGTCACCCTGCATACAGTGAAGAAATGTGAGCATAATATGAAGTAGGCTCTCTCTGTCACTTGGAGACAGTTACTGAGACTGTAAGGACTTGCAGTTTGTTGCAACCCATATTTTCTCTTTATCTGACCTCAGTAAGGGTGATCAGTGATTCTCTTAATTTCTATAGCTTACAAAGTATTAAACCTCTACCTTAGATGCACCAGGTAATACATAAATAATTAGTCTGTCCTTACCATTTCCCAATCTGTCCAATGCCAGGGATCACTGATCACACTGTGAGTCTGCCGTGGAGTGGAACAAGGCGCTTAAAACAAGTCATTTCTTTTCATTACACTGACCTCTACAACTGGCCTCATATCTTCATTAGCAGTTCATACATGATAGAAAACTGGTTTTGCTTTAGAGGAGAAAATAAACTACCATCTATACCCTCTCAGCAACAGTATAAAATTCAGTCTGATGGCTTATGGTTAGGCCTGAAAAATTGACATAGACCCCAAAATATTATGCACTGTGGCATCATTTACCCAGTCCAGAGTCCAGAATGGTGTCTGAATGTGCCTATGCCTTTTTTTTTTTAATGAAGTAAATCACTTTTATAAGACTGTATTAGCTAAAATTTTATTTTAAAAACCAACCAAACAAACAAACACACTCTTACTTCCTACAAAGTGCATCACAAATCTATGCTCAGTGAAAAATGTGTACCAGCATGACATAAGTATGGTTCTCACTATTGTCTTGTAACCACTGTAAAAGAACCATAGGGAAATGATGCCCACAGTGTAGAAATGTTTTTCTCCATAATAAAAAAGTATTAGTTGAGGAATTCTTTGCAAATATGAAATAAGGTTATAAAATAAATCAGGTGATATAAAGGAGAAGCACATTTTCAGCTGGTGGAAATTAGCATAGTTCCACTGGAGACAAAGGAACCTATTTATATTAGCTGAAGATTTAGGTATTATTTGATATTCAGGGAGCTCAGTGATGAAAGAGCTGTAAGGCAAACAGTGAAACAGATGAAAGAGAGAAGTAAGGAGTGATAAGGCAAGGAGAATATATATTCATTCTGATTGTGCAGATCATCTGTCCCTCCGGAAACCCAGTAAGCACAGAGAGGCCACACATCCATTGGAAACACCCAACATACCTATTGATAACTCACTCCATCTCATTATAGTTCTTCCTGAGGCTTGTCTGCCTCTTGCATTCCAAGACATAGTAGAAAAATTAGCTAGACATATAACTGCACCAAGATGTGAACATTGCTTTGGGTCCTTTGGTTGCTGCAGTTCAAATTATAGTAATTAAGGTAATCACAATTTTTAAAAAAATGGGTTTGAGATAAGCCTGAATTTTCTGAGTTCCTGCTTTATCATGCCTGGATTTTTTTATCCAAACTGGTCTTCTGAAAGAACGATATTTGCTAGCATGCAGCACTTTCCTTGTAAAAAAAAAAAACCAAACAAACAAACAAAAACACACAAAAAAACCAACAAACCAACAACAAAAAACCCAAACCAAAACAAAAAAATAAAACCAAAACAACTGATAAGAAAATCAGTACTTCTATACTCCTAAGAGAATACTTAAAATGTTTCAAATACTGCTATGAAAGTATCCCATTCTAAATCCCCTAGTATGCTTTACAATGTGTTTCTTTCTATTTACTACAACAAGCCACTAGCGACACAAAGAGAAATTTTTGAGGTAGTCCCTCAGCTCTGCCCACCGCTGGAGCTGGCAGATCAGACTTATTAGTACAACGCAGCTGAAACAGCTCAGAATGGAGGTAGTTTATTTCCATGTTATGATCACTACTGTTATACGGCAAGTAGGCTACTCACTATGCTTGTGCATATCGTGTTTTCCAGTGATCGTTCTATGATTCTTCAATTTAGTTATTAAATAGAGATGTGGTCATACCTGGTATTACATGATGCTGGGGAGTAAAGTCTTACCCCTGTGAGCTAATTCAACTAGCAACTTCCAGGTTTTGTGTACAAAAATCACTGCTTCAGTTCCAACAGGCTTTAGCCAATACAAACCTGGATGTTATTTGCTCATGTGTTTTGGGGAATACACAGCTAAACTGCCAAAATCTATTGTGTAGTGGAACAAACCCATTTGCTCTTAATAGTTTCCTTATGAACACAAGAATGGTTTTAGTTGACAAACTCCTACTGTCCATAGTGGTTCTTCTCTTAATGGAAATCACAGCAGGTTAATACAGAATCAGAATGCATCTATATTTCAGAAGAATCTATGATTTTAGCTATTCCCATCACGGAAAAAGTCTACTCACGGGTGTAAAATTAGGAACGGCATATAAACATTTAGGACAAAATCAGAGGCTGCAACACACCTAAAGAAAGATCCAAGGTGTATTTCTGTTTAATGTCCTCTTCTCATCTTTTTGCTGATATTATGAAGAAAATTCTTCAGCAATATTACTTCTTGTTTCAAATCAACTTCCTGAAGCCCCTTCCCTATCAAAGTCAAAATGATAAAGCAGAAATAAATAAAATAAACAAATTTGGTGTCAATCCTTTAAAATCAAACAACTTGATTTTTTGAAGGTACACCATAAGGCTCTGCAACCTCTCTCACTGACCCCAGTTTGCACTCTAGGTGTTGAGCTAGCTCTCAGATGTGTTGAAATACAAATTTTACATAGTGCTTGGACTGCTGTGAGCTGCAGCTCTCACCCTTGATCCTTGCCTGATCTACATATGCCTGTGCTAACGTATGTGTGTGCCTATCCAGGTAGCTTGCTGATCTTAGCTGTTGATTTGGATTCCTGGTTTGGCTTTGGATCTACGTAATCACTGCAGACTTTTCTGGCCATCTGTGAACTGTGGCTGACCTTTGTTACCATCATTGGACCTGCTCTTCTTCCCTTGTTAGTGTGCTATCAAATGGCAACCTTGTCTACCCCTTCCAGCTCTGCTGTCACCCTTGGCTCCTGACTTGCTTTGTAGCTCTTGTAGCTCCTTGACAGCTAATATACGGACAAAATATTTGAAATCTGAGGTGGCTTTAGCTACTCATTTAGAAAAAGTATACCATTACTTTAGGTTGCTTTTGAAAATGAAAAATTCGTCCAATAGATTTAGAACTTCTGACGTGCAAAAGATAAATCACAAGTTATTTTTGCTTTAGTCAAAAGTGACAGATAGCAATTCACTTTTTTGAATGACTGACCATCATTTGGATAATAAATAGTACATGCAATTTTAACTCTTTAAACAGAAACACTCAGAAAGATAACAAACTACTATTTATTAGGAATATATCTCATAATACTGATTTGCAAATTTGAAAAGTATTAGGTTACCCAACAGATTATGCAGATATAATTTACTCCATCAGAATTAATACCCATTGTTCATTCCAACCATTTTAGTCTTCTTTTTCCATGCAGAGATGACAAAACAGCTGTTAACATAATTGTTAAAAGAAACAAAAAAGGGACATACCACTAAAACCGTTCTAGGCTGTGAAAGAAATGGTAATTTATGTCCAGTATACTGTTGCGGTTTAGGCTGGGCTGGCCACTAAACAAACAACAGATTCTCTCTTTCAATCTCTCTCCCTTCACAGAAGAGAAGGAAGAGAAAATATGGAAGAGGCACTTAACTGAAAAGTTAAATTACTAAAAAAAAAATTAGTTCTGTTCTATCTCAAATTAGGATATTAGTGTTTATGCCAGTGATAGTCACCCATTACTCATACAAATACAAGAAGAAATGAAAATGTTTCATGTGTTCCATCGTCTCAACATAAAAGTACTAAGGATTTTTCCATTGCAGACTTCTGTAGTGATTTCTAGTAAGAATGTGAACTTTCTGGAGAACAGCAGTGCAAGAGCATATAATAATAATAATAATAATAATAATAAAAATATAAGAACCCCCAACAAACCAAACAATAAAAGTATTAAGTAAAACTTTTCATTATATAAGCTTTTTTAATCAGAGTCTCAAAGAACTACAAATAATAATACCTTATGCCTCTCAGTACCTCCCTGTGGGAAGAAAAGCTATATGATCCTCTGTCAGTAAGGACAGAAATATTCATTGTCTTAACTATAATTAATTTAAGGTATTCAGTCTATGATTTTTTAACCTTGACAGTGGAACTATCATCTATTGTTTGTATAGTAGAAGAATAATCTCACTTAAAAAAAATATAAACACTTTAAAAATAAATCTGAGGAAACTATTCACATAACTCCAGACTCAAAAGCTTCTAGGATATTTATATTTGTGTTTAAACTTTCGGGTGTTTTGAGCCTGGGAGTTCATTTATCTCTAGCAGAGGTAGAAGGTTTCTTATATATACTTTCATTAAGCATGAAAAATTTTACATCAATGGTGTAGAAGGATTGATATATTTATGTTCACACTGAATTTAAGAAAAGGGACAGGTGGACAAAAATGCTTCTTTTAAATATTATGCTCTTTTAAAACTGTAGAAATAAAACCTGGGGCAAAAATAATGGGAACACTTAATGATTACTTTATTCTGATTTTGTGAAACCACAGAAAATAAATGATTTTTTTCCTTAAGAATTCTTTTCAATGAGTATCTAAGGCAGGTATTTTCTGGAATTCAGATAAGTTTTCAAACTTAATATTTTTCCTCTTTTCAGTTTTCAGCCACTATAATATTTTTTCCTATTGATTCATAATTCTTTTACCATCAGCAGCTCAGTACACATTTAAAACTGGAATCCTACTGTTCCATGTAGTATTTTTAAAGAAATAATTTAAACAAAGGAAACCCCAAACAAAAGCACCAAAAAAAAAACCCAACAGAAACCTTAGATAACTTTTGTTATATGAACAGAAAAAAGACCCAATAATGAAATGAGAAGGCTTGATTTCATCCCCAGTCTGTCTATCCACTTCATCATGATTGAGGATCTTCTCACAGAATCATATTTCAACTACTAAAATACTGATCACTAGACTTCAGTAAAACACGCACATTTTTTTTATTCCCCTCTTTGCCCCTAAACCCAATGGGGGAAAAACAAATAAGTTCCTTCACATTTTTAAAGAAAATTATGTTACAATTTTTCTAAGCTGCCATACTCTGTTAAAGTTTTCACTTTCTTCCTGAGTTTTCAAAGCAGACACAAATATTTGTGTTGGAATGACTGGACTGTCTTTTTTTTTACTTTTAATAATACTTTTTTCAATATGGTTTTTGTTGTGGTATTATTATTTAAAGTAAATGTAATAGAGTGAAATATGGCAGACCAAGGCATAGGTTAAATGTGCTCTTAAAAAAAGAACAAGATACACACTGTGAATCATGGATTTTTTCCATATGAATTTTTGATAAATTTTAGATTTAACACCTTGCACACTAAATAAAATAATAGCTAGAAAGGATTGTAAAGTTGCTTTCTTCTCTCTGATTTAGAACAGGTACCTCAGATAGTATATGAAAGCAATTGTTCATATCACAGAATGAATTAATGTTTATGTTAATGACATGGGAAGAGTTCTTTTTTCATATAACATAGATATCTGTATTTAAATGTAATGAAATTTTCCAACAACACTGTTTTTAACTGTGACTGGAAACCTGAAAAAAATTAACATCTTTAAGAAGAGAACTCCTGGATATTTTATTCTGCTACCTTTAATGTGCCTTTAAGTACATTCTAACAAAATTACTGAAATAACATAATTCTTCAAATTAGAGACTTCTACTCAATAGAGCCAATAAAACAGAATATGTCCAGCAGTTACACCATTAAAATCTTGCTGATAGCTTTTAGTTAAATTACATTAAACTACAGATTTTCCATAACAATTCCAAAAGCATGCCTATGCATAGAGATAGTATGATTAATTAAAGATGAGTTTGAACTGACACCATGGTTGAATTGTAAAGATCACTGTAATGTTCCAAACAATTGAGTATTCATTTTGAATCTTTGAACCTCAATTTCCAAATTAGTTGCAATGTTTTTTATAACCTTGATCAGAATTTTAAACAATGTTGCTTCCAGAGAATATAGAAACTAATTACTTAGCATTTAAAAAGTTTTAACCTAAGCATACAGGAACAGTTGCTGTGTTCATTTTGTTATGCCCTACTGTTCCTGTAAGAAACCATAGTTATGAAGATATATAAGATGGCTTTCATTTTCCAGATGATTAAACGTGCCAGGGGTCACCAGACAAAGCATTTTATAGTTTCCTTTATTTCTGCATCTGTATAAGTTTACTTGATTTTGGGAGGGAGGAGGGCAGAGGCAAGAGTGTTACATTTTGACTATAAAAAAATCCCACTGCACTTTTAGCAAAAGTCATCTTTATGTCAAGGACATGACATTTTAAGAACAGCTCTTTGTTCTGAATCTCAGGAAAGTTCAGATTAACTTGATATTAAAAACTAATCACCATTTCAAAATGGAATTAGTAGCACTGAGATGAGAGGTCTATTCCCTTCACACTATCCTTTAATCGGAAGTATTTCCTAGAATTTTGAAAGTCATTGCACTTGCCACTTTTAGCAGCATGAGTAATGTGTATTGCCAGAAACATTAATGCAAACTGATTTGTTCAGCAGATCAGAAGAGTTTATAATCTATTGGTAAACTGATAGTGAGACAAGCTAGAGAACATTTAGTAACATTACAAACAGACATTGGTGGGTGCAATTAACAATGGATTAAAATACAGAAATATTTCACTTCTAAAAATTACTAGGAAATAGTATTATATGGCCATGCAAGTTTTAACTAAAGTATTTAGACAACATTTTAATAGGAGCAACTTTGAAAACAAAGTGTGTTTTCCTAAGGGTAGGAAGGTTTCAATTTATGAGTATTGTAAAACATAACCTAGAAGTCTTGCCTATTTCTAGGCAAGTAAGGGCCTGCAGACATAACCATTTCAGCTGTGTTGATTTGGCATCAGTGCAATTATATCCCAGCTTTTGAGAAAGAGACTTACTAGAAAACCAATCATCCAAGATTACCAGGCAATAAAAAGTATGTTAGATTATGCTCTTATGGTTTAAGTCAAGAAAAAAAATCCTTGCAAAATGGAAATGTGGGTAAGAGAAAAGATGAAGTCTAGGACACACTACACAGTAATAGTCAGAGACTTCTGCTTGAAATCATTCAGAAAAACAATGACATATCTTCAAAATAAATAAAGAAGACAAGTTATATCCTGTATCCCAAACCACAGAGATATCAGGCAAGAGAATCTGTTTAAAGCTGTCTCACAGCTGTTAATATTAGAAAATTATAATCACTTCAAAATCAATAAGAAATGAATAATAGAGTGAATAGAGCTAGAAGGGTTATAATAAGTAAGATTAATTTGTAACCTAAAATATAAAAGATGATGTTAAAAGCATATGACATCATTTTAATATATAGATACTTGAAAAACAGCTAAATGCCAGACTTTGTACTTTATTTCTGAATGACTGAAGGTTTTGCCCACTAATCAGTCATGTACTAATAGTTTTTTTTTACTGGTTACTTACAATGATATTTTTATTATACAGTTGTCTGTCAGTTCAGAGGTGACCAAAGCAGAAAATAATTGCATCAGAACAGTCATATCTGCACTAAAAGATGGAGAGGGACATATAAAAATAACAGTAAATAAATAAATCCATAAAGGCAAGGCCAAAAGGCAAACTGCTAAAAATAAACATGTTGAGTGCACAAATATGAAGTAGAGATTTGAATTATTCATTGGGAGACAAAATATGGAAAGGTACCAAAAGCATTAAAAGAATTTTGACACTAGTAAGCTATATTTCAGAGTTAACCAAAATGCAGACAGCTAGCAGCAGGATTTAAAACGTGTAGCCAGAGGAAATGTTCCGTGGCCCTGAAGAGATACACAGTTGAATCAGGTTACATATTACTGCTGATTTACACAGATGACCAAGACAGAGAGACCAGCTACAAAGCTGTTAAGTTTGTTCATGGTAGAATAAAGTAACCAGCAAGCTGAACTCTGAAAAAATTGGATTGCTAATACATAACAGATGAATCTTGGGAATTTGCACTGTACAGTAAGAGTTTATGGCTTCAGTTTAATAGCCTGCTTCTCCCTAAATATTCCAGACAATATGAAATAATGGAAAGACTCAAAAAACCTGAACACTGTTTTAAACTAGGCACACAGCCATGTGGACAAAATCTGTCTGTCCATATCTGTGCAACTAGCTTAAGGTAAGAAAAAAATATAAATGAAATTATACTTTTTATATTAATTTTCTGTATTTATTCAAGTAAGCTGAATCTCAAACTATTTTACTACTCCTTTCTTTATATCAACTGAAATAGCTTAAGATATGTTAAATAAGATACGATATCAGGAGTTTTCTCAGAACTATATTGCTTCTTATCAGTTTTGTCTCCCAATTCCACAACATAGCCAAAGCAGTAAAGCAAATTTACTATGTAATGACATTGTCTGTAAAGCATTCAGATATTACAACAAATGTTAGCATCTTTGATTCATACTCAGGAGCTCATACAGGTATAACAATTATAAGGCACATATCACATTGAAATGTGTAAGTGGTTTAACTGTATGAAAGATGAAAGTAAAAAACAATGTTGCTTTTGAAATATTAAAAAGTCAAAGAAAAATATTTTTCTATCACTGGAAAAAAGGATGTGGGTAAAAATCCACCCCAAACTTGATAGACTTAAAAGCTAACTACAGGGAAAATTCTTGTGCAGCAGTTAAATAAACAGCTTTAATTCTCCCTTTCCTGATCAATAAAAATAACACATCAATAAAAATAACTGCCTGTTGAGAGCAAGAGCCACAAATGAAATCCCTTTCATTTTACTTAAGGAGGAGTCAAATTAATACCTGCAGCTGATCATAAGCAAAACAACAGTGGAAAACTACTTTTTAATGCCTCTTTGTTCTGCTGAAAATACAGCTCAGTTGGACAGAATCATAGAATAATAGAATTGTCTAGGTTGGAAGAGACCTAAGAGAAATGAGATTATAAAGTAAGTTGTACCTAGTCACCTTGCCAATTTTTTTTATACTTAAATCACAAAATTTGAAGCTACCAAGGAAATATATCTAAACACTGAGCT
Organism: Scolopax minor; assembly: GCA_028566535.1. Classification (NCBI taxonomy): domain Eukaryota; kingdom Metazoa; phylum Chordata; class Aves; order Charadriiformes; family Scolopacidae; genus Scolopax; species Scolopax minor. The sequence goes on from JAOXNG010000021.1 coordinate 78,570,909, forward strand.
TGGACATATTACAGAACTCTTAATATCAGCTGTTCACACACATAGCTTACAGTTGCTCTGCAAAACGGAGAGAAAACCCAATACAGTGTTAAAAATTTTTATGAAAATCCTGGTAGGAGAAAAGATCAGCTTGGAAATAGAAATCAGACTTTTGAAGATAGATGTGAATTACAACTTCACAGAGGTGTGAAAGCTGGACTTTAAGGTAGTGATTCAGAAAAGCAGATTTACCTAAAAATAGGGAGAAAACAGAAGGTAACTATCACTTAATCTATAGCTATCTCTACAGAGGGATTATTGAATTATTTCACAGAATCATAGAATGGTTTGAGCTGGAAGGGACCTTAAAGATCACCAAGTTCCAATCCCCTCTGCTATGGGCAGGGACATGTCCCACTAGATCAGGTTGCTCAAAGCCCCATCCAGCTTAGTCTTGAACACTTCCAGGGATGGGGCATCCAAGTTTGAATTCATTTGCCTTAATTTTATCTGAAGAAATATCACAGTGAATACAATTTTAGATTCTGTGGAATATGTGTTACCCATTAGTTGTTCCAATACCTTTGTGTAACTGTTCCTTCTAGTATTCTCCATGAAATTACATGAATTCCCAATGGAGCCCATGTAACATTAAATTTCTTCAGTGCTTTTCTATGAGAAAATGTAATTTTAATTATTTTTAATTTTGACAGATATTCATATTCATCGATCATATTCACTTCACGGAAAGTAGGATGGAATGAAAAAAACGTTATGAAAAAAACCCTGGATTTAAAATGAAAAATTTTATAATGAAAATTTTTTTTAAAAAATTGTGTTGGAGCAGTAGACAGATTTGGATAATTCAAAGAAAATGAAAGGGGGGAAAAAAGGGATGCTGTGTTTTATTTTACTGGGGGAAAGTGGACAGAAGAGGCAGGGACAAACAATATAAATTATTTCAGCTAAGAATGTCTCCAAGGAATTGGTCTAGATGCAATCTGATTTACAAAGGAGGGCCATCTTAGATTTTCTATGCATGGTAGATTTTCTATATAAAAAAGTTTAGTGTCAAGATAATTACAACTGATATCAGATTAGATTCTAATTTTCACTGTCATCACAAGAAGCATGTTGACATCCGACAAGAAAAGAAGTAGAATTTTAGATCTGAGATAAACACAAATTGAAAAGGCCAGTCACTTAAAGATAACGCAAAGATAAATTTTATAAAATCATTACAACCCTGATGTAATTATGGAGAAACATAGCATTATTTATCTTTTTTAACTTTACATTAGTTTTGTTTTTATGGAGGATTGGGAGTGCAAGACTCATTAATATCAATTTATATACTCATCTATATACAGTAAGAATTGAGCTGGATAGGATATCAGTAACAGAAAGTGTTTCATTTACTAAAATGATATTCTTGAAAGCAGCCAAATACCAATCAAAAAACTTCTATCTGATCCAGTAAAACACATATTGTAAATTTTAGGTATATTCATTAACTTTAATATTTGTGTTGTTCACTAAATTGCAGTTGAATATGGTTGGGTTTTTTTTTCCCTTCTATCTGCATTCTGCTCCACAGAAATAAAAAATTAAAAATACATAATACTCAATTTATAAATATAAAAAATCAATAACAGTTTAATTCCCCAACTCCCTGGAGTTGCAGATAGTCATGCTAAGCAGGGGGCTGGTTTGCTACATTCAAAAGAGATTATATACATATCATATCAGCAAACTGAAAAGAAGGTCCAGCTGCCCAGTGTTTTGCAGAAGCAGAGAATAAATTCAACAATTTTGTTATAATAATTCAAAAAACCACTCAATATAAAACATATTTTTAAAAATAAGTTATAGGAATATATTTTCCACACTTATTCATTGTTTCAGAAAGAAACTAGGTAAGAAGTAGTCCCTGCCTGGGGACACTGAAGTAACAAGGACAGATGATGCAGTCTTATTAAGTTCAGAAAATATACCTTTTTCTACTAACTTATTTTTATTTTTATTGCTTTTTTTTTTCTTTCTCCTTAACATAGTGCACTACCAGCTGCCAGAGCTTGCAAACACTTTAAAATGTACAATTCAGCATACCCTGAGCAAGAATTTTTCATTGTTTTAAAGTTTTATTTGTAACAAGGCAGAAAAAAAGATTCAAAAAGAAAGGAAGATGCGTTATTTTAGATGGATTATGGTAAAATTTATGTAGTAAAACTCCAAGATTGAAAATAACACACAATACAGAAATTATAAAGATTCTTTAATACAGCTTTCTGCAATAATTAGGTATTTGTTTTACTTTATTTTACTCATCTGGAGTGTAGTATGTTTCACTAGTAATATAAATACAAAGCAGGAAATATTACAACTAAAAGGTTTGTTATAAATTCTAATATGGTTATGTTTACAAACACAATTGTATGCAAACATGCAGTGGTAATTTAATGTGAAAATGAAAAAGGAACTTAATAATGTGACCAGACTTTTATATATGATATTTTACTTTCCCCTATTGACAATTCTTCTGATGTTACTATAGCAGTCTTTCAACTCCTAATTATATGATAACCCCCTGTTACTGTGTGTTTCAAACTATGAAAGCACCCTTAAGGTTAAAACACCAATTTGTCCCATATTCCTTTTTCAATTTAGCTGAGGTCATGATTCTTTATTGAATCAGCAGAAATAATTCTTGGATTTGGTAGAAAGGCTACAGTAAAATTTCTGGTTTCAGTAAACAAGAATTTGAATTTGGTGTCTGTCTATACCCAAGATGTTTGTTGGCATTTCACTCATCATTTCATTCCAGATGCAGAATAGTCCCTCATTTATTCTCACAACAGTATCTTGCTCTGTTGTCTTTCAGAGTAAATCTCCACATCTGATACTCTACCTCAGAAACACCTCTGCCACATTTTTTTATTAGCAACGTCTCATGTTACAATCAATTTATTACTTCTTGCAATTGGTATGCACTTAGAAAAACAAACACTGGTGAAGAACTTGTTAGTTATTAAGAAGGGAATATGACATAATTTCAGCTACTGTAACTGTTGCTAGCAGTTGGTAACCACTAGCAAATGTTGACTTTCCAGTGGCAGTAGACATGGTACTTACTCTATGGAGTGAAAGATGGCAAACATGAAAAAAGAGCAGTTCTTGTTCACTGTTGTTATACATCATTAAAAAATGACAGATAATTTATCCTTCAGCCGATATTAATTTCTTCCATGTAGCTCAAACTGTGATTTCTGGAACCAGAAATCCTAGTACTATTTTTCACGTCACACTTAGTTGCTAAATGCAAAACATAGAAAGAGCATTGATTTTTTTCCAAGAGTGAGCTTAAAGGTATAAAAGCAGTACTGTATGCACCATGTCATATGGGTATTTTAGGTTTATTTGTGGTGATTTTTGTGCTCAAGGTAAAGAAATATTTACTAGAACCCACAAAGGTCCTATAGAAACAATCAAGGAAGTTTTTAATGACACAATTTTCACTGAAAGATAGGGTAGTGGGTCTCTGCATAGTAAACAATAAATGTGTATATATAAAGAAAAATTAGTCTTTTGGATTTCAGGAGGGATTTTCTTTAAGACAGCGATAAAAGAATATTTTATCTTTTTTTTCCCCTTGACTGACTAATTATGAATGGGTGAATGGCCAATAAATAGCCATTGTAATAATTTTTTTAAATTGATTAATGATGTAACTCTAAGTTATAATAATCTTTTGGGTATATATATTTTTTCCTAAAGAATGGCTTGGCATTGACTGGAGATTATCAGTTCTGCAGTATTTGCTGAATGTTGGTACCTTTTCCTCTGTTTAGTAGAAGATTTGGGATCTCACAGAAAGGGAAATATAAGCATATGTATAAATCTTCATGCACACAGAATAAAATTTCTAACTATCATAGAATAGTTAGAAATATTGTCAGAATACAATATCTAACTATTTTTAAATTAGAGCTAACAGTACTTTCAGAAAAATGGAAATAAAGCCATAGAGAAGGAAACATGGCATAGTCACCACCTTTGTTTGCTTCATAGGGTCTGGCAGCAGTTGAATCTCCTTAGGCACAAGGATCATTAGTGTAGTGTTTCAGATTTGGTCTACGTGGAAGACACATGAATTAATTCACGTATTATGAGAAGTGTAGCTACTCTAGTAGAGCACCTGTGTGGTTTACTATGCATATGGATAGGCACGGAATGAGTGGTGCAATACTGAGATATTCTTAATAACACTAGTCTTAAAATTAATGCAAAAATTTAAAGAAAAAGCCACAGTGAACATCTGCTGTAAATGTCACCACAGCATCTGTCTGGGAAAGTAATTGTGAGAAAATGCATGTAATTACTCCTAACATTCACAGAAAGATTACATTAGAAGGTTGAGTTTCTACATGAGTCAGAGCCAGCCAAGATGTGGCCACCACATATCCTCATGCAAACAGATAGCCCAGCAGGAGATGTTTTTAACAAAATAAGCTATTTTCATCTTCTTTGAAGTGTCTTACCGTCAGAGAAGAATAAAACCAAAAAAAGAAGCAGTAAAACTTAGCTAAGGCAGCAGGGTTAGACGAATTACAAGTAATGGTAAAATAATTTAGGATTTTAAAGCCTCAGATGGATTTGGGTTTTTAAAGATTTTTTGAACCATCAATGAACTGACTCAATACATCATATTTTGTCTTCTTTTAATGAACTTAGCCTTTTCAAATCCCATCTAATAGATATCTTGGCTGTATTGTTTTTTAGATAGCATAAATGTTATTAGTTTAATCAATTTTATGCCAAAATCTAGGCTTTGCTAATGCCTTCAACTGGGGCGTTGAATGTTATTTGTTCTCTCAGAGTCTGGGTACAAATGGTTAGAATGCTAGCTTACAATTTCATACTTACAGCTCAGTGTTTTAAACAGCTGTATTTGAGAGCGGAATGAGTAAAATAAAATTTTCTGCTGTTTTAAAACAGCACAAATGCATATGAAGATAATTATTCGCACAGCTAATAGACTATTTTAGTGTCTTCTCTGTGGAGTGCTTTCTTGTTAACTTAGCCGGCATAGTCCTGTCAAAATTTAATACTTCAGATGCAGCATATAATTTTAATTCAAATGTTATGATATGTGCACAGAGACAGAAATGTCTAGTTTGTTTAATAAACCACCTAAAATGACTTGTAGCTCTGAAACAATTTGGAGGTTTAAGGCAAAATTGGGGCGTTTATATGTGTTTTGGTTTTTTGTTTCAGTGGGGTTTTTTCACCCTTTTTTTTCTAACTAAGCACATGAGAGACATGAGAGCCAATTCAGCAATACCCACATTAGCTGAGGTATGGTTACCCAAGCAGTAATCAGTGTTAAAATGAGGTATGGCTTTCTCTCCTCCATGCTTTGTAAAACAGCCATTTTACTAGGTATTAATCTCAACCTCTAACAAAACGAGCTGTGATCATGAGGTTGACTTGCCATAAAAGCATAGAATGTGGTCACAAAAAGCAATCAGTTGCATGATCCTGATTCCAAATATCCAGCTCCAAATCTTGCTCTCTTTCAGGAATTCTCTGCCTTTACAGACAAATCTGCCATGTCTTTGCTCCTAAAGGACTGTACCTATAGAACAAAACTTGGCTAACTGACATACTATGTATCAAGAAAGTAACAACTTAAGTACTTATACCTCACTAGAACATTAATTGTCATAAACTCCTATATTATAAATGGATAGACAAGCTGTAATGGATGTATTTTGCATACCAGATATGAAATAAGAATTTTGAGGGAACTAAACATTTCCTCCCACTTAGCTGCTATTTTTCCTCTTTACCATTGCAGCTGATTATGTAGATATAAAGAAAGGATGCAAAGTAATGTTTGCAGTGTCCTAGACTAGCATCCCTGACAGCTGTTTGTATCCTCTTCCTCTGAGGCACAGTCTCTTGTATTGATTGATGTACAGACAAGCATGTCAAAATCTAACACATACATGGCTAGATTCATTATGTTTTCCACCTTTTGCTTCTTGTCAGTTTGATCTGTACTGGAGGGACCATACAATCCACTTATCATTCTTCTTGCCAAAGGGCATCTGTGCTGTTCATTTGCTCAGCCTTGCAGAATTAAATGCAGCTTGCTGCAATTAATAAAATAGCTGTTCTGTGGACATATTTTGTAGAAATAAATTTAAGTAATATCCTCCTGTCTTACTTGCCCTATCCCCTTTATTCCCTCCCTGTGATTACAATTCTTGGACCAAGTTTCACCCTGATCATAAATGGTTGGGAGTATGTTCTGTGTAGGGTCTCTTTGAAGTGAAAGGAGATGCAGACAGGATCTGCATAACCATCTCATGCTTGGGTGCCACATCATGAAGGGAGATAAATCCCACCCGATATTCCCTCATCAGTCACGGAAAACAGAAGGATGCCCTACAGAAGCCAACTTGGGTCCTCAAATCATCCTGTGCTGCCTGAAGATATCCATCTTTTGCTATTGACTCCAGAGGCCAGCTGGCCTGACTTGCTTCTTCATTAAGACAGTTCAGTTAATTGACAAAGCCACACCGTGAAGAGCGGGCTGTGCTGCAGGATGTATGGATTATATCCTGCAAAAGGGCCTTTGATTGGAGCTGGGATCCACAAACAGTACCACAACACTGATTTTCATCATCATAAGCATGTACCAGATCAGGCTAATGGAAAATTAGGATATCAGAAATCTACTGTTTTCTTTAGAGGGCAATTTCCCCCTTATTCTCCCTGCTGAAATACAGCTGCTAGCTTTGGTCCCAAATCTTCAGCCCACTGATTGAATAGATAACTCTGTTGGAAACTCTCTTGGAATATTGTCCCTTTCTGGTGAGCAGAACAAGATGATTTAGCTTAGAGTAATCCAGTACTGGTGTCCAAAGAGATGTCCTTTCTTTGCCCTTGGTCCTCCCATTCTGCTGAAAGGCAATAGCAGGCAGCCACCTGGAAGTTTTTCCGATGTTGCTGATATTTCTGATTCTCTTTGCCGCTGCCTAAGGGTATGCACCAATCTCTTAATACATATATAAATATTGTCCTTGTTAATCCCTCAGAGAAAAATAATATCAACAAAACTTATTACCATTTCCTGTCTGGCTGACTGTCTAATGCGAACCAGATGATGTTTATATTTAAAAAATGAAAACGCCAATAAAAAGGTAATTTTAAAATATTCACCTCTTGGTATTTTTCTGTTGCAAATGCAGAAATAACAGGGACATGCTACACCACCGTGTTAAAATTCAGCAAAGGCATATGGTCTTTAGTACAGCAGTC
>JAOXNG010000021.1:78591726-78602888 GCA_028566535.1 Scolopax minor
GGAGGGGGATATAATTACTTGCTTTTTATTTTAATCATCTTTCTTAAAGAAGAAAGAGCTATCATAGGAACTAAGTACTTAGAAGCATCTGTAACAAATTTTTAGACAGTGTTTATGGTGTATAGTAGAAATGTAGAATTTTACACCTACTTTATTTTTGCACATTTTCATCCCTTTGCACTTGTGCATTGTTTGTGAATTTCCTTGATAAGGAGAATTGCCTAGTTCCCAGTGTATTTTGGTGCCACAAAAAAGTAAATATATGTATAATTGTACCCAGAGTGAAATTCACACTGAACTGATGAAGTTAGTCAGGCTTAGGAAAATCTGTAATGGATAAGATTTTTTCTTTCCTCTGGGCAGCAAACAATTTGCACAATTTTAAACTGTTACTAATAAGATTAATTTTCTGTCATATTATCAACTTTATTTTCTGTTGTTCTTGGGGAACTGCAAGTTACACCAAATTATGTATTAAATAGTGCCATACCAACCTTTCCTTTGAACTAGATGACATTGGCTTGAGAGGAGTTCTTAATTCTTTTAAAGACATAAGCTTGGAACAAAAGTAATGTGACAGATCTACTGAAACTTATGAATGAATTATTGCTGAAACATACAGTATTTGATTTTTGCAGTTTAATATCAATCTTTTGGCAGCATAGCTGCTGCAGATAAAAAAAAAAGTGTCTCAGCTTTTATTCTTATTCATGTGTTGACCTTAAATTTCCCCTTTTACCAGATGGCCAGTTATCTCTCAGTTCTGAAATGCTAACTGGCACCATTACACTTGTCATACTAATGCAGACCTGTTCTACTTAAATTCTGTACCACATGAAGTGTTTAGTGACTATGTGCCAAAAAAAAGATTTAAAAAAATATTTAAAGAATATTCTCTGCTTGGCAAAGAGGGGAAGAAGAACATAAAAAAATTATTATCCCAGAGCTTTCAGTATATTGTTCTCCCACTATTTTTTTATTTAGATTTACTCAAATTAAATCAACTCTACTGTCATAGTAAAACAAGGCTATCACTTACATTCTTCTGAGTACAATTCATCAATCACTATATCAAAATTGAGGTTGACAGAAAAAGTACTTTCCTCCCAAACATATGCTTGGGCAATCTTGGTGTCGTGCTTAACATAAACACTCTAAAATGCTTTAGAGAGGAAAAAGAGTCCTAGCACAATGCCGAAAATGGCATGGTGAACACATTATGCCGAAGGGCTTGACAACAGGAGAAAGTGTTTGCCTTCAGCAATATTACTACATTCTTCTCTGAAAAACACCCTAGCTCACAGTTTAGCTAAGGAGCCCTTTCCACACATACAGAGACAGCAAAAGAGATTGAAGTAGAAAGGACTTCCTTTGCAGTGAATAGAATATATTAAAACTTGGGCTTGAAATCCTTTTCTGAAAAGCATATATTCAGCTGATTATGGTAAGCATTTATTTATCTATTTTTCATTTTCTGCAATTGTGAAAGGTCCTGCACACACATATTTTTTCATTTTTCAATCTGTCCAGTTGCTAAGCCATTTAGACTTTTTAGGAGGGGAGGATAAAACAATTTACAAGAACTTTCTTTTTATACATACATTTGTGCACACACACAGAGACACAGAGTTTTTTCATTCTTTACATATTATTCTTAATGTTCTTTTCTTTAAAATTTTCCTTCACTTTGTTTTCTTCTTGGTTTCAAGATTCACCTCAGAAATAGTGTAGCCAGCAGGACTAGGAACGTGATCATCCCCCGGTACTCCATGCTGATGGGGCCACACCTTTAATGTTGTGTTCAGTTTTTGTCCCCCTACTACACTGAGGCGTGGAAGCACATCAAAGAAGGGCAATGAAGCTGGTGAGGGGTCTAGAGTAGAAGCCTTCTGAAGAGTGGCAGAGGGAACTGGGGTTTCTGGAGAAAAGGAGGCTGAGGAGAGACCTTTTAGCTCTCTACAATTGAATGAAAGTACATTGTAACAAGGTGATGGTCTGTTTCTTCTCCCAAGTAACAGGATGAGAAGAAATGGCCCTAAGTGGCCAGGGGAGGTTTAGATTGGATATCAGGAAAAAAATCTTCACTGAAACTATTATCAAGCATTGGAACAATCTGCCCAGGGAAGTGACTGAGTCACCATCCCTGGAAATATTTAAATCATGTTTAGATGTGGTTCTTAGGAACATGGTTAATAGTTGGACTTGTTACTTTTAAGGGTCTTATCAAACCTAAATAATTTTATGATTCTATGATTTATATCTAAATTAATTCACTGTTCACTCCTTTAAAATAAAACTTTTGTTGCCTTAGCATTTTTCCTCACCCAGCACACCTTTCCCCCCCTATTTGCTATTGGTTTATCAGATTAATTCTTTTTGATATCATTCAGTTCACCAGAGTGAACACCATGTGTTATTTTTCATCTCAGCATTCTCACCCTAATATTACACCATAGCGCTTCTCAGTCCACCAGTTCTACGTTGAGTTCTACATTGTGTTCTGTTTATTTTCCAATTCTCTTTCTTATTTTTTCCATTTCTTATTCTTTATAAGCAGACTTGTCTTATTCCAAATCTACCAAACCAAATCAAAATAAGTATTCTCATTTCTAATCTATTTTTTCATCTTGCAACATCCATGACAAACAGCTGTGCTGATAATTGTTCTTAACCGCATGTGTGTTATTTTTTACCTGAAGATTAATTTTAAACTTCTAAATATTTCCATATTTTCTTAAAAAAAGACAAGATTGTTGTTCATGCAAGCTGCCACCTTTCCAAGTAAATTGATCTCAGCAAGACTTCAGAGTTGAGACTTCTATCAACAAATTCTCACATCAAAATCTACTGCATTGCAATTTTTTTCCTTACTTAAACTGATCAGGATATTTTCTTTGCCTTTGTTACACTACATTATTTTTGCATAAGATTCCCAAAGGAAATTAAAGAAAGAAAAATGGATAAAGTAAAACAACCAAGAGCTGGAGCTTTCAGAGTTACCTACTAAACAATGCAACTTAATCTCTGCTTAAAAAGCATTGAATATAAGCATCTCTATGGCCTAATTCATGACAGAGGATAAAGATAAAACTTCCCGCAAGCCTGGTATATTTCCTTCATAGTAGGATACATTTCAAACTGTTGTGCCTGTAAAGATTTAGCAGGAAGTTCCTAATAATTTATGTGATTTTAGAGTGAAATATTCAAGTGTGTGATCAACCTGTAAAGTTTAAGCAGGTTCCTCAGGTTCAATTTAGACAACTATCCCTATTTCATTGCCTACACGTGCCAACATCTTCCACTTTTGTCAACAATCAGAAGTCTACATAGGAATAAAATATTTCTGATTGCTAGTCCAGATTAGAGAGCATAGGGAAAATAATGATTAAAGAATTAGTACTGATTGACACATAGAGAAATGGAATCTATTTCCAAAGACAGTATGGGAAGCAATGCATATAAACTGAAAGAAAGATTACAGAAATTGGAAATGAACACTTATTTTGTTACAGAGAGAATAAAGGAATTCTCAAATTACAAAAATATTTTTTTGGAATTTTTATAATCCGAGATCTTAAGGACAGGTTAGACAAATATCTGTTAGGAATGGTTTAAGAATATTAGATGGTTTAAAACCCTACCATGGTTGAGAGGAAATGTATTTTCGCTGGATCTAATTTTTATTCGACAGCTAAGGTTGAGAAACTGCAAGAGAATACTAAAGATTCATATAGAAATACTAAATATTTAAATACTCATAAAATATGTCCATAGCAAGGATAAACCATTTTATTACTACCAAAGCAAACTAATAATCCGTATGAAATCTGTTATTTTCAACTCTTCCTCTAGCTTGTTAACTTCAGATTATATGAGTCCATATTAATGGAAATGGTTGTTGATAAAGTAATTTCTTAACCTTTTTCCCAGAGTGTGGTTTCAGTAAAAAATTATCACAATTTATTGTGTTCTTTATCACTGCTTATGCAACCAGATATTGCACATGTAATCTGCTACATTAATGTTCACAGTGAGAATGAACTGAACTTGGCTGAATATTCTGCATTTACCCTTTGGAGACTTTTATTTTTCCTATCACTTCAATTCACTGGTTCTTGAAAGTCTGAGCGTGAAGCAATACATAAAAGAAACCCCAAATACAGGTTTCCTGGTACATATAATTGGTAAATGTGCACAGTTATCATATCATTTTACTACTCAAGTCAAAGCAGTTCTCTCCAGAATTTGGTCTCATTTTAAGTTTGATTACAAATCATTAATTAAGGCACACATGAAAAATCAGTTTAGTGGTATCTCAGGTATTAAAATTACAATTGTAGGCAAAAAAGAAAGTAAACTTAAACATAGCTTAGATGGTGTTTGATCTAAGGATGACCCTATTGTATTAATATGTTCTAGTGATAAGTCTAAAGTATGCTTACTTTCTACCCCAGTATCTTTAGTTTGCAAGAAAAACAACACTAATAATAAAGCACCATATGTAAATATATTAATTATTAAAAATAGCCATGTAGTGTTTTTTTCACTTGAAGTCATACCTACCTTGAAATGTGGATACAAACAACAGGCAAGAGTAAACACTCTACCCTTGCTTTGTTTACACTGCTCTGTGTACTACATAAAAGCAATTGCAGCCTCCAAAGATGGGCCACCAATTTAAAACACATGCATAGCTTATTAATAGCCTAGCCAATAAACCAAGCAAAAAACCAAATATGCCCAAAGCTTTACAAAATAGCTGTGGTTAAAATATCATACCAATATTTCTGAAGCAAATAAAGTAGAAAAACTCTTTACTTTACAGAAGAAAAGCCTGTAGAACTGTTGCCATTTTCAGTGAAGATGGAGGAGTAAGGAGTATCATATGACATATTGATATGATTTATTCCACCTAATATACAAAAAACCCTAGATTACACCACTTAGGATAGTCACTTTAATAAGAGAGTTCTCGAGGGTGGATGCATTAAAATAAATCTGGATCCAAGAAGTGTAGCTCAGTCAGTCAGACTGGGACTCACAATACGTATGTTGTAGGCATTTGCATCTCAGCTAGTTGTTATTTATATAGATATGTAAAAAGGAATTAGGCAACTCTATGTCAAGTTTTAGATTTCTGGTTTAGGAAGAGACATGTATTGCTTCATTGTTTTTATCACTGGCATCTTAACTGAGAGAAATATTTTTTAAAAATTTATTAATACCACTTCTACTTAATATTGAAATAATTTTAAATACTCTAAAATTATGAAATTATTTTGAATTTATATTTGAGTTCCTCTGAAACCTTGCTTACAAAAAGACCACGTAGGAATAAATGCTGACAAGGTCTAACCAAGTAAAAAAGCTAATTTGAAATCCACACAAATACACTCTGTAACTAATAATAGGCAAAATGCAAATTTGAAAACAAAGCTATATTCTAAATAAGGTCCATTGCCCTTTTAATCAGACACCTACTTTACTGGTTTGCTGCAACTTCCTAGGAAAAAAATAAAAATGTAACCAAACTCATTATTCTGCAAAAACTTTCTGTATTCACATACCTGTATGCCCTCTGAACAATTCAGCTAAATTCACCGGGACTGCTTACAAACCAAAAAATTAAGCTCTAGTGCAAATCTTTACAGTATCAAGGCCAACATTTGCAGTGCAAGACATCCATATTCTCTTAAGCAGATTCTGTTTCCTCTGCTTCTCCTCTGTCCTGCCAGTGGATGTTTAAAAATAACAATCATGCTGGTTTTTGCTGTAAACTAGAAAAGACACTTGAGAACAAAATGCTCTTCCTTGGGATTTCCCAGGAGTCAAGAATACTAAATTACACATACATTCAGTTTCTGTTTACACAATCAGTGGAAATACCCATGACAAATCATGTGACTAACATTGTGCACAATTGACTTTAAAATTAGTTCCTTTTCATAGCTTCACTGGAATCAGAAGGGAAATACACCATTCAAAATTTCTTATGTATTTTTCCATCTTATATAGTTCTGATCCCTTAGATACATATTTTTTCAGACACAGTTTGCTATTTGTGAACAATGAATCAACTTTCCCTCCTTTGGCTATATTCATCTACTTTAAAAAAAATCTGTGTGGTACATATAAGCTTTTGTTTCAGTATAATTATCAAACATATTGGCCAACTTGTAGTTAGATGAAAGATTACTATAGCCATAGACATTTAAAAAATAGGCCTCCAAGAAAACTTTATTCTGTAAGTTCGATAACAGTGTGATGTCTTCAATTACTTTAATTCTGCATGTTTTTTTCTTGAGATATGACTGACACACACTACCATATTTCTCCAGGAATGTGGCAGATTAAAATTTTCATATAAGGGTTTTTACCATTTTCTTGTGTGAATTGGATCCGTGGAACTCTTTTCCATTATGGTGTCCAATATACTTAGAGGCAACATACTATCATTTTGAAGTTAGCACAGTTAATTAAACTACCATTACAACTTAACATTTACCATCTACTCTGATTTCCATTTTTCTCTGCTTTTCTCCTTACACAATGAATGATAATCAACATCAAGGATTAAAGGTAAAATGGCAAAGTGCTCTCACAGGTTCCTGGGGTTTCTTCTTTTGCCTGTGCAAGCAGGGCAGGATTTTGCTTCCACTCTTTTGTCACTGATATGCAATCTAGTCAGAATCACGGCAAATCTCTTTTTGAAGCAGAGCTGCCTTTCTCTCTCCAAACTCTTATCACTGATGCATCACAGGAGAACAATCTTCCTTCAAGAGCAAAGGCTTTAGCAATGCTCCCTGATTCCCTGTTGTTTTGAGCAACATCTGCTCCTTGTAACAGGCCCCTCAGGAGGTAGGTAAAAGTTTGAGGAATTGGGAGCCAAAGAGTGTGCTTGTGCGATATGACAAGCTCATTTTTTAAACTTAGCTTTTTCTGGAAATGATAGTTCGAAGTTACAATATATCAAAGTCTGTTTTGCTGGTCACTTCGATCATCTTCAATCAAATTACTTCTTCTATAACTGAATGAATCATCACCACTGAACAAATCATTTAATTATATTGTCATTATTGAGAAAAATTGTCAGCAAAAAAATTGCAGAACAGTTTCACAATGGTTCTCGGGACAACATTTAGTAACAGGCTGAATGGAAAGGTCTATTTATTCTAATATGGCTGTTTGCTTCCTGTGATTTCAATTGTCTGTGGAATAAGACAACACTTCAATCTCAAAAACTTAATTAGTTAATTTAAAATCAATCTATCATATCTTTTTACAGTGCTAAGGAGAATTACAGTAGTTGTTAATTTGTAGAATGCTTTTACAAAGATATTTGATGAATTGTTAGGCCTCAGCTCAGGAAATAACTTGAACTTTATTTAATTTGCGGAGTTGATACATATCGATAAATTGTGTATAAATATAGAGTATTGGCACCAAAGTTTTTCACTGAGACCCTGGGAAACAAACTTTTGAAGCAGATCTTTAGGCACATTTCCATAATTTAAGTACCTTGAAATGTCTACAATTTTTGAATTTCAAAAATTAGGCATTATTAAAACAGAAACAAAGATGAGTATTTTAAATAGCAAAGAAACTGACCAGTTAAACAAAACAATCCCTAAGCCTCTAAGAGAGATACAGCAGGATTAGAAACCAATGACTAGGATTGGAGTACAAGAGCAGCACGTCCCTGCCTCACCTCTCCTTGCTGTAGATATGTTGCTGCCTCCCAACTGACTTTTCAGATTGTCTGGCTTGCAAGAAAATCTATAAAGTCCTTCTTGGGCCTTAGGAAGAGTTTCTTTCTTTCTATAATTTCCAAGGCCTGCTGTGTCTGCTAGGAGCTCATTTCAGCAAAGTCCCCCCAACTCATCCCAAGTCTACACTTTTCTGACAGCTCATTTTCCTAGACTGAAAAAGTGCCTGCCACACAGCACTCTGCAAAATAACCCTCAGCTGAGGATGTTTATTCCTCAAATACAGCCTCTAATCTCTTAAATGGCTCTGCAACAATAGAAAAGCAAATATAGATTCCTCATCACTGCTATTTAGCCTCACCATAGGAGAAGCGTAACAGAATAATTTACAAAAAATATAATGCTCACCAAAACAAAAATTGTGTTCCCAGTACATAATCGGGTAAAAGAAGTTTAGAGTAATGGTTTAAAACTGCAAAACTTTGCGCTGTTACTACACCATGGTGCTGCATATCAATAAATTAGCTGAGGTATGTGGACCAGCCTAGGTTAAGTAACATCCAATTTTATAAGGATACATTTACTTAGAATTGTGTCTACAACATACTAAAGTATGGAAAATTCATGTATTCCATATCATGTTCAGTATCATTCACTGCTCCCTCATGCTTGCTACTACTACCAGAGCAGAAAGAAGTGTGTCTTAAATGAAATTAAAAGAAAAAAAAAGTAGACATAAAGCTTGCATGAAAATTAGATGAATTTGTTTCTCTTGCTCTACTTACTAGTTGTAATTATAATTTCACACTGTTTGTTTATGTGCAGAAGCAATGCCTGTTGGATCATATTAACTTGCATGTAGAAGTGTGAGCAATCAAATCCTATTAATTTCAAAGAGGATTCTCAAAGGGGAATCTTTAGTTGATGCAAATTAATGAAACCTTTTTTGACAACTCTAGCAAAAATAAATGATATTAAGAACAAAATTTATAAGCAGAAGGAAACAGAAGGAAAAGAGCTGGTAGCATATCTGTTACAGTTTAAAGGCCTTTGCCTTCATCAACTGTTCTGAAATGCAAAGTCAATTAAAGTAGTATTACTGCTCTACTACAAACTACAGGAGCAACACAATATTGTTCCACTTCAGAGCAGAAGGAAACAAACTACAAACAGAACAGCACACAAGCCAGTTCACCAGAATCATATCCTTGAACCAAGTCTTCCTTCAATACCTCTTTTGTCATGCATTTAATTTTTCCAGAGATTGAGTTCTGTAAACATAAGCATAAAAAAATAAAAACCTGGCACTATATTGACAGAGTTGAAGCAAAGCATGTTCTGATTATCGGGTGGTTGGAGAACAGACTGGGAGAGCTGGGGTTGTTCAGCCTGGAGAAAAGGCTCTGGAGGGATCTTATAGTGGCCTTCCAGTATCTGAAAGGGTCCAACAAGAAAGCTGGAGAAGGACTATTTACAAAGGCATGTAATGATAGGACAAGGGTTAATGGCTTGAAACTGGAAGAGGGTAGATTTAGATTATTTCATTAGATTATTTCATTAGATTATTTCATTTAGAAATGAAAATTATGTGTGTCATTTTTTAAAAGACAGAAGGCATATACCTACTTTCCTAAATACTGGAGATTTTGAAGAAAAACTAGAATAAATACCAAATATATCTAATATACCTGCATACATTTTTCTCTCTGAGTGCATGCAGTGATGTTCTGTTCAGTGATGAAATGTATGGTACTCTCTATTGTATGCTGCAGCACAAACATTTCCCAGAGTAACTTCAATTTATCCATGAAAGCATATGACTTTTTTTTTTTTAAGTCTTAAAGCAAATTATAGTCCGTGAGATATGGGAACAGTGACACACATATGGTCCATCCTATCTAATATAATATTTTAGGCAAATGCCATTCTAGATTTCTCTGATTTTTATAGACAACAGCAAAGTATAGGGATTTTTATGTTTCCTGTCTGAATTAAATTTCTGTCTTCCCTTCCCTTACATTCTCTCCCTTTCCTTTGCCTTGCCTCACCTTGCCTCGCCTTTCATAAAAGATGATGCAGAACAGAAAATATTCAGCAGCAATGGCTTGGCAAGAAATAAATACTCAGCATTTTCCAGCCTGTGAGTAAGGTGGTTTGAGATTCATATAAATAAAGGGAAAAAGATCTCCCAAATAAACTTTTTTAATATATCAAATCTTATCCTGTTCAAAGGTAATCTGCCAGACTAGGGAACAAGGGAAAGAAATTACAGGAAAGAAAGAAGCAGAGTTTTGGGAAAAGGATAGGAGAAAAGACGAAACAAAGTTTAAAAGATCAAAATCCTATCAACCAATAACTTTAATGGTAAACTGTTCATCAAAATATTTTGGAAAAACTAGGTACAGCAACTGGCTGTCCAAAAATATAACTGATTTTCTAATTCTTCCATCTCAATTTACACAAGAAAAGAAACCTAGAACAAAGAACTCTGAGAGTTTTGCACGTATATATTAACAAGGAAAATATTTGCCCACTGCAATAACAAACTAAATACCCACTTTTATTAATAGGTGAGTATCAATTAACAAAACATGTCGTATATTGGGCAAAATGCTGTCTTCATTTCACTTTCCTTTTATGTCATGCTGAGCTCGTTGTCAGCTGATTTCTCACTACAATTTGGTTTTGTATCAACTGAGGAATAGCTTTTTTTCTAGAATCCATTGGTTGACTTCTCCCTTGACAATATATGAGATTAAAAGGTCAAGGCAAACTTATGGCACGTATGACTGATCCATGTTTCTGACTCTGTGTCCTTAGATTTATAAAAAAATTAAATGTGGCTAGATGCAGTGGAATTATCCATATATTAATGTCTCTACTATCTTAGACAGGATGTCATCATTGAAACTGCTTATTGTCCCATGCTGAATCTTGCACTTTACCTGTCACCATGCTAAAAGTTTATCAATAAAGGCAATTTCTCAACATAAATGACTAGATTCAGATGCCTGTGAATGTCCTGACCTTGTTTGTTTTAGTAGGAGTAGCCTACCATGTAACTTACATATGTATTCTTACTATGTAAGGATGATTTAGATAAATACTAAGCTTCACCAATTCATACAGGAAATAGACTAAACCTAAAAATCAGGAAAGATTATTTTTTAATTCAATGATCTTCAAATCATGATACTTAGTCCTTCTTCAAATAGTCTCCCATTTCAACAGTGTCCTCCTAAATATAACCCAAAAAGTTACAGTGATCTAACATTATTGGGATGTCACCAGTACAGTCATGGTGGATTTAGTTCTCCTATAGAAAACCTTTGTCAGCAAAGCTCACTTTCTGCTGTTTTCGTTCACTGAGCTTTATAGTTTGTTTGTTTGTTTGCCATCCTCACAGAAATACATAATATTCACATGGCGAGGATAGGCCCTCTGCAGTGGCCCTCC
>JAOXNG010000021.1:78623622-78640681 GCA_028566535.1 Scolopax minor
GGGTAGTAGAAAACTGCTTATACATATTTAATGTAAAATTGAAAGACTGTATTCAGTCAATGTTTCTGATGTCTATAGACATTCAATCCGGTTCCATATGCAGGGAAAAACTCTCTTATAGGTGAAAGATAATTTTGTTTGTGTCAGAATTATATATTAGGTTTCTAAACACGACCATCTCTTTGTTCCAGCATTAACACAATTTAGTATGTTACACTGCCTTAAATGTGAGTTTTTCTTGCTGGAAAAATGTATAGAACCTCCTAAAATGTATCACAGGTTAAATTTCAATATTAAGATTAAGACTTTTTTCAGTTTGTGCTTCAGATTTTTCAGAACATCTCAAAATATAGGTGAAAATACATAAAATAGAAATAGTAAGTTCTTTCTCTTCATCTGAAAGACGGAACTTACATTTATTTTAACAAGGTTTGTAAAACTATAAAAAAAGAATGTAGCTCTGACTGTAAAGGGAATCTTTTGCAAGTAGACCTGCCTTTTCCTCATCTCCTGCTAGACCCCACTGCTAGTTCTCCTCTAACTGGAAAGTGGTCACAGATGAGATTCATGGTCACAAATTGACCACAGATGGGGATTCTCCCACCTCTGTCACCAGAAAGTTTAGAGTCCATGTAGCCCCAGGCAGTATTGCTACATAACAGGATTACCTTAATTATTCTCATGCCAGAAACAGAGCTGGAGTTCTTGTGGAAACATAGCCCTTCTCTGGCTAGCTGATACCTCAGGAACACAGTGGCCTTGGGAGGGACATGCTCCATGAAGGGGGAAGGCTGTATGACCACCAGCTGGAACAAAGTGGGAGGGTCTATATACCATTTGCCTGTGATTTTTAGGATAGGACAGCATAATTAGCCACACAAACAGAGTTATTATGAAGAAAGCTACTAAGAGTCCAGCTTTCATTCTGGTTTATGCTTTAGAAGAATATATTTTCTCTAGAAAAAATTATCCATAAAAATATTTTTGTTATTTAGCGTGCCCTTACTGAAAGCAGCTGTATTATGATTCTTAGAGGAAACTGTAGTTCTAGAGCAGGTAACTAACCAGTAGACAAAACTATTTCTGTGCCTTGTTTCTGCTACAGAAAGAGTTAAAATATATCCTTTATGTTTACCTTTCTCTGCTGCCTCATTGAGAGTTACAGGCACTGAAGCAAAATGTAATGCTCCCAATTTGGTCATTGGATCCAATAGTTGATCCTCAGAGAGAACACCTGCAGGTCCTAAGAAGCAAATTGTTTAATTAACTCTTTGCTACAGATAAGAAGTTTTTGCTGTTTCTTACTGCACATCAAATGCTCAAATATTAACTTTTTTTAATTGCCTTGTTACACTTGGACAATTCCGTGGTTCCATGATTTTTATACTATGAAAAAGTACATCGAAAGACAGAGTGGTTGCTAAGGTAGCTCTGCGAGCCTGTATAGAGAAGCTGCAGAAGCACAAGCAGAAAACAGTAGGTTTTATGATATAGTCACTGTCGCCAGTCTGTAAATATCAGCACTTATTATTCATTCCCACAGAGGATGTGTTTTAGAACAACCTAGATTACCACGCTTCTTGTGCTATATGCTATTCTGGCAGTTTGCTTTTATTTTCACAGCTTTTCTTTATTTCAAAGTGCAGGGAAATTGGAAGACAATTATTGTGTAACACATTGCAATTAACCACACTGAAGTTTTTCAGTTTCTTGGGTTCAGCAGGGTGTGTACATTGTGTAAACTGACCAACTGGTTCATGGAATCAAGAAAACAAAACTTCACAAGGCTCTACCCTGCCTCATGTCACTGTCCATCTTATTTTGTGTCTATGTCTTTCTGATTTTTCAGAATATCTGAGTTCAACCATTAGCTGTGTCATTTATTCCCTTACTTTCCTGTTCAGCAACTTTGTCAGCATGTAACCTTCACACAAGGGAGCCTTTAAACAGTATTTTTACAAAGTCACAAGAGCTGATTGCTGTTATTTTTGTTGCAGTTTTTTCAGCTTGCCTCTGTTAACAGTGAATGATAATAACATGCTTTCTGTGCAGTTACCTAAAAGGCTGTTCTCTGGCTTACAGTAATTGTTTCAGTGAAGTCCACAAAAGGCATAATTGAATGTAAATGGAATAATTAGAAAATGGCTCCTGCGAATACCTAGGGTCTAAACACACTTGAGTTTATACACTGCACACAAAGGTAAATAAAACCTTTCTCTGGCTGTTTAATTATTCCTCCAATGATACTTTTACATACACTGGAATACACACTGGAATATCGAACTAGACATAAAGAATTCACCAAGTTCTGTTATGTCTTCTTTGTCTAAGACTCCAGTGACAATGATAGGCAAGGAAGATAGAAAGGAGGATGCAGTAAGGAAAAACATCTTGTATGTTCTCTAAAAAAGAGTTCTGTAAACAACATAAATAATTAATCCCAAAGCTCTTTAAATCATTGTTGCCAATTTAACTTTCAATTTACACCTTCACTAGCATAGTTTATATTTAGGTTATCTGGAGCCTTGACAGGATTTCCATAGTCTACAGGGTATTTCTTAAACTCTATTTCTTAAGATCCATTATATCTGTTTCTGCCTCGCTGAGCCAAATGAAAATATATGGCTATGGATTTTAATGTTTAGGTGAGAGTTAGATTCCTCTAAAAATACCAGATGCAGTTCAGTGCTTCGATTGCCCTGCCACTAAAATGGGCAGAGTGTTAGACAGTAGGTATGAAAATAGCACCAAGCCAGTTCTATTCACTAATGGGCCTTTGATCATGTAATAACCCCTCCTGCAGGAAATCCTTTGATGGCATGTTTTCTCACTTATTACCTTCCCCAGACAATACTTACACAAAATTGAATTGACAAAATGAAGACAAGGACAGATTATTAGACGCTGATTCTTCTTTTCACTCTCATTTCCTAACTCCCTCCCTGCACAGCAACTACGCAAATCTCTCTTCACAGTACCAAATAAATGTTCCGTGAATGCAATGTTCTTCACAGTAGAGGAAGCACAAGCAGTCCAGGCTAAAGAGGAAAAGCTGCAAATTACACAATATAGCTTGCAAGCAGATATCAAGATAGACAGAACAGTACATACGCCATGCAGAATTATACCAGGACCACCAATTCTTCAGACCACCGAAAAAAAAAAGGTGTGTGTTGATGGGTTGTGGGGGAGGAAAAAAAAAGGAAAACAAAAAGAAAAAAAAAAGGAAAGAAATAAAGAAAAAAGAGAGGAAAGGAAGACAGGCGAGGAGAGCCTCGAGGTTGATCAGTATTCTCTACATATTATTTCTGTAGTTTATGTGCATAATCTCATTAATCTCTTCTTTTTTACCTTTGTTTCCTCTCTAAGGTGAAGTTCCTGTATGGTTCCTAAGTAGAGAAGTAATTTTCAGGCACTGTAGAGTGCCCCAGGAATGTCTTTTCCCCAGGAATGTTTATTATTTATACTTGTAGATATCTGTGTTCTACTACACAAAATAGGAATTACATTACTAATAGCTGATGACTGCTTTGGAAAAAAGCATTATGTTTAAGATGATCCAGAGAAGGAAAATTCTGATTCAAAGCCATTCTGAAGTGGTGATGCTTTCAGTGTCTTCTTCTGTTCCAAAACCAAGCATATGTGGTGGGTTTCCCGTGCTCTGCTGGTGTCTTCTCACTCCATTTGCAGCACTCCAGCTGCAAACAACTCAGAATGAGAATTGTGTCCTCACACTGAAAAGAGCTGAAAACTAGGACTTGGCTGAGTTGCGCATGTGATACCCACTCATGCAGAGGAACTCTGAGTGCTCATTAGCAGAGGTGCTGGGTGGTCACCTGCTGCACCCCCTCCCCAAAACAGCTGTGCATATGAGGGCTGGCCTGCATACGGGCTGAACGTGTACCCCAGGCTGTGATGCCAGGGCCAGGCCTCCTGTTGCTAAAGTTGTGCTAGAACTGACACAGCCCATCATCATTTTCCAATTTCCTTCCAGCACAGAAATGTGCTCTTTCAGTATTTCTTTCTCAGCTGGGAGGGAAAAAAACATTTTTACAGAAGGGGAGACTAGATTGCTATCATTGCCTACAGCAGTTGGTTGTGGTAATACATAGCTCACTTAAGGCTTCTCACGACCTGGAAAATCTTTTCTCCCTCCTTTTCATTTTCAGTTAGCTCTCACAGAAGCAGAGATCCTTCTCATCATATGTCCACAAAAAAAAAAAAAAGTATGATGTCCCAAAGGAGGAAATGTGGTTAAAAGAGTCAAAAATGGAGAAAGAAAAGAATCTCTCCTTTAGGCAGCAGTCTGGATTTATACTACATTCAAATGGCCATGTAACCACAATCCAGCCACATTAAGTAAAGAATTAGGAGACTGCAGGAACACACCTTCTATCTAAATTTAGGCAACTCCATATTCATTGTGTCGCATTTCATTCTGTAAATGGAAAAGCAATATTCAATGAGGTCATTATAAGGGTGCAAATATTAATATCTGTTAGGAAATCAAATACTGTAATGAAGATCTTACTAAGTAAAACTATTGCAAGGAAAGTTAGACCAAAAATTTTGTTAACAGGCATTGAGGAACACACAAAAAATATCTGCATCTCCAACAGTTGGAATTATAAAAAATGAGTAAATTTAATCCACAAACTGATTTAATGGTCTCCAGTATGAAAAAAGGGACATTGATTGTATCTTTAAAAACCTTTTTAAAAATCCATATTTTTTGGCAATTATTTCAGAATTATAATAAAAAATATCTATAATTTAGTTATCTGAAAGTCTTTAAAGAAACTGACACACATTAGACAAAAATGGAGTCAATTGTAATTATGAATCATCTAGATTATTGAAAATAAAATTTAAGAGAATTAAATGATGAAATCTCTTATCAGCCACTTGCTGTTTATCTGAAGGGTTTAAAGAGAGATTCATATAAGCTTAGAAATAGGATTAGAGATTGCTTATGAGAAGCTGAAAAAAACGTTTCACTCAAGAATAGGTAATCTTATCTTCCTTTTTATAGACTGAATTTTACTGAATTCCCTAATGTCAGCTCCTCAATGGATTAATCAATATTTACATTTTTCATAGCATACTTATACATTTTAGTTGCATCTCCTAACATGTTTTGAAAAAAATAACTGAAGCTAGAGCTGCTTATCCTGTTTATCTTCACAAAGCCATTTGTCACCTTAAAAAGAGACAGCAAAATCAGAAAATGGATCTGCCCAGGAGGCCAAGAAAGTAGGATTCATGTAGCAATCAGTGCATCTATATATATAGTCTATGGAAAGAAACCCCCCATATAATGTATAAATAAGCCTTGAGGAATACAGGAAAGTGTGGACTAATACTATCAATTCCCATAATTTACCAGCCCAAATATTATGTAAAAATTCCCATTAATTTAATTTACACTGGGCAAGGTATTAAATAAGATACCTTATGTATCTGTATGTAAATAATATACCATATGTAATATGATTACATACTTGCTCACCTTCATAATTGCTATGAAGTTGCTTTTAAAATGGACAGCATTTTAAAAGCTATTCTAAGCCACCAATGGGGTGCTGAATTCACTGCGCTCAGAATCAATTATCTAATTCTCATACCCTTTTCTTAACAACTGAGATACATAACCAGATGAAAATCAAAGTCTGTAGAATTTAGGACATTAAAGCAAAGCTCACATTGTTCAATTTTTAGTGTCAAAGATGTCGATATTAATTATAATGTGTTAAGAGCCCAACATCCTAATAAACAGATGGAAAATTGTGTCATTCAATTATATCCTAGATACAGATTCCTTGTAGTTCATCTAGTACATATTCATCCATGGAGAGCTTGTTACAAAGACCATACTTCATTGTATCTTCCATTTAAAATATAATGGCACCTTGCAGTGTGTTTTCAGAGCAACAGTTTAAGAATAAATAGTTGATTTGTGGTACTGTTTGTCTTTTTTTACCAGTTTCCAAAGAAATCATTGTAGGCCTGTAGGCTAGGTGTGTAGATAAACTGAAATCGCAGCATTTCTGTATTCATATGACGTTAATTTTATTGTGTAAATAGTAAAAGACATAACAATGCTGATGTGCAGCATGATTTAACTTGGTCTTGTCAAAACAATGCTATTAGTACAGATTCTTGGTATTACAGAGGGCCCAAACACATTAAGAAGAGTTTAACAACTAATATCCCACAAGTCAGTCCTTAACTCAAGTTAATGTGATGTGATCATGTGCACTTCTTGGACCAGAATATCTTCGAAGCAAGATAAATACCATTCTGAGAGAACACTTATCTTTTTTTTTTTTTTTTCTTATTGTTGTCATACAAATTTGCATTTTGTTAGCATTCCTTTTTTGCAGGCACTCTACATGAACACAAAGGTTAAACCAAAAGCAAAGAAAAAAATCCAGTTACCAGAATAAAACCAAGAAGGTAGAGAAAAGGCAATGAAATTACAAGAAAAATGAAGGAGCCAAAGATCATCTGTCTGGTAGAACACTGTACTGATCTTAAAATATATTGAAACAAGCAAGAGTCCAGAGCAAGTAACTAGTAGTAGATTTGAGTTACATTGAGAACCATTAATTGAAAAAAATATAAAGATAAAATGCCTGACAAGATTTACAAAAAAGAACTACAACTACAGATGTACTTCAACCATACCTCTTGGACACTATCTTCTGAACCTAGGACTGATTCAGAAAATAGCAGATATTTCAACTTCTTTTGATAATTTGAAAGTTACACTTGTGTGTCTGCATTACCAATTTCATATGAGTCTGTGATTTAAAATCCTACTTTCTGAGAGAGATATCTTACACAGTCATAGGATAGAAATATGGTCTAGAGAAAACTGATGGATCTCATGAACCTTGAACACAAATAGCTTTTGCCTTTGTTTTCTTTTTTCACTTCAGATAACTTTTCTTCAAAATTTTCAGAAAGATGAAAACATGCTCATTTCTACAAATAAATTTACTGCAACAGTAAGACTCAGGAAATGATGGGATGGCTGCCCATGGGTGTGGGGCGTGGTGACAAAGGACATGGAGAAGGCCAAGTACTCAGTATCTTCTTCATTTTCTGACCTTTGGGTAAAATTGGCCTTCAGAAAAGCCAGGTCCCCGAGACTGATGGGAAAGTCTGGAGCAAGGAAGACTTATTCTTGGTGGACAAGGATCAGTTTAGGGAATGTTTAAACAAAGAGGACATATATAAGTTGATGAGACTTGATGAGGTGATCTACTGGCAAAATCTGAGGCAGCTGACTGATGTCATTGTGAGGTCACTCGATAATCTTTCAAAGCTCATGGTGGTTGACAGAGATGCCTGAAGACTGGAAGAAAGCAAATGTCACTCTTACCCTCATGAAGGGCAATGAGGAGGATGTAGAGAACTACAGGCTCATCAGCCTCATCTCCATTCCTGGGAAGGTGATGGCACTAATCCTCCTGGAAACTATTTCTAAGCATATTAAGGACAAGAAGGTGATGGAGAGTAGTCAGCATGGATTTACAAAGCAGAAATCATGTCTAACCAACCTGATAGCCTCCCATAATGAGAAGAATGGCTTAGTGGATGATCACACACTCTCAGTGGTGTCCAGGGAGATGATAAGAGGTTTTTAGCACAACTGAAACACAAGAAATTAATTTTAAATGTGAGCGAAAAAAATATTTTTAAATGCAAAGGTAATTGAACACTGGAAACAGAGCTGTTTTGGAATCTCCATACTTGAAAATATTCAAACCTGACTTCATAATGTCCTGGGAAATCTTTAGTTGACTGTGCTTTAAACAGGGGTATTGGATTCATCACTCTCCAGAAGACTCTTCCATCTGGAGACACCACTGGAGTCAGAAACTGAAAACCTCAATGATTCTGTAACTTTGTGAGTCTTTGATTCTATAAGACATTCATCTATATTAAGCCCACAAGTAATTTTTAACATAGACTTTAGTGCAAAGAATGGTTAGAAGACGCATGTGTCAGAAATTGTATTCATTTACCTGAGTTTAAACAGCCCAGAAAGTTAGATTATAGAGAATGATATCACTGTGTTAGGTTGCTTTTCTCTTCCTGGGTTTAACATCCAGCAGTCTCCTTGTGGGAGGATGGCAAGAGACAAACTTTGGCATAAATCCATCATAAAGTTTGAATTTTTACCTTCAAAACAAATTGCTATGAATTGGTCTGTGGTGAATGATGTAGCCAAAGGAATAGCAACAGCTCAAACCTTTACAATCATCAATGTTTTCATATAATTTTCTGGGTAAATTTAATGTAGGACAAAGTGTCTTATTTCCTCCAAGCAAAACTCCTACAGTCATGGCAAAGAATAAAGTTCATCATTACAGAGTGGCATTTCTTGAAGAAGAAAAAGATAAAAGAGAAAGCTGATATGTTTGTCTTCAAGATCAGATGCATTGTTTCCTTTCATTTATCTACAGTTAACATTTTTCTCAAGTTCCCACAATTCTGTCATTCCAGCAGTTATAGAAAACTAGGTTTTTTTCTATAGGAACAAGAAGTATTTCTTTATTTTTAATGAGAATTAACTTTCATAGAAAATTTCTAATGATGTCCATAAAATTATTAATAAAATAGGATTTTGATGAGAGACTTCTTGATGTAAGTGGGTAGATACAATGAAGGAAGCCAAGGTTCCTGTTGTTAAACTTAACAAATTGCCTAATAATAGCTTTTCCAATCTTAAACCAATTCTCTTTTGCAAGCTTATCCTGCATATAACCCTTCTTTTCATGTGTAACCTACTTTTTCCATTTTTATATAGCCGATTTCATATTTAAACCTCTATAGAAGCTATGGGAACATGATGTTCTATATTCCTATACCTTGAATATATGTGGAAATTTCCAGTAAGATTAATTGGTGTGATAGCTCCTTTGGGTTAATTTTATTATTTTTATTTTTTGATTATTCTATTACTGCAGTGATTAGGATTTCAGGCAATGAGCTAAAACAATATATTACTAGACTGGCAGTCAATCAGATCACTGTCACTTCAAACATCATTTAAGAAGGTCTGATTTTTTTATTATTTATATAGCTCCATATTTCATGGTGCTACATAGAAAAAATCAAAGACAGATTCCCTGCCCCCTAAGAGCTTACAATCTAGGCAAGTACAAGAACAACAGGAGGAGGCAACACAGGCAGGGGACAGAAAGGAGTAATAAATGAAAAGAAGGACAATTAGATTACAGTCACAGGAAAAGTTAGCGTGTTTATCTTGGTGGATACAAACTGGGGAGATGAAGTGCTTAAGTAACCTTATTTTTAATTAGAACTACATTTTATAAAAATGCCAGAAAAAAAGGGTTTTTTAAATAAACTTGAAAGTGTCAGAGGCGCTTGTAGGAGGGCAGAGAGACACGACTGGAAGGGAATAGGACACTAACATATTTCAGGTTGGAAAGCAATGATCTTGGATGTCCCATGAGTCAACCTCAGTGACCCTTCCTTTTCCTACACATCTTTGAAAATATGACAAAATCATAATTGCTCCTGTACACTTAAACACAGGCTGGTATCTTATTTTGCCTTTAATATTATATCAGTATATGTTTGTCTGAGGCCTTATTATTGGATCAGTATACATTTGGGGATGTATCGGAGAAAATCTTGATTCCTCTGCAGTGGAAGTTTTGACACAGCTTTCAAAGTAGTCAGCATTTCAATCGTCATATTTTGGAATTGTTGATGTATTTGGAGACTAAGTGAAGTTGTCTAAAGTACTTTAAATATTTTTCTAATATCTTTAATATAATAATAATACAATTATTTTATAGCATTATCTTTAACCACTCATATGCCATTAGCTCTGCTCATGACCCCTTTTCCTTGAAAACATTTTGATTTTGTGGAATCTCAATGCATTTCTCCTACTGAGGCATTCCTCCTATTTGAGGCTTTGAACTTTGATGGGGGTTTATTCTTAATAAATTGTGTCTTTTCCATTCTGAAACATTAACTAGTCAGTGTAATAGGGCTAAACAGTGTTATTTTGGTTTTTAGGAAGACTCTATGGATGAAACCAGGAAGGATTATTGCACAGAGCCTCAAGTAATATAAACACAAAATAAAAGGTTCTTTCAAACCTACACTGAATTCTTCAACTGAAAATTAAGATGATAGAAACTTCAGAGAATAATATCTCATACAAAACCTGACATATATTCCCTGGATATGTTTGTATTTGTGTTTATGTAATAGGAGAACACTATGAAATGGCTGCTGCTGTCTATAATTGGCCAAATCCTCATTTACAATAAAGCACCACATATCTCTTGATTTTGTCCAACTGTTTGGCTTAGAATTTTTACTACCACTCCTCCACAAATGACATTTATCAAAAAGCTAAAGGGTTTCTTGTCATTTATATTGTGATATCCATGTAGTTATCTATTGCTATATAACCATGCTGAGGCATGAATTCTAAAGAAGGTCTGAATTGTGATTCTTGAAAATCCTTAAAGATTATCACCATCTTGAAACAGACACAGTTAAAAAATGTCCTGTTCAATTTTTACCTCCAACTGTTATCCACCAGGTAGTACCATATAACTGAGTTATAACTACTTCAGAAGTCTTCTCTGGAGTGACATGCAAGGTATGTCAGAGAAGCACCCGTCATCCTCTCCTAGGAAATCAAGAGACTAATTGAGCTATTATCTGAAACAATATAAAACAGTTATGTACAGATTTTGAATCTTCACAGGCCAGATAAATACTTGCTTGATTTTCACTGATGTAGTTCCATTGATTTTAGTGACACTAGAGAAATTTTTACTACATGAGAATTTGTGACTAGCCTTTCAAAGATCTTTCAAAATGAGGAAGTTTTCTTCGACACTAGGATTTCCTTCTGAAGAGTGAAGGGAAAATGAACCATTGAGACTTTTTGAGTGCAAAACTGCCAGTAGTATTCTCTGCTGCTTTGGGGGTCAACTCTTTGTTAGTCATTTTTTCTTAAATACCTTAATTTTCTGTGAAAAAATACAGAAATAATTACTTATGCACAACCAAGTAACATTATGAATTAGTGTATATGTTTTTTTTAAAAATAGCCATTATCCTACTATGAATCTGTGGAGCCATGCATTTCCAGTCTCGATTTTAAACATTAATCTCCAGTTACTTTGTATATTTCCCTTAATACTAGGAGGCTGAAATTCTCATTGAAAGTTTAATTAATACACAATAATTCTGTGTTATGACTTTTGTTCCTTGGGGGACTTTGACCCAATAAAACATTTTGGACATATTCTGCATTCATGCTTAAATTTGGCTAGCATAAAGCTTAATGATAATTAGTCATACGCATCAAGATGACAATGGAATCCTGCTTATTTCAACACCCTTAATTGAGAAAAGAAAGGTTTGTTTAAATATAATACAGCATTTTATTATGTGATTTTACAAATTTTATTGTAAATTATCAATCAAATGCAATAGCCAATTTTTTTTTCCATTCCAAACCATCATAATTTTCATTGTGTTGTATGACAGTTACTTTCTTCCCCTTTGTATTTTAAAGAATTAACTTAAACTTAAATATACATTACGTAAGCATCCTCATTTTCAGAATCTTTGCTGAAGGTTTTTTTGTCTTGTTTATGCTTCAGACAAAGGTAACCTGTTCTTTGTTATCACATAAATGGGGATGAAACTCTCACACATACAAGAGAATTTTCTTTCTCAGTCCCTGTTCACAATGGAAATGGCCAGCTCAGTCTCTATGAAGATTTATGATAACTGGGTAGTAGACACAAACCTCCCCCTTTCCCCCAAATGTCATGATATAATTTCTACATTTTGAATGATATATCTTACACTCCTGTGTTAGAAAGGTAATGATAAGATTAAATTAAGCCCCAGTAAACAATGGATCTCATTACTCACCAATGACTGATTATCTATGATAATTTTGAAGTTTTCTTAAAACTAGTCAAATGAATTATTTTTCATATAAAGGCTATCTTCATAATCTTTTTTGGTTGACATAACATTCTTATATAGCCCATCCTATACATTTTTTGTTGAGATACAAAAAAATTTACAGTAAACAGAGGCGTAAGATTCAGCATCTGTAGGGTAGTATTTCAAAATGTTATGTCCAGGAACTTACCACAGGCAGGACATATACATTAGCTTTGAAGCATCTAAGAGCCAGATCCTGCAAAAACTTATCACAATGTTCTGCACTGGCTTCTCTCAGAAATCCCAGCAAACTCTCTGGCCACATGTTTAGTGGCAAGAATCAGCACAATAGGGCACTAAACTGAAGCTAAGTACCAGTACTGACACAAGTACTGTACATACATTGCTCAAATCACACAGCAAAAACAAAACAACTAAAACTGACATAATTTTAATGCTTTTTTTTTCTTTTTAATTTTGTGCATTGGATTCAAACAGCAAACTGAGTGCACTTTAACTGTTATCACAATGTGGTCAAGAGGTCTGTGTCTTTTACCATTTATACACAATTGTTCATGACAGCATGTTATCAGCCTAGTGGAAACCAGGGGTGTAGCATGGTAAGCAGTGGTGGTAGTGCACCTATTTTTTATATTATCTAACTTGAAAATATGTCTCTTCTAAGATTCCTTTTTCTTGATAAAAATAGTTTTCACCAAACGTTGGTGGTGCACACGCACTACCACTCATGCTTGGCATCACACCCCTGACAGAAACACATGTTCTTATTTTGTTGATAAAAAGTATTACAAAAATTTCCATACAAAAACTATTTTCATAGAAATCTTGCATTTCCACAAATAAACCTGAACATTTTTTTTTTTTTGAAAAAAAAAAAAACTGCTCAAGAATTTTGTTCATTTAGTACTGTGACTGTATTGAAAAATGCAGTCCTCCTTAAACTTCTCCACATTCACTTCTTTTAGGTGTCCCATCCCCTTTCCAATATTAGTGAGAATTGCACAGGCTCCATTGAGTTCAATAAGTATCAGGAACAAGGGTTTCAAAACCCATTCAGGCTAAAATGCAAGCCCTCTATGTGTGAAATACTCTGCTTCCCACCCCCCTCCCTGTTTTCACAATTAAAGAAAAAACATAATTGCTTATATCTAAAGATACATTCCTTTGTACTAAGGAAACTTTCATTCATCTAAAAATTGGATCAAAATTATGGAATTTTGTTTGGGTTTTTAGATCAAAGTTCCAGCCCAGGAAAATTTAAGTTACTGATTTTATTATTATTATTATTATTATTAATTTACTTAGTTCAGTGACACAGACAGTCCAAAAAGCAGGTGAGCATCCTCATATATATCCTTCTATTCATGGGATTCATATTTCTTCTCTATAACATTTCTCCCATCTGGGAAGCTCATATCGCCTGTCCAGATGGTAGTTTCATCTTACCAGCAGTTACCAACTCTTCCATGCTTCAACGTTCAGAAGAACATATGGTTTCTTGTTCCACTACAGTTCTGAGATATTTCTTTTACTAGACTCCTTCCGTGGTTAGTATCATCTTGGACATTTATTCTCCATCTCCTGACAACCGTTGAACTTCAAAAGGAACCTGTAATTTCTCACTGAGACTGCATTTGAAACCAGCCACAAAACTCACATGGAACATTCATTCATTCAGAATGGTGGAAACCCATGACAAACAGTGTAACCCCGCATAACTTGGTTGATCCATGATGCTTGTGATTCGAGTCTGGCCATTGCAACTGCTGAGATCACAGAGTTTCTAGTTCATAGACACAGCAGCATGAGGTAACTCATTTTATTTTGCACAGGTTGCATATTTCCACAGGAAACATTCTCGCAAGGTTGTTTGGAAAAAAGACGACAGTTTGTGCTTGGGGTATTTGGCTTCCCAGCTCTATGCCATGGTTTCTTTACCAGGCAACCTTCTGTCGTTAAATGTGTGCATGTTGATAACTTCTTCTGTTTTCACAATAACGGGGGCCTGTGGTTTGTGTTTTAATCGACGCTGACACTTCAGAGACATCCTTAGCTCTTCTATCATGGCACTACAGAAGGACCTCTACAGAGGGGAAGAGAAGAAGAAAAAAAGAATCCATAAGAAATATCTAGCTGCAATGTCTAGAAGCAGATTCACTCTATGGTCCCAGCCTTGTCAGTCCTGTAAGTTTGCTTTGTCTGAGCCTGGAGGTCATAACAAATTGCTCTCTTTTAAATATGCATCACATAATAATTAAAATAACTTATCAAGCTGTGATGACTCAGTGAAAAAAAATACTTTGACTCTAAAATTCTTTATCTGGCAGCTACTGACCATGGATGCATATGATATATAAAAATATTTCCAACAGATGTTCTGGTAACGTAGGTTAGCATTACTGAATAGCATCTGAATGTAACACATACATTAGATATTGACTAAAACATCCTTGCCCATATTTCAAAATAATAATAATTTTTAATTTGTATAAAATAATACAAATAATTATACTTTAAATATCATTAATAAAATTATATAAAAATTAAAAACAATTAAAATAATAAAATAATAATAAACTTTTCATTTGTATATGTTTTTCAAAAAAACAAGCTTTATTGTAGGAAGTTTACCTACATTAACATTTAAATGCAGACCCATTACTTAAAACAAATATCCATTATTTTAAATTTCTTCTGTATCTGAACACTTCTTTCACTACAGACTATCATTTGTGTATTACATATTTGCAAAAAATATTCAGCTAATCAATCTTTATTCATATTATGAGAACATTCGGTGATCAAAATAGCTTATTAACGTGTTTTCAACAAAAGCTAAATCCCTTTTTACCATTTTGGTGCAAGAAATTTGAAAAGTAAAATGAAAATCTTCCTTATTTCCTCAGTTGGACTGAATTCTCAACTGCTAATAGTGTGCTAAATTAGTCCCCAGTGTGAGAATTGGAGTATTGATGACATACAAAAGTAATGAAAAAGAGTCTCAGCTTTGGGATTTCTCAATTTACCACTCTTATCATATACTTTCACTTATATGTATTCCAACTAATGGAGAAAAATATTGACTAGATAACACATCCCAGAGCCTGAGATGTTATGACAAGCCTCTGACAATTCATCTCACCCAAAAGCAAGCATGTGGTATAATCTATCTTTTTGCATTCTGCTTTCTTAATAACTAATCTCCAATCCAGGGAGATGATATGGGAAAAGAAGAGTAAAGAAAAAAATACAGAACACCTAGAATTACTATAAATATCTCTTGATAATTGTTTGATTTTGTGTGATTAATGATATATCACAGCCAATATTTAATTGGCTAATTTATCTCCTAAATCAAGAACTCAGATTTATTTATAAACTGTTTGTATACATACAAACCTGGAACTTGGACAACAGATCCAGAAAATATTTAAGCACCTCACCCTATTTAGTTCTTTGGGAGCCTAAATTGAAACTGTGTCTATCAAAATCTGCAATCAGCTTCCAGACTCCAGGGCTGAAGGCACTCTGAACAATCAGGCACTCAGTTTTTCACATTAAACTTTTATGTGTTTTTCATTTGACAATAGTCTGTAGAAACTCTGTCAAACGTATTGGTATATGGCTTAGTCCTGGATCCATCAGAATTCACATTCAAATTCGCCATGCATAAGGACATCAGTTCAGCAGGTGTGCTCTGAAAAGGCATAATAAATATAGTTCTTTAAAAAAAGTAGTAATTTCTAAAGAAGGAATGTGGCAAACATTTTAACTTTCTTCTGTGTAGCCATTCATCAGCTGGAGCATTAGAGCTGATTGTGAGACACATTTGAGAACATCAATTCAATAGTGTCTTCTGCTAGAAGAGATTTAAACTTCAGTGTCTGAGCAAAGGGATGTATCTTACAGGCATTTAGACCAATTCACAGTAAAAACACTTGCATTTTCCACCTCCTTATCCTTTTACACTTTTCATGGAAGCAGTTAACAGAGGCAGAGTGATTGAGAGATGGAGAGCATGAGCTGTTACATAGATCAGGGATTAGAGCACACAGTGGCAGAGAAAAGGATTCGGTGGTAGCTCCTGTTTCAGTGATGACTTTAATATTTTTATGTAAAATTCCATTTAGTGAAAAAGAATGCAAATGTGAGTTGTCTTAGTCATGGGTTAGAACTGAACCTGAACCCCCCAAATCTTGAACAATGCCCTCTTCTCTAAAGCTTTACATAAGTAAGGGAATAGGCAGGTGGGAAGGAAAGGGTAATCTTACTCTGGCTGTGATACTCTTCCTATCAAACATTCTTTCTCCTGCTGCAGTTTGAAATAAAGGAATGACACCTACTCAACCTATGATAGATAGGGTTTAGCCATCTATATGTAAGAAAAGTTTAAGTTGTGAATCCAAAAGAAAGAGAGGTATGTCTCTCTGGTGCAGAGTCAAGCACAAGTCATTCAAGTGCCAAAGTTCAAGACAAAATTTGTCATTTCTGTCTGGCTACATGGAGTGACTTCTGAAACAGATGTGTTAACAATCTCTTTTTAATTGAATGGTCTGAGCCGTAATATGTCAGATCTTCATACATAAGGTATCTTTGCTTAGCACTGAGTAGAAAGCAGGAAACGGTACCTCCTGCTTATCTACCTGTACTTTGAAAAAAATATTAAATTTGCTTAGACTTTTTTTTTTAGGATACTGCTGCTGCTTAACATCAGAACTAGTGATATGATTATTAATCTGAAATTAGCCCTAAAATCTTTCAAAAGGGCAAAATTTAATTTATTATTCTCAAATGGTTTACAGGCTGAATTGCTAAAGCTTGCAGATCTTGGCATTTTCACTGTGTGGGGAATCTAACACATAATTTAGGAATTTCACGGGGAAGCCATTAAGGAGTAAGTGCTGCAACTCTCAGTCTTACACCACCTCCAGCCATTATATGGCTCTCATTTCTGGAATCAAAGACCTAACTGAAACATTCTGAGGAACATAATCCTTCTAAATTTAAAAATGGTGCATTAGCACTTCACACTTTCAAGACTGCATCCCTTGTCTTTTTTGCCAAGACATCT
>JAOXNG010000021.1:78665548-78689822 GCA_028566535.1 Scolopax minor
GTAATAAAAAAATAAAAAAAAAAAAAAAAAGAAAAAGCAGCTTTATGGAACATACAGAGTGCACAGAAGCAAATTTCTAACCTTTCATGTTGTTCAGTTCACATTAATGATGATGTTAATAAATACTCATTATGGAAAATAGAAATTGTCAAATAATATTACTGTAGTTTACAGTATGTTGACCACATATTATGAAATGTCATATTAACTGTGTTTCAGCAAGGCCTGAGAATTATATTGTTGGATAGACTAGGTTTTCTTGAAAAACAAAAGTTATAATTTATGTTTGATAAGAACACCATAAGCACAAAGTATCCTAAACATTTAGGAATCCTTTGCAATGGCAAATTTATTCCCAACTAGGGAATAGTTGGGATAAATTCAAGAAAAAAAATATCAATTTATAACACCTTTATAATGCATGATGAAGAAATTGGAAATTTAAAACTACTGGAGGTGATAAGTAACACTTTAGAGGATCTGTCATCAAAAGCAGAAGTTATTCTGCATACCCAAAAGTCAAAAGCGCTATCAAAGCAAGTGCTACATTCTTGGTTTGCAAACCTACAAACGAAGTTGCAAAGATGGAAAATAAAACAAAATATACACAACCCCAGTAACAAATGGTTTCTCCTTATCTGCTCCAAAGTATCAGTTGTTGTGAAACATCTTATCCCAGGTTTGTTCTTCCCTTCTCTCTTCATTATAAATTATGTTTCTCTACACTAGCACCAGAGGTGGCTGACAAGACTGTTACCTTAATTTATAAATATATATAATGAGAACCATTCATTGTATGTAGGTTACCAAATTCACTATCTCTAGTTTATTTTTCAGTGCTGCAGGTGTCATATGTGACATATTAAATAAAGCTAACAGATTTACAGAATGCTGCCTTGCACTGATTCCAAACATCAGTGTATTTTGTGGGTTTTAAAGGTGCACACTGATCCTACTTTGTGACAAAAGTACTTCATTTCCAATTTCCTTCATTGATGCTACATCTAAGCAATCTAAATGTTGCTTACTTCACTAATAATCAAATAAATTGAGATTTTGCTTCTTCAGCGTATTCAGGAGTTGATGCCTTTATCTGCTGGGTTTTTTCCTCCTCTTGTGCAACGTTCTTTCTCTGAATTTAAAACTTTCACATTGTGAGCAGAGGGCTTTTACCGTTCAACACTAAGATGGTGCTATATTTGGATGGTTGCATTTTCCAAGTGATTATCCTATCATAAACTACTCTGACAGCATTTTTTTTTTGTTAGGAATGCTTTTTGCTCTTCTGTTTGTATCTACTTGGACTGAAGCAAGTAATGGTCTCACTGACTATTACTCTATTAGCCTTCAAAAGGAACAGGATATGTTGCACCTGTGTTCTTTGATGCTATTCTCTAAAAAGTTACTGTATCCATTCTACTGTATCTTGCATAAGGCCTGTAACAACTATATCCTACAAATATAATCTTACATGTAAATATTTCTGCACTTAAAAAACACTATTCTGGGAGATAAACTGGATATTGTTGTAAATTTGGGGAGACAACATCTATGTCTCTAATACAACTAGTTCGGTATTGTTGTTCTGTATTGCTCAAAGATGTGTCACTTCCTAAATAGGCACAAGCATTAACATGTATTTTGTTTGTGAAACCATTATACTGTAGTTTTCTAAGCACTTGGCAAGTTACTCTTATGATTATTAACTCTAAAAAGATATTACTGAAATGCATGTCTATAAAATTCTGACATAAACACTAAATAATGATGAAACCTATCTGTAGATTCTGTAGATTTAACCATATCATAAGTTCTTTTAAAGACTCTGGAATTATTTTTCCCTGTAGAAATAAGATTAGCAATAATGCATAAGTTTATTTTATACTATCCACTGCTAGGTAAGATTTTCAAGCTTCAATAAAGCAATATAGTCTGCCTGGCAGTATGGATATGCTTCTTTGTAAGGTCTCCTTTCAAATGTATGTGTGAACGTTATTTTAGCAGAGTCTGCCAATCTCTTTCCTCTGAGACTGTGCAGTTAATAAACAGAATACAAACCTTTTATAGAAGTTAGTTCTCTAGATAGCATTTTATA
The DNA here is from genome assembly GCA_028566535.1 of Scolopax minor. NCBI lineage: Eukaryota > Metazoa > Chordata > Aves > Charadriiformes > Scolopacidae > Scolopax > Scolopax minor. The sequence continues at coordinate 78,667,644 of JAOXNG010000021.1, forward strand.
GATTCTGCCCTAACACAGGATTAATCTCTTATTCTTAGCTTTTCTGGGAAAGCTCCAGATGCTGTTTTATTGTGACTTCATTTCTTTGGTGAAAAACCTTACTTTATATATTCTTTTAGGTTTCTGTTACATTTCCTTTTATGAAGGCATCTTTTTTTCAGATCTTACTTCAACTTCTTTTGCTCAGTTTACCACTGTTTCTACTCCTGTTTTCCTTCATTTGCTGACATCTGATTCCTGTAGGTATGTCCTTTATATGTTTCACCTTGATTCAAGACAATTGTCAGCTCACAGATACCCTTATAGAACTCCCTTTCTCTTGACAGAGACAATTGGGTATTACTTGGAATCTTGCAGATGAACAAGAGCTCATAATGTCTTTGATATGATTCAAAGTTAATAGTGCATGCATACTGCCTCTTCTATCCAAATAAGGTAGGGGACCAAGACCAAAAGACAATTTACCTGCTTCCTTGCCTCTTCACACCCAATACCTCTTACTCATAACTTTAACTCTACAAGTCCATTTCTGGCTTTATCATTGCTTTTCATCTGTTGTGGGTTTTTTGTTTGTTTGTTTGGATATTTTTTCTCATGTTTATGATACTTCCGTGATCACACATAGTCAAAATCATGGGTAACATAGCCTGGGCTCTCTGATTTATATGAATTTGGCACTTACATGGGCACTTAGATTTCTGAGGCATGCTTCAGATGCTTCACAAGTTTGCATGAAGCTTATCAAGGATTTCAAGCTATCAACTAAGATTTCATTTTCACCATATGCAACCTAAATGGAAGATGGTCTTCCATTCTAATGGAAAATTAGAATTGGAAAATTATTCCAAAATAACTACAGTTTTATATATTAGAAAATATGAGATGCCAAAAAGAGCAGCAGAACTGTAGTCTGGTACCTTCTGACACCTACATGTCTACAGAAAATATTCAGCAATATAAGAAGCCACAATAATTGCTATATAGATTAAAAATAGATTCCTAACAAATAACTGTTCAAAGACAGAATGAACTGAATCATAATTTCTGCCGGTGTCCAGGTATCCATCTCATAACAAATTACTGAAATTATGAAAATTATAAAGATGTTATTATAGTTGCAGTAAATACCTAAAACATATAAGGAAATCTATATTTGACACTACTATCAGGTATCTCTTTATCCAAGATATTCCAGTAAAGTTTAGTTCTTTATCTTCCTTTACAGTACTGAACACAACTTTGTCCTTACAATGATTTAGCGTATAGTATTAACACAGATAAAATCAGTACCAAATGTAAGACATATTTAAGAAAAACATAAAATACATTCACATCAATCAAAAGGTGATAAATTCTTCTTAAAAATAAAGTTAAAGTAAATATTGGCCTTACAAAGAAGGCAGCAGAATGATCTTCCAATATTAAGTAGGATCATTGTGCAGTACTAACAGAGTTTTTGTGTTACATCAGTTTTTTAATTCCATCTATTCTGAAATCTAAAGCCACATCCTCAGTTTATGTCTTTTAAAAATCACTGTAGTCTGGGAACTCAGCATGTTGGTGCTTGTTGAACCCCATCCTGTGGATTCTAGCCACCAAGCTAATGTCTGTAATTAGCTCCTAATCTTGCAACTAAGGTTTTGTACCTAGTCAAGAACACCTGATCTGGAAAATATTTACAGTATTGGAATTGCTCTGCAAAACCATATTTCACAAAGTTAATTCAGTATTATTTTTGTCTGTGGATTATACATGGCATGTTATGGACTATTTCTTCCTCTTTTAAGAATCTCATTGATTAGCCCAAGCATTATTTCCATTTGTTAATGTAAGCCTTGTACTACTAGCAGCTCATTCTCTAGAAAGATCAACATTTTCAGAACATTTTTTTTATAAAATAAATTGCTGTGAAAAATACTTGCTGTTGATCATAGGGAAAACACCATGTAAGAATAACATATCATATGAAAGTGTCCAAATTGTCATAAAGTAACTATTTTTTTCTGGTTAGAAAATTCAATAAAATCCATAAATGTTGATAAAACATGTAATATTTCCCCCAGGTGGAAAAAAGAGAACAATTTAAAGAAATTAGCAATTTAGAGAAAGCAATAGTTTATTGGAGCTTTTGTATGCTACTGCAGCAGCTGAGATTAATGAACAGAGAACAAATGGTTGACATATCACCTACCCATAGGAGTTCCAACGCCGTAACCTTTTGAGTCTATCAGGCCTCCAATCTGTGTTAGGTTACAGTTCCGCTGTGTGACAAACTCAATGGTTGTTGACTCCATTAAAAATGCATAATCAGAGGTAAGCACACGCTGGATACCTTCTTCATTACTTTTGACAAGTACTGACTGCCTCCTGCTACTCATGAAGGCCCACATCTTGTCATAAGTGGAGATTTTGGATTTCTGAAAGACAAATATTAAACACAACATGAATAAGAATAATATACTTGTAACAGTGAAAGCAAATTCTCAGTTGTACATTGCCCTCTTACTGTATTTTACTAGGTCAGGTTTTACCAAGGCATTCTTCTAAGGCTGTCTGTACCTTTCATCTCATCTGTGTAAAAAAACAGAGCTGGAGAGATTTGCAAGAAAATATGCAATATCTGTTGTTTATCTGAGTTTTATTCTACATATGTTTTTACATAGGATGGAGGCTTACAGATATTTGAAGTCAGTGGAAACTATTAAGTATTTCATTGTCATCAAGTTCATCAACAATGTTTGTGACTGTTATAGGAGAATCTGTGGATTCTGACACATTTGAAATTTTCACTCTTATCTCAACTACTCCTGAGCAATTCTGAAAACCTAATGAACAGTATGGCAACCTGAAGTAATCTAAGCACTTACAGAAGGCAGTATATGGAGAAAAGAATTGTGAGGTAGAGGGCAGCAAACATTTTATTTGTGGTACACTGCAAAAAAACTTGGAGAAAGACTTTAGGTAAGAAATATATCACACTCTGGTCATACAAATGCTAGCTTGGCATTCAGAAATTGACTACTAAAAGTCCTAAAAATGAATATGCGTTTTCTGCTTTAATATTCCCAGAATGCATTACTGTTGTGATAGGAAGAGAGAGACAGTAGTTTGGGACAAAGGGACACTGTACAACTATAGAGAATCACAGAGGAGTCGCTTCCTTTATTTCACCTCAGCTTCTTCAGAAACATATATTACCTTCCCTCATATTAGTAAAACTCTGTGCTTAAGAGATCATAACCACTGGATAAATTGAAGGTATTAGAAGTGCTGAATATTTTATATTACATTTGCTCCATCTGTTTGATAATGTTTTAAACTGAAGATGCATCACAAAACATTCAGTAATGTCGTCTTGCCTAGTAAATAAAATGTATAAATACAGCGTGAAAATTAGTTTAATCAGACTTTTTAAGAAGTCTTTCATCTTTTAATGTCAGCCTTAAAAATAAGTGTGCTGTCAGCTCTGTTGAAGATACTAAACAGATTGACACTACAAACTTTCTGAAGTTCAGCTGATTGGCAGCCATAAATTCTGCCTCAGAGGAAAATTAGCAGTGTATGTGGACTTAAAAGAACATTTATTTAGAAAAAAAATGATAGGAGATACAATCCCCCTCTGCCTGGGGACTTAGCAAATCAAACATTTGAACAAACTCTAGTGTCAATGCTAACAAAACTGAAGATTTTTAAGACTGCATGAACACATTGTTACTGTACTGAAAATAGTCTGTGGCTGGTTGCAAAAGATTTTAGTAGCAGTGAAAGGGGAGACCATTTATCTTCAAAATAAACTGTGAACACATAGAAGAGAGAGCACCAAACAGATATGGTCTCTCCTCATAGGGTTTGGTTTGAAAATTGAAAGCTTCCTGCAAGCATTTAATATTGCACTGTTGCACAACGTACTTCAAGCAAAGCTTGGAGTATGTTGTGCAGCAGTGCAATATTGGAGTATTTGAAAAATAAATGTTTTTCAATATTTGTAAAAATTTACTAAGAATCTGCATTTAATTCTTTTAACATACAATCTCCACCCCATTATACTAAACAAATATTTTTATCACTATAGCTAATTTAGGCAATATAAAAAATTGTAAGAGAAAACAATTTTAGTAAACTGTTAGATAAACATTGTTGATGCATGTTAAAAAAAAAAAAAAGTTTAAAGGAACAGTAAGAAAATAAAGAAAGAATGAACTGTAATATATATGCATTTCTATATTTCTGTTGAAAAAAAAATAAAATTCCAGGATGAAAACATGTTAGCAAGGAGAATGGTTGTTTCTTACTGAAGAATTAGAGCATGGGAAAAAATATAATACCTTCTAAAGGACAAAGTACTCATACTAAAATGACTGATTTAATCAGCTAGGAGGAAGCCACAACTGCTATTGAAAAGGAAGCAACAAAAGTAACCAACTTTATAAACAGTTTGGAAAATGTTATTGAAAGCACCCTCACCAAGTTTTTGGATGACACCAAACAGGGAAGAGGTAGATACACTGTAAGAAAGAGCTACCAGGCAGAGACCTCAAGAGGCTGGAAAATCCGTATAACAGGAATTGTATGAGGTTTAACAAAAATAAGTGCAAAGTCTATCAAAGAAGAAAGTATCCCAAGAATCCATACTGGCTGGAAATTGACTGTCAGGAGTGCATCTTCACTGAAAAGGACTTAGGGATCCAAGAGAACAGCTGAATACAAGTGATCAGGCCATGCTTGCAGCAGGAAAGCAAACTGCAGGCTGTATCAGCAAGACCATAGCCAACAGAACAAGGGGTGTGATTAATCCACAATATTTGGCATTTGTCAAGTCACACCAGGAACACTGTGTCCAGTTTTGGTTCTCTGAGTTCCAGAGAGATGTTAAAACTGGAGTGTGTCCAACAAGGTGATCAGAGGGTCAGAGATCTTAATAAAGAAAGATTGATGGAAATGCTGTTGTTAAACCTAGAGAAAGGAAGCCTTACACACATTCTAAGAAGTATATCCACAGTCTTCCATTAATTTAAGAGAAGGTCAGAGAGAAGATGAAGGTTCTCACTTCATTAGGATGCATGGTGACAGCATAAAAAGCAGTAGTCCAAGCTGAAGGGGAATTCTGTGTGGATATAAGAAAAAAATTCTTCACCATGAGAACAGCTAAGCATTGGAACAGGTAGGCCAGACAAGTAGTGGAATCAGCCCACTGTAAATATTAGAAACAGTTTAACATGGGCCCGAGTAGGCTAATCCAAGGCCAAGCTTTCAACAAGGAAAGCAGATCTCCTCCAATAAGAGCAAGGAAATCTAGAAATTTCTTCCATCTTTCGGTTTTAACTCATTTCTATGATTCTTTATCAATCTGTAGTTACATACAATAATAAGTGTTTCTGGAGACTCTTCAAAATTTGGTGTTGAGGAATTTCAGGAAAAAAAAAACAGAACATATTTTATATTTGGGGGGAAAAAACCCCAAAACAACCAAACCCATACAAAAAAACCCCACACAACCCCAAACAAAATAAGCCCATTACCATTGTAAACTTATATAGTTTATGCATCAAGCCAAAGGCAAGCCCCTTATTATTATCAGGGAAATATGTGGGGTTTTGTCTTTTTTACCCTTTAGTCCTTTGAAATTCAAGTAGGCTCATACCAATTGTTTCATTGATGACCCCTTGGAAATCCTGAACATCAGTATTGAAAACCAAGCTGAACTGTTCATACAATACTTTTATTTTATTCACTCCTTATTCATTTTCATAAGTTTGACAATTTGTTGTAACACGACCTAAATCTATATAGCTCTGAAATAAGCTAGAAAATGCATTTCTGATGTTCTTAAAATGTCAAAACCACTAAAGTATCTTGAGATTTTTTTCTAAACATAAGAAGGCTGGATGTCACATTTAGGTGAAGCAAACATAGAGGATCCTCTTGAAGCTCATAGCTATTCTAATACATGTGTGGTATGTCTCCAGTGTTTCAGGCCACAGAGGATTAGTACCATTCATGGACAGATAAACAAAATTAATTGTATAGATTTAAAATCATAGTATGAAAAGCTTGAAGCTGAGAAAACAAACCAATGGCCTACAGTAAAGAGTATTTTAGGAATTCATTAGTTGTCCTCAAGCGTTATAAGTACAGGAAAAATTAAAGTTATGGCTGTCAGAATTTGAACAGTTGCAGAAGTGAAAATAAATTGTAAATAAACATAAATATCCTGCTAATTTTCTTGAACCATCACCAAATAGAAATATGTAAAGGCTGATTGCTACTATTCAAATATCTGTCAATGATCGATGTTGACAGGTTTTTCCATTATGCATTTTTTATACTTCTTGTTTCTGTAATTTATATGCACATACACTGATCCACCTCTCATTTTTTCATATGAATCTGATTTCTTTGGAATAGGTACTGTTTTCTTCAATGTTTCTGAAGTGGACAATGATGGGATCCTGATCCATTACTGATACTTCTGAGCTAAACAGCTGTATATGCAAATAATGACAACTCTCAGAATCGGCTACAGGAATCAGAATGGAAGATACCAGACCTTACTGATCGTTAAGCTTTTCACAGTGTCACTACGTATCCTGTTTCCAGATGTTTTGCTTTCAATAATCCATTTAAATTTGTTTTAATGACTGAAAAAACACCTAGTTTCTTATAAGCCTTAGCTGATTGTACACTCCAAAAGTAAGTGCTGCTTTTTGAGGCAGCAGAAGCAGTACTTTTATCAATTTGTGAGCACAATGTGTGTAAAATGCAATTTGGTCTTAATCGCATACCTGTGTCTGATGTCTCCATTATACAATGTGATGCCATAGACATTCCAAACTCTGCATTCACATATGTGCAGTGCACAGTTTTGAATCATTGCTATGGGCTAAGGCATAGCTTTAACAGAGCAACATGTTAATCAATAGCAACTTAAGTATACTGAAAATATTATACATTCCTCCACCTGTGGTGGACTGCAGACCAGATTTAAATCAACTTAACTGTCACTCAACAGACATATTGTGTTAAATCAAATGAACTTCTGAGTATCATCTGATTTTCTGAACAGATTAGCAACCAGTTATAAAAATTACCTTTTAGTACTCCATTTTCTTTATTGTCTCCCAGAACTGTGGGACTGGCTTTTCCACTGTCATCAAAGAAAAGTGAAAAAGACACTCTCCATTTTATCAGACTGATCTCATTGACCTCAGGGCATTTATATTCTTCTATTTTTTCTCTTGGTGTTTTTTTTTTCCTTTTTTCCCTATTTTTACAGAACTGCTGAGGCCTTAAAACCCCTAAGTGAACCAGCCGATTTAGATTTTGTTGCATCAGCATAAAAACAATAAATCCAATGCATACAGCATTCTCTCCTCCATAACGGTAGTTTTCATGGTCCATAGAGCACAAATGAAAAAAGGTAGGAAAGGTGTTTCTGCCAAGAATAGAGATACAAGGAATGAAAAATGCAGTGCTCAGAGAAAGACATTTTAACTCTTACTCAGATTATGCTGACATTTTGTTTTAAAAACCAAAAATTTTGGACAGATGTTAAATATTTAAAGTACTTTATGGTCAAAAAAACCCAGACCCTAATACTATTGAAAGAAGTTTTCACTAACAGCTTTGACCTGAAAATAACTAAGTATTTTATAGATACAAAAACATTAATGGACTTCTTTGCCTTTTATACCACAAGGATTTATAGTCCTCTACTGAATTATAACTAATGTCACAAGGGTTCTTGTAAAATGTGGAAGATGACACGTGTGATATTTCTCACACTTCTGTGGGTTTTTTCCTTTGTACATAGGATTAAGTCATTAAGTAAATTTAATCTGTTTTTAAAGCAGATCCTGTATTCTGCATGTTCTGTAAAGATAAACCTACTTCTGCTCACTCTGCCTGTTCTCTGATAGAAATTGCAGTACAAAACTCCACACTTCGCACTGTGGCTGGAAGCAATCTCCTTTTCCAAAAGCAGTAACTGTATAGTTTCCTCATTGGGACTGAGCACGGAGTTTACAAACATTACTTTAAATACTTACCTCTAATAGAGTAAGAATTTTTCACACCATGAATGTAACAATTGCAATCTCACAGCATCTACATTGACATTGAAGATTTTTGAGCAACATTCAAAGCAAAATTAACATGCACTATGCCCAAAACACTCTGTCGCTGATGTGATTTGAAAGAAACTCATCAGCCAGGATTGGAAATAAAACTTATAGCAGTTGAGATCTCTTTAAATGAGCAGAAGTGATAGAAAGCCCACTAACCATTACTTGCTAATTTGTTGCCCAAAACAGTTAGGAATAAATACTGTTTCTTTATCTCCAAAGATTTAAAAAACTTAATGGAAGTTCTTTTTTATTTTTTTCCCTTTTGGCACCTGTCAAGCAGCAGCATTAGTTATTGCCTGTAATGATAGTCATCAAAATAAGTCTAGTAGCACAGGCAGATTGGTGGGTTTTTTCCTCTAATAAATTCTCCCATCAGTTCTGTTGCCACACCTAACAACAAAACATCCAAAAGAACCAATAATTTCAAGTATTTAGAAAATAGTTCATGTAAACTAATTGCCACCTTTACACTACCATGAGCCATCACTGAGGTATTCTGCAGTGGGAATTGGATTTAGCATAAAGTACTTTTTTATTATAGTAAGTAAACTATCAACAACACTGGACCATATGTGCTTGCTAAGAACAGCTGAGTCTTTTTCTGTACTCATCTGACCTTGGTCACTAGAAAATTGGAGTTAATTCAGGTAAACAGTACTGATGCCATATGGGGCTTATATCAAAGGTACAGAGGAGTGGTAGGATACTGATCATAAGAACCCTTTGTTTGTTAGTAAATCTGTCAGGTCTTGGAATAATTCTGGCAGATTTATCTCTAAACATTTGTAGTCTCCTGAACGACGTACTTGAGACGACAAGCAACATAACACTTAAGAAGCTGCTTTCATCCAACAATGAAGAGACTAAAAAAAAATGAAATGCTACGGTAAAAGACTCAAGAACTTTTCATCCAAACCAGATGCTGAAGAATACATTATGAAGAATTTATCTGCATTTATGGATGAAATTATGTGCATTTGATTAGTGATCTGTACAAGAAATACGAGCAATAACAGTTATAAGATGTAGGCTTGAGTATTTTTAGTATAGAGTCCCCAGAAGTTGATGGGCAAAACTGCAGTGCTGACAAAATTGTATAAGATGTCAAAGGTTAGATTAAAATACAATTTGTGATTACTTGCATACATCTGTAATAGGTGACTATAGGCAGTGTACACACAATTGATAATGTAGTTTAACAGAGAAAAGGATATAGTATAGCTTCTGAAGACTAAGGAAGTTCTACAAAGGCTCTGCTTTCCATATAATTTGGAACAGCCAGAAAGCCAGAACAGCAAGTGTATAGCAGAACCAAAGGGAAAGGATTCTCTTTCCAACATTATTAACTGGTGTATTCCAGTTTTGGCAGGGAAAAGCGTGAATAAAATATTTGGGAATTTCCAAGGAAAGAAAAAGGAAGGGAAAGTTCATCATCAGTTTATCAGTTTAACCATTCAGTGACTTAAATCAGTCACATTAGCGTTTTCTGTTAAATAACACACCAAAGCTTAGCCAAAGATAATTCAAATATTTCTCAGGCTAGTTCTGTGCCAACTACTTATTTTATTATTTTTTATTACAAAGGTCTTAACAGAAAAACAAACTGGGCATCAAAGCATACTTTTGCTATTAATCCACTAAAAAGCTAAAGGGAAACAAAATTTCTGATGAAGTTTGAACTTCCATTAAGTTAAATTTAGCTACATTAACACCTTTGCTAACTTTCTTACCAAAATAAGCCAACTTTTTATGAATGATATCAAATTATTCTGTTGAGCAGTTTCAAATAATAGTTGGGACTATAGTGTTTGACTTTATTCTTTATTTTGTTGTTTTATTTAAACTATTTGTGAAAAGCCAGAAAACTCAATTCTAAGGACTTTTATGGAAACTAATCTGTGAATAAATATTTTAGAAACCTTCAATGAATAATAACAACTAAATATGTAATAAATTACTACAGTAAAACTTAATATTGTTACATGTGACTGACTTCATGTCCTGATATTCATATGTGTCACATAGGACTGAAAACAATGGCAACAAAAAAAAGTGAAGGCACAGAAAACTAATAGAATTTATTCTACATTTTACATGATACCACTTATATTTCTCTAGTTTCAATGAAGTTGAATAAAATAAACAGTTGCACTGATAGTGCTTGTGATTATATTTTGACATGTGTTACTGATGCCACTGTCAATGCCTTATGATGGTAAGATTATTCCAGGTGATCCTTCACTGCTCACAGACAGGGTTGCAGAGATCAGCTATGAGTGTGAAAGTCATTGTGTTGGGAAATATGATGGAGCAACACTGTAAACCTGACTTTTCTGTGTACTTCAAGAATAAAAGTGTCCAAAACAATGAACGTACAAACAGCTTCCAACACGAAAAAGTGAATGAAACTTTTTGAGGAAGTAAGGAAATAGTTTCATCTCTATTTGGGATATTGGTCATCTGCTGAGGTTGCTTAAAATGGTGCCAATTAAAATAATAGATTTTTCTAAAGAGGACCTGGATCAGCAGATGGATTGATGCACCACTAGTTCATTTTACAACAATCAGCTACAGAGAGATGATGAACATTATCTGTCAGCAATAAAATTAATAAAGAAAAATAACCTGCTTTAAGGTGCATAGCTTTATAAATATCTTTTAACTTTAGTCATAGGACCTTAATCAAGTATTATTTAATATTAGCAATAGTTAACTTCAGCAGTTTGCATAAAACATGGTGCATTTAATGTAATTTCTCAAATGGGGACAAGTACTATAATCTTATTAATTTGCATTTACATTCTTATAATTTGATTCTGTTTGGTGTTTAGCCAACAAAGTTGCACTGAACCTTCCAGTAAGATGCCAATTTACACAAGATCTCTGAGAAGTGTATATTCGTGTTCATCATGACAGATGTCGTAACATCTGCTGATTAGCCCACTCTGTCCAGTCAGATCATGGAAGTATTTTCTGTAATTCTAGGATTTTTACCCTTTTTTTTCAAACATATTCTATAGTTAACTTTATCCTACAAAGATGGATAATAACCAGATATTTTGGTATTCCTGACAGTTTTTGACCTTTAAATCCAAAGAGCTAACTCAGAAATTATTAAGTCTAAAGAAACAGCAAACAAAAAAAATATATATACAAGTGACAGCCCCACACTCATAGTATTTTCTTTGAATTATCATTATTTCCATTTAATTTTCTCATTTTGAGTAAAATGCAAGAACAAAGAATATCTCAGTAACTTGCTAATTTGCTCTTCTTACTCCAGGATTGCATAATCATACAGCATAATTCTTCTGGTTTTGCCTGTTATTAACTATTATCCTAATGGGACTTGTATTTCCTTCACTATTAGGCTCAGAAAAAAAATTGTGCAAAAACCCCTTGACCCTTAAAACAATTGTCTAGCTTGAGTGAAAGTGGGCTAAACCTTTCAAATGTTTCATCTTCCATTCTAAGACAAATACTGCAGACACTGAAGCTGGTAAGGGAAGGGAGAACCACTTCATTATGTGTTAATAATGCAATCACTGCCCCCTTCCTGAATGTTTTTTTGTAGATTTCTTCCAAGCAAGGCCCATCAAAGATGCATCAATTCAAATAGACATAGAACATGCAAGGAAGTTATTAAAAATAGTCTTAGGAAGTTCAGTTTCTTTTTTCAAAAACAAGTTTTCATAATTCTGTTTCATCTTTCTCTGGAATCTTCCTTAACTCTCTTCCTATTGATCAGAAAAATATGGTTTCCCTCAATATTCCAGTCTTGAGTACTTGTCTTAAAAATCTTAGCTGAGAATTTATTTAAAATTGCCCACTGTGCCTTAGCAATTTGAATCTGATTTTGTGACCTTTATGTCTCGTTCTAAAAATTTCAATCTGTCTTAAATCACTAGCTTAGTTGTTTTTTTCTGTTTGCCTCTAACAAAATGCTTTTTTCACCTCAACTGTTTTGATCTTTACACAAATAGAGAATGATTAATGCCTAACAGAAAGATGTGTTAAGATGCTGTTATTTTTCCTTTTTTTTTTTTTAATTTTATTTTATTTGAGTCTTTTTTGATATGTATGAATTTACTTCAGACTGGAAGCTGACAAGAGGCTTATGTCAATCTTAGTTTCTTCCTCTTTAAACACGCTTTATCTAAGCAATACCAAATACCATAGCCGCAGTGCAGTAGCTTTTCTTCTGGATTGCAGGGTAACCTCTTTACTTGAGTATCAAATGATGGAGAAGGGACCACTAAAAGCTCATGCATAAATTTACTTGTCTTTGGGATCAATCTTTTGACCTCCTTGAAGACAATAACTAAGGTGTTTCTTACTGTCTAAACAGGTTTCTGAGTCCGATTTACAGGTTATAAGTGATTCTACTTTGTTTTTATCATCCATTAGAACAAATATGCAATGCTAAGATATAAGAAAGTTAGCAAATCACACTCATCAATGGATGTAAAATACACCAGCTCACTGAAACCATGTTATTTTTTTCAAAAATGTTGCTTCAATATCCTGCAAGCTATAGTTCATTTTTATTTACTTCTCCCAGTTCTAATAATCACTAAGAAATTGGTACTAAAGCTATTATTCTTTTAATACTTGTGTCTTTTAATACTTGGTTTTGAAGTCTTGGGATCTTCTCAAAATATCAGACATTTGCAGGAACTTGTGCCCCTTTAAAATTACCATCTAAAACTAACAAAAGACCTACATGTTACGTATTAAAAAAAAATAATTCTGTATATATTGTACACATTACATAAAATTAGTATAGACATCAACATTTAAAAAAGGAAATGTCTACAGGTATTCTGTATCTGTGAGGAACTGTGTGCAAAATGATCTGCAATGTCAAAGCCTCCTTTCTCTTTGCATTCCTAGGCTTAAGACCAAAGGACTAGCTTCATCTCATCTTGAATTAGGTGTTTAAAAGTCAGGCACCTAAACTAAACTCAGTATTGAGGTTCCTTATATTGTCAAATGGAACCACAGCCATGAAAGTAATTAATTCTTCCTGCCTTTAGCATTGATCTTTGTACCTTCTGTCTTCAGTACCTTCTATGTTCCTTTATTTCTCCATTAATTATAAAATGAACATGAATACCTAATCTCAATCAGATGAAGAACTTTTGGATTACTACATTAAGCTGAGATGGGATTCATGTCATTTTTTGCCATCATGAACTAAATTTCATGGGATTTTGAAACTCAGAAAGGTGCAACAACTCACAGGGTTTTAACCTTGACATTTCTTATGTTCTTGATGAAGTTTATATCTGTATCTGTGCCAATGCTTATAAATAACATATAAATATGCAGAGAATGTCATAAAATTCATTATGTTATAAAAGTAACACAATAAACATATAAAAGTAAGAGTACATGGGTGAAGCTCTCACTTGCACATTCAATTTGACCCTTACTTTAACAAAAAAAATATTCTCTTTTCTTACATGACTCCATTCATAAATATCTTTCCAGTTGCCTAATACTCTCAGCCTAAAATATCAGCATCACTATTTTTGTCAGAACTTTTGAGACACATTGAATATGACAGGAAAGCATAGAGACACTACTCTTGAGATACTAAGAATTTCATTAGAACTATTTTTTAAGATCAGAAGAGGATAAGAACCTACAGACCTGTATTACTAGAATTATGATTCTTGAGAAATGTCAAATTACTTTATTTGTAGTATTCTAAGACTGTGATTCTCAAAATAATTATTGTTTTTAAGTAAATAATTTTCTCTATCATACTTTTTCCACATCACAGTAAAGTGGAGTGAGCGAGAAAGGGAAGCAGTGACTATTGCTGCTCTCTGAAGAGAAAGTCTCTTATTACATTATTATTACTGCTCTGCAACTCAGCTGCTTGCAACAGTATCTGTTAGCAGAAAAGAGCATCTAGAGTTCTTAAGTTGTTCTTAATAATAAAGTATAGATGGGAAACATTTAATGGTTACCTGAAAATGAGCAGACACCTACTGTATAGTCACCTTGAGTAGTTAAGAAAGAGAGTTATAGTAGGAAGTAAGCTGGGCTTGTCTGTTTGCTAGTATCAAGCTTTGTGGAGCAATAGATGAAAGAGCAGCTCAGTGATTTGATAGAACAAATAGTCAAGAAGATGCACTTTAAACAGTTTCCAAGGTAACTGGCTCTGTGACTGGAATCTATAAATATAGGGACAAACAGGCAGAGGACAATAAATGCTAAATAAATAATTAAAAGAGAGGACGGTTGAATGAAAAAACATAAAAAATAATGCTTAATGAAAAATATTAGTAGAAGAATTGTATGCAAAAAATTACTGCATAGTAGTGACTTCAGAAAAACAAATGCTTTCACTTTCATTATATAAAAGATAAGTGTATGTTTTTACTTTCAAAGGTATTTTTCACAAATACATCTGTTATTTATTGCTTAAACTTTGTCCTGGTTAAGTTTCAATAAATTGAGAAGAAATATTTCTGCAAAATATCAGATTTTCTTTAATATAATCATAATTAATATCTAATAGATTTAAACCACAAGATGATTGGATACTACTGTAAGCTTAAATATAAAGAGCATTTGACTATTTAGCATAGCAATAGTTATCAAATACATTCAAACAATGATGCCTCTCTAGAATGGCCAGTACTTAAATAGCTCTGTTAGGTTGCTTTGTTTAAAAACTAACTTTGCTTTTTAACATTTTAAAATTATAGCAGTAACAGAAAAGTGATATTTCTAGTAATTTAGGTGGGTAACATTCTGAAGAATTAAATTATTTTTCTCACATATAAAACTGCATTTTAGAAACATCTATATTTACAAGTAGATCTGCCTCATTTAAAGTTTTAATTCTTTCCTACTGCTTTACTTGTTCAACGACTCTAATGTTAAAGCACAACTTTTCTATATACTATTCATACGGGCATATGTGTACATTGTAGATACAATTCTCAAATAGGTTTCTACCCTGTCTGGGGGTTCCTAGCCTGAATGACATGAGAAGACAAAAACCCTCAAAGATGAAGGGCTAATTCTTTAATCATAAACTAATATGTCATACAAATACCTCAGACCCTATCCTCTGCAGGCTAAATGCAGATAAATAAGCAAGTGTGTTGCAGTTTGTCCTCTGCAGCATGTGGATTAACTAGTGAGATGCAACATGGATGTCATTACCAGAGCCTTAGAGAATTCTGAATGAACAAAGCAAAACCTATGCAGCACATTCTGTCAGTAGTCAAGACCATATTTATGAGAATGTAAAAACCCACAAATACAGGTTAGGACTCTGAAACTTTTCTTAGAATTTTCCTGTAACTGAAACACAGGCAAATCTGGTGAAGGCTACTGGAACTGCAGCCAGCATCTACTTGGAGCCTGTTGCTCTAATGCAACAGAGAATGGATTTCAAAACTGGATAAAAAGCAATAAAAATGTGACTGTGCAGAGATCTTATATACTCAAAGGCTTCTAGTTTACCATAACATTTCAGTTTGAAAGCAGTATTATATTTGCAATGGCCTGAAAAACAAATTGACAAAAAAAGAATAAAGTTGTCTTTAAGTGCTTGAAGCAAAATTATATGAATTTAAGTAAATTCCATGTGTAGGTGTGTGCATGCACATCTAATTCATAAATATATATATACACACATGCACATACATGCACTCTTCTTAGGTTACGTAACTGCTGTAAGTACAAGAGATCAAGTGAATATCATAGTTGATACAGGATGTCAATCTAGAAATCTACATTTCATCTGGGCAATGAATTCATCAAAGAAAAATCCTCCTAAATTATGAATATTATTATTGATCCTTTATTTTGAATGTCTCTAGGGATGGAAACTCCACCAGTTCTCTGGGCAGCCTATTCCAGTGCTCTGCCACCCTCAAAGCAAAGAAGTTCCTCCTCATGTTTAGCTGGAACTTCTTATGTTCAAGTTTGTGCCCATGAACTCTTGTCCTGTCACTGGGCACCACTGAAAAAAGACTGGCCCCATGCCAGGTCTCCTGCTTCATGGAATCATTCCCTTGCCTGATTTTTTGCTTTTAGGGATGCACCAATCCTGAGCTTGAAGAAAGTGATATCTGAGTATTAACCCGTGGTATTTTTCCTCTCCTCTTGAAGAGGTCAAAGTTAGCTCTCCTGAAGTCCAAGGTTTCAGTCCTACTTATTCCTTTGTGTATACCAGCCATGACCTTGAACTCTATATTTTTATAATCACTACAACCAAAGCTGCCCCCAACCTTAATATCCTCCACCAGTCCTTCTTTGTTTGTCAGAACTAGGTCAAGTAGTTGGCTCCTCCCTGACCTGAGTAAAAATGTTATCACCAATACACTGGATGAACCCCCTGGACCATACATGCTTGGCCATGTAGTCTTCCCAGCAGATATCAGGGTGACTGAAGTCCCCCGTGAGAACCAAGGTGTGTGATTGCAAGGCTACTTTGAACTGACTTCCCCATCGTGATCAGGTGGCCTGTAATAAACACACACAACAGCATCCCTCATATTGGCCTCCCCCTTCATCCTCACCCACAAGCTCTTAACTCTCTCTTCATCTGCCCCAGGGGAGAGCTTTAGGGACATCTCTTCACACTCTATCCGTTCCTTAACACAGAGGACAACAACTCCACCCTTCCTTGTCTGCCCCTCTGAACAGCTTGTATCCATCAATAGTCACACTCCAGTTGTCCCACCAGGTCTCAGTGACGGCCACTATATCATAGCTTTCCAGAAGCACAGTAGCTTCCAACTCCTCCTGTTTATTGCCCATGCTGCATGCATTCATGTAGAGATAATTCAGCTGGGCTTTTGGCTGTGCAGCCCTCTTAAGGGAACATCCTTTGAGGTGTCTCACAGGTTGAATTCATGTTGACTTCAACTACCTCGGGACCCCTCGGCTCAACTCCCTAAGACTGACTGCAATGCAGTGTACCCAGCATGCCTCAGGGCAACAGGCAGAAGGACCCTACTAGTACAGTGTCCCTCCAACTCTGATGTGTCATCCCACAGCCTGTCACAAACAAGCCTGAAATTATTGTCCCCTTCTCCCTTCACAATGACACAAATCAGCTCAGATAAGCCCTGCAATTAATAAATTACTAGGAAAATGCAGGCTGTGGAAGAAAAGTAGGTGAGATCTGTGGTTTTCCCTTGATCTAGTACCCAAGCAATAAGATTGATTCTTTTCTCTATGTATTTAAAAAAAAAAAAAGCAGTTTAGCCACCTCAGGCCAAATACTTATTACAGCATCCCAGGATATTTGTTCCAACCAACAGGGTAAACTTTGGTTTATAAAACCATATAAAGCCACATTTACAACCTACAAAATAACTCCTTTATGTCTCTCAGAGAAAGCACATGTGACAGAATTTCAGACTTCTGAGGACTTCACCATCCACATTTTTCATGCCAAAATAAACACTCTTAAAAATGAAGTAAACAATATTTATGTCCAATTCATTTTGATACTAGTATTAAAAGAAGCTGTGAGACTCAGGTAGTCCTGACTGTTGCATCAGCTCTTGCATGGTGAAATAAGGATCATGTGCAGGGCATCCTGAGGATTTTCCTGCTTACTTCTCTCTATATTTATCATGCAATAAGCTTTCCAATTACTCCTGATTCAGTATTTATTAGAGGGTGATTGTGGTGGCAGGGGAGGGGGAGTGATAGAGAGGGAGGGAGAGAGAGGGAGGTTTAAGAGATACACTTGGAATGCTAAATACAGGCAGCTGTCAAGAAGCCTGCTGAAAGCCATGGTAATTCATCTGCAATACAGGGCCAACCACAGATAATATACGTAATCAAAGTAAATGAACTCCCCAATAATAAGAAAACAAACCTTGTGCATGAAAAACAAAACAAATATTCACAATTAATTTAGAGAGAGAGAAACTTCAACTATTCAGATATCAATTTCAATTATCAATGAAAGGTCAAACACTACTGACAGAACGCTTTATCATCAAGACTTCTTCCCATATTGTGAATAGCAGCTCTAGTGGCAGGAGCAGCAAGAGAGCAAGAAAGCTTTAGAGTGAAGACATGCTCTGCAGGCTACCCATTTTCCAGCTTCCTTCTGTCAGACACTGCCAGACTGCTTTAATGGTATGAGATACAGAGGGTAGAGAGATAATAAGCTGAAAGTGAGCAATTTTCTAAGGGAAAAAATGAGATGGGGTTGAGCACCTAACAGCTGCCGATCAGAATGAAATGATACTATGAGGATACTTACCTGACTGTTGATGAATGACAGTCTAACAGGTCTGTACTACTCTTCAATCTACCCTTTTGTGTATAAATGAAAAAAGGTTCCAAAATATAAAAAATCGGAAGATTTCCATCTGCCATGTTTGAATCTCTTTCATAACAAAAGAAAATGAGTAATGAAATATACATTTATTCAAACTGAAGACTTCCTTTCTTCTAAATACCTGTATTATTTTATAGAATTATTCTAACAGTATGATCTGATGGGATTTTTACACTCTCATTCATGCTAAATATACTACTTAAGTTTAATAAGTTCCTAAAGAGCATTTAAATGTTTTTATGTTGGTTTGGGTTTTTTTTTCCTCCAGTGAAACTGGGGAAAAAGTCTTCATTGGAGACACATAAAGTACACAATTACAGAACCTGTGATCCTGTAATACCTATAAACCTGAGAGTTAGGTAAATTCTAGGACCTCCTGCAGCCCGTTACAAGGATGTCTGAAGAATAATGACTGGGAGAGATTCTGTGTACCATATCTAGAATAAAGCAGCAGGTGAGTGATGTATGAAGCTTGACCTTAGCTGCCAAACTGTCCAGCTCCCATCCATGTCAGGAATGATCCTATTCCCTTTGCCAAGTCCTTGCTGGAGGCACAATCTGTCTGACCCTACATAATTCTTCCAGACCTTACTTTCACTGACAGTTTGCCTCTCAGCTTTTACTCCACTATCAAATTTTCCATTTTTTTGGTGTCTGAACATGGAGAGCTACATGTCTATCGAGTCTTTCATAGACCTGCTTCTACTATCACTGAAACATCAGCAATAACAGTGACTACACTGGTAAGCATTTCTACTACAAAACAAAAAGTGGACTCAGGTGATTTATTTGCAGACATTTTGGCAAAAAAATATGTCACTGCAAAGCAGCAATCTTCCAACCAGCAAAAATATTTTTGAATGTAACATAAAGTTTTTCTGTAATCCAAATTAATCTGAAGACTTAATCTGGTTTGATCTCTTATTAATAACTCCCTTTGTATAGTTTCTTCCTGTCTCTGTTTTTTGTTTTCTTTTATTCTAGCAATGTAGTTACTAAACATAATGATGCTCCTTTTATCTCAAGAAGTATATGAGCTACAAATCACTGTCAGTTCAGACAGGTATTATGATGTGGATGCCATGTTGTCATATTTCACCCTAGACTGACTACTGTCATAAACAAGATACTGAGCTAAGCAATTCTGTGGTGACAATGCTAAAATTCTTGTATGTTAGCCACCTGCTTTGATTTACTTAAAATAGAGTTATCCATATTTGAGAAATTTTGCTGCTTCTAATGTCGCAAGTGAAAAAGCATAAAGCATATTCTGAGGTTTACATTATTTCAGCACAGCAGACAGACATTTTAATGCCGTTCTAGGACAAAGTTACAATGTTTGAATGTTGCAGAAACCAAGTCTAAAGAGCCAATATAATTAGACTCTCATAGAATTCATTTAGCTAGAAATAACCCTAAACTAACTTCAGTACCTCAGTACCTGTTCTAAGTAATAAGATCATCATAAACAGAAAGAAATTAATTCATTAATGTGGATCTACAGTGTTGGAGAATGAATTCACAATTGGCATACCATGATGGCAAGCCAAATTCTTAACTTCCATATGGTCACTCGGCATGATTGGTGTACTGGAGTGCTCAGCAATTTCTTGTTAACAAAGCGCTGTTGGGAGCCATAACCAACCAGCTGTCATAATTTAGACTGTGTTTGGCATGGGATCAGCCTCAGGGACAGAAAGGCACTGTTGTTCCTTTGTGTAACTTTTTTGTGGGCCTACAGAACTCATCTGTGACAAAACAACCAAAGAAAAGCCCATGCATACATTAAAACTAGTGCCCTCACATGCTTATTGGAAGTAGTTGCTTTTTATTAAATGTTTAATTTTAAAAAATACTTCAACACACCTATTTGCATATTTTTTCCCTGTGGTGGGTTGACCCTGTCTGGATGCCACGTGCCCACCAAAGCGACTCTATCACTTTCCTCCTCAACTAGACAGTGGAGAGAAAAACTATGAAAGGCCTGTGGGCTAAGATAAGGTCAGGGATATCACTCGGCAAATATTGTCATAGGCTAAAGAGATTTGGGGAAATTAATTTATTGCCAATAAAAATCAGAGTACCAAAATGAGAAAATAAAAACTAAATCATGGTTAGCCTGCCTCACTGTGGTCTTCAACATGGGCTGCAGAGAAATCTCTGCTCTGGCTCCTGGAGCACTTCCTCCCTCTCCTTCTTCACTGACCTTAGTGTCTCAGAGCTGTTTCTCACATCTTGCTCCTGTCTCCATTGCTCTGAGAAGATTTTTTCCCCCTTCTTAAATATGTTATCATAGAGGCACTTCCACCTGCACTGATGGGCTTGGTCTCAGCCAGAGGTGGGTGTGTCTTGGAGCCATCTGGCATTGGCTCTTGAGGGATTCTTGAGGCTCTTGAGGGTTGGCCTTGAGGGAAGCTTCTAGCAGCTTCTCACAGGAGCCACCCTTATAGTCCCTCCTCTACCAAAACCTTGCCATGCAAAGCCCGTACAGCAGTGTATTCCCCAAGGAAAGATCTCAGTTAAGACTACGGGTTACCTTCGATTAATTTTGTCAGACAGTGTTGCGAATGACCTATTTAAGCTCTGAGTATCAGCTCAGTGGTCAGCCTGAGATTCTAGTCCCTAGGAAAAAGACTGAACATACGGAGGATATTTATATATAAAGTTTTCCTTTTGATCTTTTCTCCACTGCTAGTAATTTTTCCTAATGATCAGGCCATGAAACAGAAAGGAAAAAAGTAAACACACAATTACTGCCTATTCCACGCTATTTCCAAACACTTGCTTTAGTAAATGGCCCAAGCACATGCTCTACTATCTATTTTTATGTCTACTGTGAAAGCAATGACCAGGGTTTGGAGCTTTGCTGTTCTGCCTTATGTTAACATTCATAGTGTTTAATCCCTGGGCATTTTTTTCAGCCTGCTCATTTTTTTGTGTTTCTAAATGACAGATATCTGGTGAGTACCTTTGCTCAGTTATTGTCATCTTCCTCTATCTAGGATCAGATGACATAAATGACCTTGAAAATGCATACTGATGACACTACTTTGTACCAAAATCCTCAAACATCAGTCCTTATTTTCCTTCTTATGCCTGGATATGGCTTCCAAAAGGATTTTCTCTTCCATCTTACAAGGGATTGTGGAGAGACTAATGATCATGTTATTTTCTGCATCATTCTTCTTGGCTTTTTTGAAGATGGATGTGAAGTTTTCCTTTCTTCTCCCATAATCACCAGGGACTTTCAAAAATGACACAGCCTTTCAGCGATGCCCACTGATGACCTCAACACCCTGGGGTGCATCCTGTCTGGTCCCATGTCTTCTGTATTTATTCAGCTAAACACTTCCATAATTCAGCCTCCCTTTGCCCTTTGGCAGAGCCTCTTCCCCAACAAAGACCAAGACTGTATTTCTGTAGATCTAATTTCTGAAATTTTTAAAACAGTGATCAAGGATATATTCAGTCTTCATCCAATACCAAATCCATTCTGGAACACTTTAAAGAAGAGGTCTTCTTTGGTGCAGGATTTACAGCTGTCTTTAGAGTAAGTCAGACTACACCAAAAATCAAGGGCAACAGTTCTCTTTAAAATACCCAGAGGACTGCAGCAGACAGATTTCACAGACAGACAATTCATCTCAAACCTCACCATCAGACCACTCTTCACCTCATCTATATACTGCCCCAAAACCTTATTCATTAGCAGAGACTAACAGA
>JAOXNG010000021.1:78695623-78709241 GCA_028566535.1 Scolopax minor
ATTGTCCACACTTGACACTAAGAACAGAAATTAAGTAGTGCTAAATCATTTCACAGTTTACTAAATAAAAATGAATAGACACCTCCCACCTCGCAGAGACTTTAGATAGACTCAGGAAATAAAGAGAGAAGTGGAGAGAGAAAGACTTCCACCTTCCACTTTTACCTGGCCTTCTCGAAGCTTCTTCTCAATTTTATCCTGTGGGATGATATGACACTGGGCCTGAACAGTTGCTTATGGGGCCCTCTGCCACCCTGCCATCCTCTCCATCAAGAAAAGAGAAAAAAAATATTTTTCACCTTAATTTAAGGCATCCTTTTCTTGTTGCTTGCATAAATATGAATTTTTTATATTGTCAACCATTCTCAAGAGATAGAATGAAATGAAGTCACTTGAGAGCTAAGGAATGACATATTGTAAGATATCACTGGCCAGATGTTATTTATCTTGGATAATACCTACTAAATCAGGATCTAAAGGAGAATAATAACTATCCATTCTGTGGTCTGGAAGCAAAGGAAGGACCTGATTAGGCTATGAGAGAGTTGTAGTGAAGTCAGAGTACATGTCAACATAAGCATCAATGTCTCATAAAATTCATGTTGTAAAATCAATTTAAATAATTGCTTCAAACCATGGCTTTAATGGCTTTAAATCCTAATGAAAGAACCTAAAACAAAAGCACCATGAGACTAATGACAGAGGACACAGCATAAACAACTAAAGGGCTTCGGGTTAGGTCTAGTTGTATTTAACAATCTCATTATTGCACAGAAAAGACAGAAAAGGATCACGGGGATCAGAAATACAATGAGGAAAAAGCATTGCATGTAGTTTTACAGTATCTAATTTAAAGAAAAAATTTCCGAGGAATAAAAAATAAAACTCATAAACCTTAGGCCTGAAATCTACTAATCACAAAGATATGTTCTTCCTTTCTGAGCTTTAAAAGGGATTGTACTGTGCTGATCTAGGGCCACCTAATAAGCACTTGCTTCTCTGCTGTCTGTGATAAATACCAATGTTAGGCAGGTGGAAAGGTATAACATAGATGTGACATCTCTATACTAATGTCCAAAGACAGAGGAGTCCTGCTGTAGGGCAGAATCAACATTAAAGACCAGTTGTATTTCCAATAGCTGTGATTTAAAAGTGATAGGCTTGTGTTTTTTACAAGCTTATATCAGCTGTAGCCATGCACTAAAAATCCTGAGGAAATATTAAATGAGAAAGACATTAAGAAAGTAATAATAGTTTTGTTTATGTCAAATTATCTCAGAGCACTTAGAAATAATGCCATTATTAATATTTACACATCCAGCTCATTTTAAATTTCTCATAAGAGCAGTTCCTCCATAATGCTGGTTTTGAGACAGAAATCTGATAAACTTAAATGGTGCATACCTGAATCAGAATTTTCTTCTTTATTGTTTGAAAAAGATAACGGAGCCTAACAAATCAGTTTTTAAGTTTAAGAAGCGCAACAAAATAGGACACACAAAAAAAGATACTGTACTATACCTATGTGTGCTTCTACAATTCAATCTTTCTTGTTTCAAGAGAATTTGTCAAGAAACTAGGTTGTGGTATAGTTTAAATGTATTTTGTTTTCAGGAATACAAAGTAAAGAAATCAGCTGTAACAGTTAATTCAGAAAGTAGCTTTTCAAATAAATTTAATAAATTTTGTTTCAAACTACATTATAACACTGTAAGAAGAAACATTTACATTTAAATAAACAACTGTTTTAAAAGTACTATGGTCTATCACATAAAACTATACTGTTATAAATATAGCATTAGAAAAGAAAAGCAGACAGAAAATTTAATCATCTAAGGAGGATCCTGCTAATCACAGCAATTAAGAGATGGATCAGTTCACTTTCTGCTTGAAACTGCTTATTTTACTACAATGCATAACAGGTAACTCTTGCCTCAAAGTTCGCATTATCTAAAATACAATTGTTTTTCACAAATCATATCCTCCCCTTTTAGAAAAAAAATGTTAAATCATCTCTGCAGCCTCATAAATGCAAAAAAAATTGTCCCTTAATTTGTAATCCATTAAACTTTAGTGAGGACAAGCACATTAGCACACCTTTAAATAAAAGCTAAGTTATATACCTATGACTGAGGCAGAAAGTTTTCAAGAAATTTCAGATCTCCAGGTAATTTAACCTGGATAACGGATAAAAATTTAAACAGCAAATCTAGCTGAAAGAGTAAGGTTTTGCAACACTAATCATACCTTGAATCAGGGAAGTATTTCTGTGAATTGCTGTCAGCAGGGAAGAATAATTTTTGCTCAGGACTAAACTTTGCCTAACATTAAAAAGAAAACCATACCCAAACAAGCCAAAAAAAAGCCAATGGGAACAGAAAAGAAAATACGGTAGATTTGTTAAAAAAAAAAAAAAAGTTCACTGTCAAAATGTGTTTTGGTTTTTTTTTCTAATTTGGATTTTGATTCTTTGTTCTTTTATCCAACTGCAATATTTATAAAATCCTTAGAAAAGCCCAGTTCCTTTGTTTTTTGTGGTGTTTTAAGACAGTAAATAGACTTCGTGAATACAACTGTACATGTTTTAAGTTAAATTCAATGGGCTAATTCCACGTATTATGAGCTTCAAAACTAAGATCCAAATTTCAGATTTTCTGGTCAGTTTGGTTTAATCAAGATACTGATTAAATGGTTAAGGGTTCAAGATGCTACACAACAGTTAAGATTTCAGTTTAATTTACTTCATGTCTTTTCTTCTTCTGGTTGGGTGGGTTTTTTTGTTAGTAGTTTTGAATTTTTTGGTTTCTCTTTTTTGCAGCACCTTGCTAATTTTACAAAGATTTCTTAACTATTTGAATTGCACTATGGCTTTAAGGTACATCCACATTAATACAGTTCCTAGGATATTGGAGACAAAAATATCTATGGCTGTAAAAACTATGCAAAAAAACCCCAAAGCAGCTGGAATCATTATCATTAATATGATAGTTATCTGGTAATTGAGTTGCAAGTCTCTAAATTTAAAATAAGCATAAGCATGATATAATTGTCTTGTAAATAGATGAGAGAACAAGACACTATTTTCATGACAAAGTGCATTGGTGTATGATATTTTATTTCTGGCAGTACAGTAAAACTAAAATAATTTTCTATATAGGTAGAATTTAAGCATATTATTTACAAGGGTTAGCTCTAATTTCATTTTTCAGAATGTCCTAAGACACCAAACTGACCTGGAGCAAACAATAGTACAAAGACAAGGCTGAATGGTATCAATCCAAAAGGAGTGGTAAGGTTCAGTAGTTGCCACAAAGGAGCTAGGGGAAGGAAATTAGATCAGCAGTTATTCTATGCCTCCTAAGTATAAATTAATCTATAAAGGAATCTATATGTTACTTGAGATCTTTGAAATCCCAGTTGCTGCTAGTTCCTTGCTTCAGTAAGAGACAGTGAATTCAATAATACCTCAAGATTATTAATATCATGCATTTGATGGAACCGGCAACACCACTGATGTGTTCATTCTGTATATTTCTACATTAATAGTCTGTGAACATCCTGCAGCAAATTTTCATATCTTTTCTGTTCACCAATTTGGCAGAAAATATTCTGGCAAACTGGATATCTGAATGTATTATTTTCTGTAAAACTTTAAAGGAAAGAGCTTTTGTTAACTGTATATAGAAGGCTACAACTGCAAATTAATGATCTGATGTAATACCTATTTATTTGAAAACTTTCAGCACAACTCATTGGGACTTAATAGCATAATGATACAAAAGTCAGGGCTTTAGAAAAAAAAAAAACCAAAAAAAGAGACAGCAATACAACCACTGTCCTTAGTAGAGTTTTACCTGATTCAGTTGGTTTGATAATGCATGGGACTACAAAATAAATTTCTTAGATTTAGGATTATAGTAAAAAGTTTTCCTACACTAACTATAGAATTAGATTCTTCTGATAAAGATCTTTCTTCATGGCACCTGATTGTATCCATGTGTTAAGTCTCCAGCAGCTGAGCTTTGAAGCAACTCTATTTCTAATCTTTTACTGCATCACAATGATGTAGTTCTTAGGGAAAAGAAGTTTAATTTCATTCTTTTGACTTCATTGTTTTGTTAATCAATTAAAATGTTTATTGTTTTCAGAAAAGGTTTCAGGAAACCTACGGTGAAGAATAATACAGTTTGTATAGTCTAATTAGTGAAATTGCACTTTTTAATAAACAAGATACCTACCTGTAATGACAATCAAATATTCTCACTAATCTTGATCTGTAGGGATTTTCTTTTTTTCTCTTTTTTATGATAGCTTGCAAAATGCTAATTTTAATAGGATTTATGCAGACACAGTTAGAGAATGTGCTCCATAGTACATGTATTCACAGCACACTTTCCCACTCTGTAAACTACAACACTTATTGCTTTTTATAAAAGAGATATAATAAATGAACTAAAAGTATACAAAGGGGTCATTACACTTCTAAAGAAATCTTGATTAAAGGAACAGATTTTAGACCAGTTGAATAGCTCTCAGGGTACTCATTTCCAGATCATGTCACTTCCAGCTAAACTTTACCCTGAATCTCAGTCCATACAGGAGATATCATTGGCTGAAAGGTTATATCATGGCTTCTGAGAAATTAGAGAAGCATTGTAAAACAATAGAGAAAAAGATTTGTCTGTATCCACTCATATTAGCCTACAGTTACAGACGATTTCAGCCTACAGTGCCTCAAGTCTTTCATAACTTCAGGAAGCTGACATTTCACTTATTCACTGTAATTAAATTAGGTTATTTTCACCATCTTTAAAATGCATTTACTACTTAAAATAGGAGCCTAATTAAGTCCAGGTTGTAAATGATTTTGCGTGTTTGATTTAGCTCTAAGTTTTATTGTTGTCTCTGTTTTGCTTGCTTTCATAAACTGGTGTTTGAAGGCATCAAAATGCAAAAAAATAAGAGACAATTTAACAGATTTTTATGATGCTTTTGGCTGTTTATTGAGGTACAAAATACTTGGTCTTGGGCAACTGCATGATAGGAATGCCTCAGCTTTACTTTAAAGCCAAAGGCAAAATAATTTTCTCTTGTAACTATATGTATCTGTAAGCACTGAAGGCAGAAGCAACTTGCTTGTGAACATCATTACACAGCATTCTAAAATGAAAAAGCAAATCTTGACAGACACCACGTGATGTCTCTTAATGTCAAAGCCCTCAGTTCTGCCCCTTGTTGTGAACTTTGGAGACACAGGAAGCTGAAGCACTGCAGAGTGCTCAGCAAATCAAATTCCATTCTGGCACTGAGCATCTAAACTGTCAGAGCAGCTTTTGATTCGGTGTGTGCTCTACTGCATTTATTTGGTTGTTAGTGTGAACAAAGCTCAAAGACCAGGAACAATTAATTTTCAATCTATTCTGAATTTCAGTGAGAATGGTGCCTTTAGATAATTAATGCTGATTCCTCCTTCACATTGCAAATAAATATCATTTGCTTTAAGCATTAATTAAGAAGACTAGGGCAGAACTTCCAGCAAGCAGTATTTTAATTTAAAGATCAGTGATGTGAGAAAATTGTTTCAATGCCTTATGAAAGATATATTATTAAGGAGGTGCGCTTTTTTTTTTTTTAAGGCAAAGATCCTCTATGTTCAGTCTCAAGCAGAGAAAATCTCTAATTCACCTTCCTAAAATTAAAGTATTTCACAGGTTTGCAAAGGGAATGAATGAAATAATCTGTCATTGAAGATTTCCCTCCAAGTCTTCTGTCCTTACTAATACCTGTTCCTTTTTTATAGCTTGCTCAGAAAAGCATTCAACTAGTATCAGCAACTGTAACCTCTCATACTGACAAATACTATCTATGATCTACTGACTTGCCAGCTCAACATCACTCTGTTTACTGACTCTTCAGTTTTGCCATTCCCTGTAGGACAATCTCTCTAAAGAGCATCCACTTGATTGATGTATTAAGGCAGGTTTTCTGCAGCAATTCCTGTGTGGACAAACATTGAAAAGTTGCTTATACTGTTCAGAAAAAGAAACATAAATATACAAGCTATCCACAAAACAAGGAACTTTCTGAACAAAAGTCTTTAAATATTAAGGCTCTAGAGAAATGATAACGTGTTGTTTGTTTCCTATGAACATGCTCCAAAAGCAGCATTTACATTCATCTACAATATAGTGATCACCCAGGGAGCCAGTTCTTGTCCCAGAGTCATTGCACTGGATCTGCTTTCTTCAGAGAGAGAAGAAATTGTAACATTCCAGTTTAAAGCTAACAAAATCCTGATCGCTTAGTGCAATTCCCTAGATGGATATCCTTCTAACTTTTTAACTGTTGTTAAAGTGACTCTTTCAGAGATGGAGTCATGAAAGCCATCATATTCTAATTTTCTGAAAGCTTGATAGAACCAATATTCTTAGTAGAGATAAAGCGTAATGAAGCACTCTCTTTCCCATAGGAAAGGCCTCCACTTATATTCTTTGATGCCAACTAACCTTCACATCTGCTATTTCCCTATTGATTGCTACAACTTGGCACTTTGGTAGAGTGTCTGTTGAGGCAATTCTATTCAATGACACCACTTCCTCTTCAACAAAAAGAGTGCAGTAAAATAGCAGTGTGTTTCCTATACCTTCAGGGGAAACGCTGTGTGCAAATTATGCAAACATGTAGTCATCATTTATATGTGTATATGTGGAGAAGAAGACCATTTGTTCCTCTTATACAGAATCATTGCCTATGTAAAATTATGCAAAGTAGTTCTGGTTTTGAATTTTTTAAGCAAATGAGGAGTCATCCTGGGTCCCACTTAAAAATCCATCTCAAAATAGCTGGTATTGACTATGGAAATAAGCTTGAAATCAGCCATCACTTAAAATATGATCCAAACATGTATTTACAAATCAATAATGTACATTAGAGAATATCAGAACAAAGAGTATAAGTTTTTTTCCTGTCCTTGAAAACAAAAACATCAAAGATTTTTTTTCAAGTAAAATGAAATAACTTCCTCTTGACACATATTACACTAATGTAATATTGCATTTGAAATTAAAATGGGAAATAATATCAATTACCTAATAGTCCTCATTAATAATGCTGTGGAAAACACCAGCATGACAAAAAGCAAAGCACCACATGTTTAAATTAAAGATCAGATATAATAATTTGGTTTCAAACAAACTGAAGCTATTAAACCATTGTTGTTTTATTTACATTTTACTTAGGCTTTCCTCTAGCACATGCCTCTGGATGTGTAATAACCAACTGATTTTCTTTTTTTTTTTATTCTTGTTGTGAAACTTCAGATTCTTTAAGCTTTAATTGCCACAATTTGTTCTGTGTCTACTCTTATTTGAAACTAGCTCTTTTTTTTTTCCTTTCAACATTTTTAGTCTTAGATTCACAAAGATATTTAAACACCTAATACCTATTCAAATCAATGGGAACTTATTTGTGAAAGAAACATCAAAAGAAGAAATAAGAAATAAGTATATAGTTCCATTTTAGGACTTTCAGGTTGTATAAATATTTTGATAGATTTCTCCCACAACAATTTATTTGCTTTAAGTTGAACCTGTACGACTTAGAAAAAAAATTATTTGAGAGCAGGACAGAAAAGAAAAAGGTTTTCACCTATTCAGTCAACTTTTCTACGAAAGAGTAGAATCAGACATAATTTGTTCTACTGACAATATTTTAGCAAAACTGTTAAAATTTCCAACTTACATTCAAATCAAAATTATGATTCACCTATTACAGTTAACAAAACAGTACCAGGACTGAGACCCATAATTGTCTACACCATATGTCAGCACTGACCCTGGAACAGTTTTCGCCCGTCCTAAGGATTAACTTTACAAATGATACCTGCACTCCACCCTGAGATAATAGCCATGCAGATGTCAAGTACATACCAAAGATTGTTCCTAATAGGGTATTTTGTGCATTATCATGCACAATTTTGATGGAAAAGAGAGTAAGCCCAGTGACCCTGACTTTAAAAATAGTCTTGGTCTGGTTTATTTACTACTAAAAATATAGCCTGAAAGTATACAAGATAGAGACATATAATGCCTTTGGAACAATATACTTCAGGTACTATATAAAGATTTCTGTATATATTTTACTTTACGCTCTAATAAAGATTATTTTATACATTTTACTTTAGTCTCTAAACAATCCATTTCAAATTTCTTACTTCAAAATGTTGGATCCGAACTGATTATTTTTAAGGCAGCTTTCAAAAACTGGAACAGTCTTCCCAAAAAGGTGGCCAATGCCCCAAACCTGTCAGTGTTGAAGAGGCATTTGGACAATTTTCTCAGTAATTTGCTCTAACTTCTGGTCTGCCCTGAAAGGGTCAGACAGTTGGACTAGTTGATCACTTAGATCTCTTCCAACTGAAGTATTCTATTCTAGTCTAGATTTAATAATTTTTCCTCTGTTTCACTTCTGAAGAAAGAAGCACAAAAAACCAGAAAAATAAAATGTGCAAAAGAGAATTAATGATTAAGAATCTGTTAGAGGGTATAGTTTGTTCTGGATGTGGGAAAATTTTATTATTTCTGTAAACATGGTTGTTAATTTTGCTGTGTCAGCCTATTAATCTCCCACATGCATGCAGAAACCCAAACATGTGATAGAAACTGGAATCAATAACTACAGTGTTGTCAGCTTCCAGCTTCAAGGTGAGTCCATGTTCTAAATATTCACTATGTCAATTATTTTCTTGCTTATTCCTGCTATTCTTTTTTAATCCAGGAGAACAAACCGACAAAATGCTTTAATCAATTTCCTCTAAATACATTAAGAGTTGCTCTAACAGTTAATTAAACTATATCACAGTTTTGGAAATCTAAGTACTATCTTAGTGGATGACAACACAAAAATGTTTGGAGCTTGAAGTAGTTTTAGAAAGTCTATATCATCAGATTTTTCATCATTTCTTGCTTAACACCTACTGAGCTTTAATAACTCAGTTGATGCAATTAGTTGAACTGTACTCTTCAATTTAAAGTTTCCATGAAAATTCTGGCATAGAATATGTCAAGATTACCACATACTTCCAACAAATTATGCAAACAACACAAACACATTACTGGGGCACAGATCAAAATCCTACGTCTGTCACCCTAATTTAATAAAAAAAAAAATAATTGGACTCATAAATGTAAAAAAATGACAAGCCATACAGCAGATGACACAGCAACATCTGTTCTGCTAGTGGAGGATAAATGTACTCAACCTCTAATATGACCAAGTTTATAGACTTACATGAGCAAAAGAAAATTGAGGATTGTGATTATTGTTTGTAATTTTTACTTTTGTTTCTGGGGTTTTACAATCACTGGCTAAATTTTAGAAACAGTCACTGCGAACAGTTCAATCTTTTAAAATATGACTTTTACAAATGCAGACCAGAATTTTGGCCATAGTCCAGCTCATACTGTAAGCCAAAATGTGAACCTTTTCTGTGATTTGAAAGAGATTTCTCTTTTTGGTTTTTGTGTTCATTTCAGTGCCAATATCAAAGAAAAGAAAGTTTTCACAGCCTTTAAACCAATAATCTAAAATAATGCAAGTATCCCCACAGTGCTAGTTAAGTCAGACAGTTTTATTATGGATTAGAATTATTTGTAATATTCCCTGTAAAATTAATTTGCATACATAGATAGTTTTTAATCACAGCTTCTCCCTACAGTCATACTGCAGTTTATACATTGTTCAAATGTATACTTGAGAGGAGAGCAGGTATCTACATTTTAGAGTGAGGAGAAACCTGCTCTACATGTTTCAAAACCCACACCTTTCCTAAAAACAATAAATCATCTGCAGGGGTCTCTTTTCCGGCTTTGAGACCAAAATACAGGAACTTCTTATGTCTTCCTATTAAATTCTCTCAATCAACAGTAGATTTTTGGAATTATTAAGAAATTTATTTTAAGTATTTAGAATTAAGCTCTACCTTGGAAATTAATCCAGAAATCCATTATTAGCTGAATAAGAATGTAAAAAACAATGGTCTTAATATTGATTATGAGATGAGCCTTGTAGTTTCCCTTCTATTCTCCTTTCATATTTGATGATCTGATTTGAAAAGACA
This sequence comes from Scolopax minor, assembly GCA_028566535.1. Taxonomy (NCBI): domain Eukaryota; kingdom Metazoa; phylum Chordata; class Aves; order Charadriiformes; family Scolopacidae; genus Scolopax; species Scolopax minor. The sequence continues at coordinate 78,705,741 of JAOXNG010000021.1, forward strand.
GGCATCGAGACAGCCAAATGTTCTTCATTATGAACAGGCTGTCCAAAAACCAAACCAAACCAAACAAACAAAAAAACCAAAAACAAACAAACAAACAAAAATACCTCCTTAATTTTAGAAAAGGCATTTCTTGCACGTGGCAATGAAGCTATAAGTGAAATATTCAGTGTTCCTTTTGCTAACTTCTGATTTTATGGGTAGCCCAAAAGCCCTGAGTAGAATACCATTTTTGGATTGCACATCTATAATGAACTATGTTTAGCACTTCAAGAAGCAAAAGCTGCATCAGAAATACTAGCTGTAGCCATGAAATAAATTAAGGAAACAAACTGTTGGTTTTGTTCAATCCAAGGAAATTCCTCAACAATTCAACCTGAATAAAAAGACACTTCTATGATAACTGTCTGGATAGGCTTAGATTGAAGTTCTTGCATCAAAGAAACTATTCTCAGAGCTTCTTTGCCAGATAAGGTAAAAAGGTGAAATAAGGGCTAGACAGCCCTCCCAACAAATCACAGAAAATCCCCTTTAGGGATGTGTCTTCCTTTTTCAGAAAGCGTAAATGTATGAAAGAGTACATGAAACTTCTATTAGACAAGTCATATAGGAGCTCCTTAAGAGTTCTGGAAGATCTCTTGTAAGTCTAGGAAGATAATTGTTTCATGTCAAAAAACAAAAACTGAAAGACAGAGAAACAGAAAGATAGCGAGAGCAACAGCAAGACCTCCAGAATATTTGCTCTGTTTTATAGCTCATTGAGAAAAGAGCTGATTAATTAATGTATGGATACGGAAAAATGCTTAAAAGACATCCATATCCAATAAAGCTTATGTAATTATTACCAGAAGTGTATTGCAAAAAGGGTGGTTTAACCAATCTCAACATATAGTGTTTGGAGCAACGAGTAACTCTGGAGAAGAAATTCATCAGTATAATAAGACTTCAGGTGGTGTCCAGGGCAATTCTGGCACTGGAAATATTTCTCTACACAAAGTAATGCTAATGCAGTTCAACAACATCTCAGTAGTATCATATATAAACTGACAAGGTGGAACCAAGAGTTCACCTCTGCTAATGAACAGAGGCTTTCAGGCTGCTTCAGTGGGCAGGAACGCAATACTGAAGGTTGTTCATATGGCAGGATCTCACACAAAACTGGCTAAACTGAGAGACAGTTCACTCTGGAGAATTGTTTCTGAATTATATTCCCGGGATGAGTCATAGATCAAATCTGCAAACTTTACATGGCCACATGGTGATAGATCTATTTCCTTTGAAGAGAAAGTTCTAAGGTTTTTTCAGCCTCTGATAGTTGAAAATGTTCTCAAAAGTACTCTCAATTTCCTAAATAAACCCTAACTCTGAAATCTGTCTTTCCTGAAGAATGCTGTTTGCAGTTGAAGTTTTCTCTATGATCTAGCTCAGTTCCCTTTTCCACCTTGCTCATGATCTAAAGACAGACATAAAGAGAAAAAAGCTGAAAAGAGGAAAGGAAAGTGTTCTTGCCCTGCCTCCTGGGGGAAAGCAGGAGAAAGGTGATAATTAGATAATAAAAAGATAGCAATTGGGTTATGCATTTCTGAGGAAAGAGTCTTGTAGCCAAACCTATGGTCAGAACCCAGAGTTCAATCATTCTCTTACAACTGATCCTGCCAGCAGGGCCATTACAGGCCCTAAAGAGGCCAGAGAGTGAAGCACATCACATGGGAGAAAGGAAACAAAATGGTTTACTAGTTCAGACAAAACTTACAATAGTACTTAAAGTCAACATACATTTTCCTAATGCCCACTTTTAATTTGTTTTTGGTATTGATGTCTCTCTTCAGCTTCCTTTAAAAAATAACTAGTGGAGACTCAATTAATATGTTAAATATTTAATTCAATATTTTAGTTTTTGTGAATAACTAATCTTGTTTTTAGGTTGAAAGATATTCTTTGACAGGACTCTGAAAAGCATTTGTATTTGTTTCATTGGTTTCTAAGAGCTGTAGCTGGAGACAGGTCTAAATTATAAACATGAACACTGTGATTTTGGAGCATAACTATTAATAATACCACATTTTCCAGCAGCTTAAGAGTGCTTACTATCTGGATATAAGGTATAATGCAGTATAAATCTTTACAGAAATTAGAAGTTGACTAGTCTTTGTGCTCATTTTTCAGCCCATAATGTAGGAACAGGGAAAAGGGTACGAGGAGTGAAAAATGGGGAATGGGGAAAGGGAAGGGAAAAGGCATGGGCATGACCAAGGCAAAAGTGGAGAGGTAGTAGATTTCTACCACATTCCACCTATTTAGTTTCATGCTTCAGCGAGATGGAACAGGCAGTGAAACATATGCTCTCTGACAACCCTCGAGAAGGGAGAAGGGTCAACACAGCATTTCAGGCACTTTGTCCCAGTACCTAGAGAGCTGGTTGAAATAAGGTCCTTTATGGGAAGTAGTTCTGCTTTCTGCCCTCAGATTCCAAAAAAAAGAACTTAATGGCACCAAATTTATCTGTATTTCTTCTATTTAGGATTCAAAATACACTGCTGCCCTTATAGTCTGTGTTAATGTATGTTCTAACTTACCTACCTACCTACCTCTACCTTGATCTTTTAAAGGTTCCTTGATCTTTTAAAGAAATAAGTAGAACTCAGTGTTTTGAGGTCTCTGGACAAAGCCTATATCTCATTCTCACAGACTCTTGTCATTGCAAATTCATTTCTTATATCTGTATGGAGTGACAGACCTTGCTTTACATATTTGCAGCTGTGCCTGCTTTTTTTTTTTTTTTTATATTCCAATTAGTAGCGGTTACCTGAGTAGGTATTCCTGCAAAGAGGAAAAAATGCATTTCAACAGCATGTGTTTCTACCAGATAGGCCCAAATTGTGATGATCAAAAAGAAGAAAAATAACCAACCAGATTGTATGGTATTTATATTGAATTTCCTCTTTAGTCAAAACTGCCACATGTTTTTATGCATAAGAACAAGTCTGTATTTGTTACATTCAAATATAATTTATCTATAAAGTGAAATTTTAAAGCAACATTAACTTGTATTTTTGATATCTGCTACCCATTATTTTTTAAGCATTATCCAGATCAGTACATGGAGGCTGGGACTCATAAACTTGTCTTCCATTAGTCACTGTCACTCCATGGATATTTGAGAAGCTCAGAAGTGGTATTTCTTTCATGTTTGACTTACAAGAATCCCACTAAATAATTGATATGCACTGGCAACTTTTGCAGCATTCAGCTAAACGTTCTATGTCCATATATGCCCATGTGCTTGTACATACATACTTATTTTTTAAAAAGATAAATGTCACTTGCCTATTCCAATGTTCAAACTCAGATTTGAAAAACCAACTGACTTTGTGCATGCCAATGCTAACATCACTCACAACAAATGAATGACATTCATACCCTTTTTCTTGATGCTATTCTTTCATTTCAAAATTTCCCAAGGGAGGTGGTTACAAAATGGCTAGGGTAAAAAGTGGGGGGAGA
>JAOXNG010000021.1:78710387-78715387 GCA_028566535.1 Scolopax minor
GGGGGAGAGGATGGGGGTGGGGGTGGAAGGCAGGATTGAAAAGGGTCAGCAGCATGGATCTTTGTGGAGAAAAAGCAGTGCAGGAAGAAATGGAAGATATTGTAGAAAAGTAAAGCTGAAGTAGAAAAATGTGTCCTGAAGAAGGAAAGAAATTGGCAAATGTAAATGACAAATAGAATAGTCCATCAGATAATTCTAAGGTGTACGAGTCAGCTTTCCTGAATTACTCCCATCTGCCTCTCACCAAGTGATCTCGAAAAAGATACATTCCCCTTTAGTACTTCAGCTTCCTTATCAGCAACAAGGATATAAAATACACAACTCTCACAGTGAGATAAGACATTTAATTTGCGATACAGAAGTAATGACACTAATCTACTGCTATTAGAGAAAGAAAAATTACTTTGTTTTTTACTACTTGGTATGCAAATTTCAGAACTGTCTTTCATTAACAAAACAGTCACTGGGGTTTCAAGAAACCAAGAGACCACAGAAATCAGAGACAATGAAAAATCTGAGCTTTTTTATCCAAGAACAGCTAGTGTGAGATAAGTACCTTTCATGAAAACAATAAACGATTGCCAGACAGGAAGGAAAACAGACTTCTGAAACTTGAAAATGGTCAATAGTGACAAAAGCAGTCAATAAAAAGGAAGAGAAGTTCATAACTAAGAAAAACTCAAATTGAGTACTCAATTTGAGTACACTTATCAGTGTACTACTGAAGTACAAGCCTAGAAGCAGATAAGGCTTAGAATTTGCTTTTAAATTTATTTCTTTCTAATTCTTAGAAAATAATAAGGTTTTCTTTGTTATTCCCAATGAAATGGCCCACCAGACCTACCAGGCATTGTAAAACCACTTCTTTTCCATGCTCAGACTGGATAAGTAGATCTTAAAATGAGAGAGCACTGACAATTTCCACCACTTTTTGGCTTCTAGAAGGGGTTCTAATGTCCTGTTTCTCAGTCTATGAGGAGACATTCAATGACCTGGAGGACTTAATAAAACTTTGGAGACAACATTCTCCTTTTTCAAAATAGCTATTTCACTGGGATATTTGAGTCACAAAGGTAACAGCATTTTCAATGTATATCCCCTGTACCCTCCAAGATTTTTAATTTAGCAGGTTTTAATCTAGCAGTTAGTTTGTCTGATTCCCTTTTAGGTTCTCCTTCAGCTTTGGCCAGGTTCCAAAGTTTTTTTAAGAAAGAATTCAATGGACTGCTATATAGATAATTTATGCAGAAATTACTGTCAGTTTCATGGGCAGCTACTGAGCCTCGCTGTGATTGGAACTAATAACTATTACCGAGATATGATAATTTCATTTCACATTAGAAAACCATCTGGTGCCTTCATTTCTTGTTGTAACATAATGCCATTGTTTTACTCAATCCATTCTCATTAAAACAAGATAAAGCAGCTAAGGAAAAACATACACACAGATGATAAATTTATCCTCTCAATCATCTTTTGCAACCTCTCCCAGAAGTCATACTCTCATAGATTTTTGAAGTACAAGGGGACTACTAAAATCTAATCTGAGTTTTTGCATAATGAAGGTTATCTATTTCATTGAGTAGCCTCTACATCAAAAGCATAATGTGTTTGGGCTGTGCTGTATCTATTTTCCTCACATTGTCTGCATGTGATGGATGAATCCAGCCCAGTCCTAGATAAGTTGTAACAGTGGTTAATTACTCTTGCTCTTAAGAATAAGCACCTTATTTCTGGCCTGAAATTGCCTAACTTCAGCTTTGAAACATTGGTTCTCATTATGCCTTTTTCTGCTAGATTAAACAGTCATCTGCTGCCAAAAGACTCATTCCCATTAAGGTACTTACAGACCATGATCAAGTCACCTCTTAACCTTCTCTTCAGCAGATTAAACAGACCAATCTTCTTTAGCCTCTAACTACAATGCTTATTTCCAGACCTACAGTCATTCTTTCACCTTTAATGAACTCTTTCCAATTTTAAACATATTTTCGAAGTGTGGTCACCAGAACAGAACACAATAGTTCATTAATAGTTTCCCTAATAACATATAAAAAGGCAGTGTTACTTCCTACTTGATATTCACTTGTCCATATGTCAGATAATATAGTATATGCCATTTAAAATTCTCCTTTAGCTTACTGATAAAACAGAAAGTATTCTAAAAGGAATTTAAAATGTGAATATTTATCCTGGTTTTTTACACACAATGCAGAAAACATTCACAGGTCTTCTGTTTATGTACACTATCTATCCTTTTCGGTACTATCTTTGTCCATTGTCACTTCTTTCACTTAAGATATTTTTCTGATAGTTTTTAACTTCCTTTATCAGTTGCATGTTCTTAAGCACTTTTTATAATATTATTTAGAAGTAGTATCTATGAGCTGTTCAACTCCACTAGTACCTTTTGAGGAAATTCCACTTAGTCGTATTTTAATATATTAAACAAAGTATATTGGCTGAACTATAAGAAAAGTTGTAGCTACTTCTGATACTTAAGTTTGGATCTATTTAATTAGGTAAATAATACCAATCATACTACTAGATAAGATAGTGTACATCAGTATACAACAGAAAAATATTTGTAACTATTTGGTTGCTAGATGGAAGAGAAGTTCTTAACTATCAGTACATTTTCATGTCATAAAACAATTGTGAACCATGACCTTTTCACAGATAAAGCCCAGAAAATAAGCTTGTTTAACAGAATAAACCTTAATATGACCTAACATGTATTAGCTGAATAAAGGAGTCCCATGTTTTGTTCTGATTTCTTTTTCGTTCATAGTGAAGGAGAATTCATTAATGAAGTAAAAGCAATACCAAATTAAGTAATCTGACACTGTAACTCCATTGTGTATAAATCTAGGTTATTTCAACTTCAACCAAAATTCTTCTGTGAACAATGTGCAATTGCTATTTCATTAGAAGTATGTCCTCTCTATCTCTTGGATACAATATACTAGATAAACACAAAAATATATCTAGATAAATAGAAACAGAGGAAGGAAGAGAGCAGACAGAATTTTGCAGAAAATGGAGCACTATATTAATATGCAGAGGGAAAAATAATCCAGAGAAAGAGAAATAGTCTCTGTGTGTTTAAAAAATGTCACAGATTATGTGCACACAAAAAAGGAAAAAGAGTGAATAAGAGAGAAAATTAAGGAGAAGGAAAATTAAAAGTTACGAAGATGCAGAGAAAAATGCTTCTGGCAACCACAAGAAAAGACATTGGTACTTTAAACTTGCTTCCTAATATTTAAGAGTCCATAGTTCAAATCTAAATTACAAGAAGTTCAAAGTTTTCTGCTTCCTTTGCAACATTGCAAATCCCCCAAAGGTGATTTTCAGTTGCATTTGATAGCAGTGGGAATCATATCCATTGCTCCTCAGCAAGGTGCACAAACTTCCCTGCCACGATCGGGACACAGTATCTTTTCAAACAGAATATAAAGCTTACCTTGAAGAAAGTCATGGTTGCTCCATCTTCAACTGCACCGTACTCTATCTTTGTCTGCTTGGCCAAATCATCAGCAGAATCAATAGGAGATTCCATGCGTTCCACTGTCAGAAAGGCGGCTAGGTTAGCAGTGTACGAGGAAATGATGATAAGTGTGAAAAACCACCAAATGCCTCCCACTATCCTGGTGGAGAGGGCTTTGGGCATGAGCTCAGAACCTAACGAAAACCAGGGGAGAAAGGTGAAACCAATGCACAAAAACCAATTAATAAGTGTTCAGCACTTTTTGCCACAGTGGGGAGATGGAATCACTGTGCAAAAGAATCTTTAAGCTACAGGCTTACATGTACTGCTTGTACAAACACACACAACTGAAATGAAAAATAAGAACTGATTACACTTATAAAGACAGATATTTTTTTTTTTGAGCTGTGGGAATCAAAAGATAGTAATGGGAGACTCAATGATCAGTGCCTTTTTAAAATTTATAAATACATAGGTATATATAACAATGTTTAAAAAAGTAGTTACTTGAAGTGGCTTTCCAGAAAATAATCTTAGCTGGACTGAATCTTTAAGTTAATACTAATATTGAAGCTCATATACAGTTCTTTATCTTCAAGGCACTAAATAAACATTATTTAAGGATTTTGTAAAAACTTACTTGAGTAAATAAAAATAAGCTATCAGTGAAAGAAACAGGTATGAAATAAAATATTTGACATCTGAAATGCACAATCTGCAATCTATTATGAATACACTTCTAACTTTTGACATTTGCATTACTGTAAATGTTTATTTGACTGCTTAGATAAAAAAAGTAATATCTCCCATCTCTATAGTTAGCCCCACAATTTCAGATAAACATGGGTGGTTATACCACACACTTAATTTGATAGAGCAGCAATGAAAATATTAGACTGCTATGCATAAACTAGATAAAGATAGATTATAATGCATTGCTGGAGTTGCCTGCTCATGGCACTAAAGAATGCAGGGGGTGATAGACATTGTATAGTAATTTGCATAATTATTAATGCTAATTTAGAGTCTAATGAGATAAATTGAAGCACATGAACTCCTCTTGTGCCTAATTACTAAAAATAAAAAAAAAAAATCAATGTAATTTACAACCACAAATATTTATTGTAAACGAGCATATATAGATTTTTTTCCATAACTCTAGAATTGAATGGAATGAAATTTCTAATGATGTCAAATAAACAATTTCAAGCTTCATTGCAAGAACTTTACATAAAATCTTTTAGAAGTATCCAGAAACTTGTTTTCAAAGAAACAGTTTTATCATATCCACTATACCATCATACCAAAATAATCACTTTTTGTTAATTGGTCACTATGGTTGTTTTAATATCTCCTGGGTAAAATGGAATGAAGGCAAGATGGACTATTTTATTACTGTTAAATTTTAGTGTTCATATTGAATTACTTAAGGAACTGGTCCAGCAAGGTAACACATCTTCATATAAATTAAAGATTATGCCAAACTTCCAACGTCAATGCCAAAAAAGAA
>JAOXNG010000021.1:78720387-78727697 GCA_028566535.1 Scolopax minor
GTTAGTCACATCCCATAGTCCATATTTTTAGAATTCTGTTGGGGTTTTTTTATTTTTATTTTTCACAATAGAAGGTATAAAATGTATAAAATGTCAGGTTTGGTTTTGTTTTGTTTTACAGATACTCAGTAGTGTTTAAAAATGCATAAGAAAATATAGGAGAAAAGAAAGTAAGGAATACAAAATTGGCCTATTATGGATAAATGTTGTCCCACCTTATTTTAATGTCTATTATTAGATTGTCTGATGTGAGAATCTTGTACTACAGATCATTCAATTATTTTATGAAATATATATATATAAGTTTTATGCTGTTTTTCCCATTGCAGTAAATATTTGCAAATCATAGAGTTATAGAATAAATTCAGGTTCATTCAGGATGTCAGAGAATCCAGCATCCTGCTCAGGGTAATGTCAACCACTCACTGATTACTAATTCAGAACACGAGGTCCAGTCAGGTTTCAAAAATTTCCAAAGACAAAAATTCCACATCTTTTCTGGATAATATCTTCCTGTGTTTAATTATCCTAATAATGATTTTGTTTCTTTATGTCATCCTGGAATCATCCTTTTTAAAAAATATAAAGCACTATGCTGCTTTGGAAAGACCCTAATTCCATCTTTTTTGATCAGGTCCTCTTATTAGTGAGTGCCTAGTAGGAAAACTGTCTGATGATAAAAAACTCCTCTAGACCCTCTTCACAATTCTTTTGCACCACACCCCAAGCAGTTTGCTAACCTTGGCTCAAGCTTACTCAAGTACTGGGGGGTCTAGAACAGCTCACAGTATTTAAATTTGGTCTAATAAATGCCATGATGGGAATAATTCCTTGATTAACTGACTACACTCCTACTAATGTAAATGCAGATCACTCCAACTCAATCAAGAAGACAAGCATAACACAAAAAGAAAACTCCAGTACTTGAATAAGCTGATGTTATCTTACCAATGGTTGATAAAAGGTATTCTTCCCATTTACCCATTTCTGAGTGTTTATTCTAACATTTCAGATACAGTCTCTACATAATCTTTAACACCTTCAGGTGTTTTAAATACTTGAAAAAGAAGGCTTTAAATGAGCTTACAAAACCTCTGCTTTTCTTCTTTGCTGTAGCCCACTGAAAAGTAAGAATTATTCTTCTAAAACTATTGGCTAGTACAAGTAATGTTTGGATGTCAACAGTCCACAGAAAAGGGAAGAGTTGTGTCAAACACATTTCTACTTTTGTGACATTAGAAATTAAAATTAGTATGCTCCATGAGTAGATCGAAGACCTGTATCAGAATTGTATAATTTAATTTGTAAATTGTTCAAGACAGACTATAATTTATTCAAGCTCTGTATTCATATAGTGTGTCGAGTAGCCTTGATTCTACAGGTCTGCTAAGTAAAAATAATAGTGAATATTTTAAAAATAAGAACAGTTCTTCTGAAAAATCTGCTCAAATCATTCTCTAATCAGATACCGGATTTTTCAGTGCAGTCTGTGAGTGTATGGGAAAATAATCCCATACTGTCCGATGAGAGAGAATACCACATTATGTTTGGCATAGAGCCATCAAGAAGCAGTGTAAATGAAGACTGCCTGTACTTCATACTATGCTGTCTTCTTGTGGAACCTCTCAGGGCTCCTTAAGTGCAATGCACATGAAAGAGATCAGCTTCAGCAAAGCTGCTTGTCTATATCCTATGGAACATGGTATGCAGGGGCATAAAGTGACATTTCATGACTCCAGGCTTTGAGATCCTACAAAGTTCTGTTCAAACAACACTCTGCTAGTCCTATAAGGCAAGATCTCTATTGACAGCATCAACTAAGAGGTCCTTTTTCAGGCATAAACTTTCCAGTTGTCCACATTGAGAATGCATGCTTTCAGACTCAATAGCAGTCCATCTTGAGTCTGTTTGGCTTAAGGACCTGGTATGGTATCAACTGTGCTCCACAGCTAGCACCTCAGCCTCCCTTTTTATTTAGGAGCTTGTTTTTGCTGGACACAGGACATTTTCTTGCCATGATGATACAAGATTTTATTCATTAATTCTTGACCTGCAGACACACTCTCCTCTCCAGTGTCCATAGTTTAAGACAACTTAGGAAGAGACACATAGCTAATTCTGGATAAACTAGAGCAGTTCCTGCAGTTTTGGTCAGTAAATAAAGATAGTCTTACAGGGCTCAGTCCAGATGACCTTAAACATGACTGAATACAAGGTTTTGTGCTCACCAACTATACTCAGTGCAGTACATTCTGTCACACACTGACTGCTGCTTTCATAAAAGATGTGTCTAACATTCTGTACAAATATATTCAATTCAAGGCTGCTGAGAACTGACGTATAAAAGTGTACCCTCCACCAGCTTAAGTAGTTCTCAGCTCAAAAACCTGTCAGTTTCTCTCTAATAGTATTTTATTTTAAAAGGAAATTAATAGTCATGCTTGGTACAGATTTTAATATCTGGAGTTAAGGATATTTTTAACTTAAGCTCTTTTTTATGGAGAGCAATAAAACATTAAAAAGAAAAGAAAACACAAAGCCTGCAGTTTAGAGGGAAGAGCAAATGGATTAGTGGAGTAATATTTGCAATTGGTTTTTCATTATACCAACATGTGGCTGTCTGGGAGTATTACACAGAACTGAATTTAAATCCCTTGTGACCACACTTATCCTTACCGGATAAAGACTGATTGGCCCCATTACCAATATTTACACATGATTTTATCATTCTGTGATTTTTTCTGATATTTGCAAAACAGGTGTGTGCTGTCATTAAGTCATATACAGCATGTTATCTGTTAAATTTCTACAGAGAGCTTTCACCAAAAATCTAAAATGGTGTCTTTTTTTTTTAAGGGTGGGGAAGAGTGCACAGATTTCTGATATTCGTGTTGTTTTTTTTTTCCTGAGGGTCAAAAACCAAAACACGTGGGATCTTTAAATCACAGGTTGATACCAAATATTTAACTAAAAATCCATAATAGTTATCAGTTACTTTTTTAGTGACTGGAGCTTAATTCTTGTTTAAAAATCCACACTGACTTACAGCTTTTCACCCTTATCTTGGACATGTTACTGTCTTCCATTCTGTCCCAAATAAAAGTCCCATAATGAGTATGGAAAGGCTAAGAAAAAAAATCTGTATTTTATAGGATAGTTTGAAATCACAAGACAAAAATCAAATGCAGTAAACAGAATTCTTGGTCTGATGCAGTCAGAAGGAATACTTCCCTATATTCAAGAAATTTTGAGGAATTTCAAGCAGTGGAAGGGAATACTGATTTTTAAGTATGGTGCAAGTATGACTTAAAGGAACAAGTATGACTGAAAGGACTAATGAGATAGCTTACTGGTAACTTTGTTAAATCTATTTAAATTGCATTATTTTCAGCAATATTACACTCAGACGATGCTGTTAATGCAGTTTTGAAAATGAACATGTAAATCAATTAAGAAAAAATGGTGCCTACTAAAATATCTGAAACATGATGTATAAAAGAACAGACCCTGCGTAGCTCAGCAATATATGCCATAGACACAGATAGCACACACAATGTGCAGACTATTCTAGCATTATTTCCAACCTGCCAAATTATCCCAGTTACCTTTTCTTCATTCCCTCACTTTCTTTGGATAAGGATTATGAAGAAATCTTGCACAATCAGACCAAGTGGGCAGACAAGGGTTTCTTGCTTTCACAGCAAAACCCTCAGCAAAAAGATTTCACAAGCTGTAAGCCTTCATCTAATAAGCACAATTTGAGAAATGAAAAGAATCTTACCTCATCTTCTCCATGAACTGCTGAACATACTGATTCAATACCAGATATTGTTAAATACAACAATGTGTCAAGGTATTCATATGAGATACTCTTAGCTCTAGCAAATTACACATTCTCCCATTCACCAGAGCAAAGAGAAAGAATTATTCTTCTAGACATTGTTTTTCAGGGCTTCTATACAGGCTTACACCCTCAATCCAGATCTTACTGCATAAGAACTGACAATCAGATTTTAAAACTTTTTCAAGAATATCCAGGATATGAGACAGATGCTTTATTATAGTTTATTACATTACTCAACAATAAAACATGTCTCTTCTTCAGAAGGAACATGGCTATCTTTAGGTACCCAGCAAAAGAGAAAGTCTAAAATGTAAATGTCTCCACATAGATGACATAAGACTAGTCATCATCTGAACGTCTTTCAATGGCTTGAAGGTCAAACAGAAAAATAAAAGAGCCCACACACAAATACAGACCATTATTTTCTATACAGAATTGACTCCCTTCACCCACCTCTTTTACTTCTGCTAAATCTTGTACACATTTTTCCCTCTTCTCTTTCTGCTGTATCTCCAGCTACTTCTGGAATACTTATAAAAGCTTTAGAAATATTATATACAAATGAAACAGTGATACTATCAAGATATGCATGAAATGAACCTAAGTAACCATGTAATCTTAGTGTGACCCTCTTCAGCTACTGCCCTCCCCCAATATTTGTTGTGTTCACTTGTTCTGTCATGTCTACAATTATTGTATGCTTCTCCATGCAGAAAACACATCTTATTTGCTCTGTGATGTCTGTCACATATTTTATACTGTGCTATTTATATTTAGTTCTAGGTGAGAAAAATTCTTCTTCAGTCCATGATATTTTTCAGGTTTTCAAAGAAATCTTAATCTGTATAAGAATATACAATCTTTCAAGTTGAGAGCCACAAACTGTTGCATTTATGGGAGTATACTTGAGAGAAGTACTGCTACAGACTGGCTTATGCTTTTAACCCTTCTGTAGACATCTACTTCTGCCCACAGTCAGAGATAAAGTATTTGGATAAATGAATTAAAACTTCATTGCATCCTTGGTATTTTCCAGGGAATGGAGAAAGTCCAAATTCAACTCCTTGTTTTCCTTCAGTCAGTAATTGACAAAACCAGGAAAAAAACATTTACTTGTTTGTGAGGGGCACCTGTTTCTCCTTCTACTATCTTCTCTTATTTTGACTAGAAATTCTATTAAAAGTGTGAAAGTTTAAAAAAAAAACAAAACATCATATTTTCTAGAAATGTTTTGTTATGACACATTTTCGACTAAAAAATTACATCACTTACAATTCCTGGATAGCTCAGGTTAAAAAATTGTGTCATGAACAACAATACACTTGTGGAGAGTTAAAATACAGGTAACTACTTTTCCTAAGTTTGAATCAAACCGTATCAGCTTATTACAGTTTGAAGACAGTCATAAAGAGCAGAAAAAAATATAGCAAGACTGTGTGTTCAGACACAGACTTTCTCCCTGTATTTCCTTTTTATTTGTTCAGGCTGCTTCCAGTTCAGCATGCTTGCAGCTTTTTGCAGCTTTTATCCTAGAACGATACATTTTGGTCTCTGTGTGAAATATGGATGGTAGTTAAATTAAATCAGTCTTTTATACAACAGCATGTTAAACCATAAAGATAGTCATGTATTATTCTGCCTGTTTCTTAAATATGTATAAAAAATAACAATTTAGTTACATGCCTGATATCACGAGGAGCGAAGGGATAATGCAGGGTAGCTATCAACATGCTGCTGCATCATATGTCTAAAACTGTGCACCAAATAAGTGCTTCTAATGCAGGAGTTCATATATCTTTCTGTGATAAAATTGTCCCTACATATAGGTAACATACAATATAGTATGTTAGGCTGTAATTTAGGTTCTACTAATAGTCATCGATTAAGAAAACTGTGGAAAATAATTTTTATCCGTTAAGTCTTTATAATTTGGCACTTCATATAAAAATCCATGGATGCTGTGTTCTGATATAATGTGTTCTAAAATCTCATATTTAGAATTATTTTAATTAAAATAGGCAGTAGTTAGAAAACACTCATCTTATATACTAGGATTTTACTCTAATCTCAAAGTTTGCCAATACTATTTCTATATTACAGCAGTTAATTACTTCAGTGCTGCTTTTTTCAGTTAATTTTATAATTTTCAAATGAATTTACTGACAGTAATGTCAAAATTACAATGAACAATCTGGCAGTACAAGTTGTATTCTCAAAAAGGCCTTTATTTTTTAATAACTTATTCTAAAGTTGAGGGGCTTCTTCCATACATTCTCTGGGAAAATTCTTCTAATAGCCCTAAGTTAAAGTAGTAGTAAAAACCACTGAGGATATCTTCCTGTCTTTCCCAGAAGTATGAGAAACTTCTGGGGAACTGTATGAAATAATCACAATTGCTGGTATTTTTGGGGATTTCTCAGATAGGCTGCTGTCCTAGGGGTAATATTTAAATGTACTGAGAGCATGGTCATTCTTAAAAGCTGCAGTTCAAATTCTCCAGCTAATACTCTTCCATGAAATAAGAATTCATCACATCTTCCCTTTCCATGTTCCTGAGTAATAAACCCATAGTGATTAAAACAGCAACCCTGCCAAGTGTGGATAAACCCAGAGTTTACAAAGGCAAACATAATGAGTTGAATCCTGGAAAGGTAATACATCTTTAGTGATCACTAGAAAACACAACCAATCTCTGCCAAGATAAACTCTCCTTTACATTTGCAAAGAGAAAATTGCATGAATTAGGAAGAGGAACTGCCCCAAAGGTATGATTTCTTCAACTGTGATGGCACAGACTATAAAAGGAGAGTTGTATTCTCTGTCTTTATTTTTATTGCTGCTGCTTACAATATCACTCTGTATCCCCAAACAAATTCAGTAAACAATTTACTGAGCTGTGGTGCTCCAATTGTTTGGGTATAAGTGGATATTGCTTTTTAGTATATTGTAAAACAAGAAAACAACTGTAAATGCTTTGCATTCTCAGTGCCATGTCTCATGGAAATGCTAAACAAATGATCATAATTTTAAAAAATAAGATATTGAATATACAACCAGAAATTACGAGTACAACTGAAGATCAGTTCTGATTAAAATTGAATGAACTGCTTCTAGATAGGTTAGCTGGCCAGATTAAGAGCAGGTTTTAGTCCACTTTGAATATGGCCAGAATATTAACAGGAAAGAAACCTCTGAAATCCAACGTTTTTGCAAGTCTTACATTCAAGAAATTGTAAGGTTCCTGTTCTACGCTTAAAGAAATCAAAAACATATTCTGGATTTAGACCAGCTGTAGAGATAAGTCTGCAGTTTTGCTTCAGGCTTTAGAAATTTACACAATGAAATATAACTTGCACCAGCATCAAGAAAACCCAAACACATAGCAAACCGAAGAATTAATTTGAAAAAAGAAAAAAAAACAAATGAGAGAGAGAGAAGGGGCAAGGGAAACCAAAATTTTGAATAT
>JAOXNG010000021.1:78857356-78870101 GCA_028566535.1 Scolopax minor
CCATTTAAATACAGTATCCAAATGGTGTAAAGTGACTTTAATGGAGGCAGAGTTTTAAGATACGTAATCCAGAAAAATTTATCTTTTTAAATATATTTAATACAGCTTCTTATTACCAGCTTTGAAGTCCCAAATTTTAGCAGGTTTTTCAGTCTTGTAATTGAAGCATTGGAGAGTAATCAGAACATTGTGTGTATATGCATGTATTTACAGATATTACTGCATTAGGGCTTTATGCCACCTGCAAACTGCAATACTGAAAATGCACTACAATTAGCAGCGGTTATGTGAAAAAGAGTTTGAAGATATTGTGCTGATTTAAATTATTTTTCTATTATTAATCTTGGTTCCTGCCAGAAAAAAAGATATCCCTGTATCAGTAAAATAAGGAAAAGTATCTGGTAACTGACTTCAGTAGCAGTTTTGCCAAAGCAAATTTTGTTTAACAAGCCCTTTGTCGAGAAATATAGCTCCCCTGTTTAGAATAACTAGTAGAAAATTTAAAATATAGATTCATTAAAAAATAGATTCATTAGAGCAAGCTACCAGTCATCCACAATAGTATTAGTATTTGCCAGAATAAACTGCAGAGGTCTATTCAGTTGACAAGATTTACTTCTGGGGAATGTATAGAAGTTCTATAATGTCAATCTACCTGTAAGTATGTACTTATCTCCTTATCGAAGTATATGGTAGTGATCTACTGCCCCCAACTCTTCTTCAGAGACACAGAATTTGTACTTATAAATCAGAACACCCTTAGACTATATTGACAGTGCTTCAAAACCAGCAGTTTATGTTGTTAGAAAAAATAATTTTATTATCGTTTGGTTTGGTTTATGGTTTGTTTGGGGGTGGAAGGGGAGAGGGAGGGGTTGGGGCAGGGTGCATGCAGCAAAGATTGTTTTTGTGAAGAAATATTTCATTTGAGCATATTACTAAAAAAAAAGTTTTAGTCACACTGAAAAGCCAGTTCTGGGTCACCGAGAGGACAACTAAAAGTTATGTTATTTCCTACTGAAAATATTTTCCAAAACCTTTCTCTTGGATGGTAGCCATGACAGTAATCAGATATGCCTTTTCAGTTGAGGTCTCTAGTTCTCTCCTGGCATTTCTTTTCCTAAATCAGCATTTTCCCCTAGAGTTTATTGTCTAGACTAGACTGAAACTAAATCTTCTGCTCCAGATACAAAACTTAAACCTAGAATAATAGTACCAAAGGCAGTAATCCATTTACTGATTTAGTTGCCTGCTGAAATAAAGTTCCTAAGGCTAAGAACTATGCCTCTCTCTAAACTTCTCCATAACCATGGCTATGATACAGTCTTCCAATATTCACCTTGCTTTCATGCTGGCACATTGAGGAGTGAGTTATTCTGTGACAATAACAAAAATGTTTTCTCATTTTTTAACATTTTTAAAAATTATATTAAAATATTTTTTTCTTGTGTTTTCACACATAAGGTGCAGAGATAAGGGAAAGAGTAGACAGTTATGGGTTTTTTTCCCAGTTGCTGTATGTTGCAGCAGTATTGGGTTGGTATGAAAAAAAAAAACACCTTACTTTCTACATTTTGTTATCATGATCTTCAAGACCAAAACCCCTGTGTGAACTGAAGCCCTTTTCCTGAACGTAAGCATTAAACCGATTCCCTTTTGTGGAACTGTGTGGGATGGGGTAGAGGGCTTTTTCACTGCAGTGCTGAAAAGCCATTATTAGAAAAGAATTGTTTCTGGAAATAGTTTCAAATAGCCAATCTCAATTCAGCCTAACTATAAAAGACGTTCGCACCCATGCTCTTATGTGCTCGGTTCGCATATTTAAGGAAAACAATAAAGCTGATTATTGCCTTGTACTTCAATTACATCTGGTTATGCTGAAGCAGCAGTAAAATGGATTTAACATTCAGATGCTAAGACCCAAGACACAGAAAAATGAAGTGATATTCACAGAATCAGAATAGGAATCTGACTGTGGAGGTAATCCTGGATCCCTGGTTTTCTTGTTCAGTGATTGTTTTTAACCCTAAGGTTAGTCCCTCCTATATGTAGTATTTTAGTAATCTCAACTTCAATATTTAGATTGTTCATAATAATAAGGTTTGTATTTTAAATACACATATGTGCATATACTGATGCTGTAAACAACATAGTTCTGCCTTTTGGTTGTTTTAGAAAGGAGTATTTTAATTTTTCTCAGATGTTAGTATTCCTGTGCTCTAAGTGCTCCTGAAGTACACCACTGGTTATATCTGGCGTAAGTGCAGGCCAATGACTGAGAGAAAAGTCTCCTCAGTTTAGTGACACATACCATTTTATGGTCACTGTTGATCCCAGGTTCTACAACAAAGTAGTCTCTGTTTCCTGAGCTGACATTGACCAAAAATGGATAAGACTGCTGGAGATAAAGGTTAAAGGTCTTGAATTGGGTCCATTCTTCCACATACAAAGAATCACTTGAAGTTTGGGGACTGGACTTTCTCTCCTAATGTGCCCAGAAGGCAGTAATTACTATACCTGCATTGAGCATGCAGCTGAATCCAAAAGTGTGGATGTTAAGGGAAATAATCTCTCTGATGTTGAACATTTAAAGCCCAGGTCAAATTTTGGAAGAAAAGACATTCATATATGTCCCTCCTTCCTGTATACACTTAATCTTTGAATTAGTTTATTTTTAATAAAGGGAATTGTAAACCCTTTAAAATGAAAATAAATATCTAAAGTATTTCTGTTGTAAGCTTCTAAGTATAGAGCTTTGGAGCTCAGGCAAAACTATCTGATTGCAGTGAGAAAGCCCTCTACCCAATCCCAGACAGTTCCACAAAAGGGAATCAGTCTAATGCTTACATTGTGACATTACACAATTACATGCGACCTTCCTTTACATATGCAGCATTAGTATGATATTTCTGATTTGAAATATTATTATTCACTTTTCTGACCATGTTTTTTGATCATTTTCAGAAAGCTTTTTCTTTTTTTCAGTGTGATGACAGCAATGACAATTAACAGTCCGGGGCATTTCAAAAGTATTCTTGTAATATCATAAAGTATGATCTCTCAAGTGGCTGACATCCATGAGCAGTGCCATTTAATAAGAGTGAAGAGGGGGGAAAAAGAAAAAAAAAAAAGACCAAACAGTTTTTGTCAAAGCTGTCAGAATCAACATTAAAAGAAACAGTAGAACAAGTTCAAAATGTCTAGCCATACCTATAATAATGGAAGCATCACTATTGTGATACTAAGTTTATTTAAAATGTTTTGCTTTTGTGAATTTAAAGGACCATTTGGAATACGTTCATTGTTAAAGCAATAATTTCTGGAAATATTACTTTTTCCTTAGACTTACAGAACAATACTACAAAGTACCTTAAGATTTATTTTATTTGTATTTTAAATCCATATTTTTCTTTTAATACTACAACATCTTGTTGCAGTAAATCCAAATTCTTGGCTAAAACAGGGAGGGAGATCTGCTACATGTTCTCCTGAAAGATGGGCTGGACTTATGCATTCTGTATAACTGGATGACATTTACTTTTCTTTTAAAAAATTAAAATCGCTATAGAATTATTCTCAAATAACAATACAAGTCCACTTGCCAAAAAGAATAACAAAATTTAATTTTCTCCTCAGACACCTTGGTAAATCCAAACTTCAAAACTGCAAAATTACTAAAAAAAAGTTTGGAAGGGAAACTTTAACTTCAAAATATCCTCCTTACTGCTGGTATTTCATACAGAAAATACCAGTGCCTAGAACTACACACCATACTCGAGATGAGGCCACAAACAATGCTAAATACATTGGGAATAACAATGTGAATTTTAATACTGGCCCCAAGAAAGAAATTGTAGTTTTATTTACAAAGCAATGCTGCCTGTTTATTACAGTAAAAATATTGCTAAGATGGCATCTTCCTTTTTCGTTCATTTGAATTAAAGCACAGGCTTCAATATAGAAGACCAACACACAAAAAAATTTATTACTGAAGCAATTTTTTGGAGCTTTTACTTTGGCTTCTGTTAATAGATGCAACAGATTTTTGGTGTTTATCCTCATTCACCCAAGACCAAAACAAATGTTAATTAAGAAAAAAACCCAGAACTCTGTTTATATCAACTTAATCTGCATAAAAGCATTAGCTGGCAATGCAAATGCCACTATAATTCAAAGGCATCGGTATCTAACTCTTCATGTATTCTTTGTTTCAGAATGCCGAGATTCATAAACGTATTTACAGTTTATGTAGTCTGTTTTCTTTAGCACAGAGATTAGACTATGTGCTTGAAATTAAGTTACTGTTTTGAGACCAATTAAAACCATTAGGACATGCATCTGATGAATATATTTTTCTACTTTTCTTTCTTAAAGACAATTGACTGTAGCAAATCTGTAAATCTGAAGGGACTTAATTAGTATCCAGGGACAATTTAGTGGTATTTAATTAACAAAGAGACAATAAATTACTTTAAAGGGAAAAAAAAAACAACCCACAAACCAGACAACCAACCAAAACTAACCAACCTCTCACTCCATCCTACACGGTTTTTTTAATGGAAAATTCTAGTTAAAAGGAATATACTTTGCCATTTAGAATTACCGCAGGAAGCAATACTTATCTTCAGACTAGCAAGAAAAATGTTCTAGAACCTCATTCCAACTTTTTGTCTGTGTAACAGATGGACTACATTTAAAAAAAAATTGAGAGCTAAAATAAAGGGAGAAATTAAATCACAGAAAGAAGTAGAATATATATATATAGCTATTATTTAAAGCAAAAAACTTCAGATGCAGTATTCAGAGTTTCACAGAAAAAGGACTCACAATTTTTTAATACCCTGAAAGAACAGAGTTACATACCTGCTGTCACAACACCCACTCCATAGAACTACTACCAGGGCAGTAGGTTTTACTATAATATTAAAACTTTTGCCTACTCTATTTTTATTTCTATTACCTTATCCCCACTATAACAGATGGCGTCTCTTCTTACTGAGACAAGATAGAATTAACCTTTCTAGTTTATAAATCTATTTGTAGAGCCTTGACTCTCCCTTACCACACTGTATTCAGCCTGATCTTTTCTCTCTTCCAGTGTTACTGATCCTATCCCATTAGGCACATCTCTGTCTCTATTTCAGCATGACACAATCTCCATTTTCTCTTGTGCCAAGTTACCCTACGTTCCTCATTACAAGCTCCTGAACACGAGGCAGGTCTGATCAGCACAGAACAACCCAGTGTTCTGAGTCCAGCATCAGCCAGACTGACTTGGCTGTTTCTGCATCAAAAGCTGGGGATGGTTGGGGACAGAGTCCAGTTGCTGCTCATGAAAAGCAACATTTTTAGGTCTTTTCTTAAATCAGTAGCTAGACGTACAATTATTCTGACACAGAGAATAAAGGGAGAATACTTCAATGAGGGAGACAACCCAATAATGGCTGTTCTTTGTGGCAAACTTTTAGATGTACAGATGTTCATTATTGCATAGGGAACATGGGATTCCAAATTTCTCTTTTTTTAAACTGGGTTGTAAATGCAGATTGAAATCCTCTGTACTACCTTCACACCACACAATCTCAGATCAAATTGGATCCAGATCAAATAGACTGGTGGCAGTCTTACATATCTTGCAGTCTTGCATATTTCGCATCTCTCATCATATGGATGTTGTGAAGGTAGCTACACAAAGAATTGAAAAGCACAAAAAAACACTATGGATGACTGCATCTGCACTTATGTAGAGTGCCTCATGTAGCATCTGCAAAATGCTCTGCTGTCTATTAGTCACATAAATGGCTTTCCTTCCAATAAGACAGGAGTATGGGGGATTGGATACAATCACACACAATGGTGCTGTCAAGAGGCAGCTGAAGTGTGCACTTGAAGTATCAGTCTCCAGTGTATTCCTGGGAATGACACAAGAGTTAATATGGGCTTTTATTGACTGCATGTCAAATAACTGCACAGCTTTTTCCATTTGTGTTTATTCAAGGAGACATATCCCATACTGAAGGAATGAAGAATATGGACACAACTGTTATTAGAATGCTTTGAAATGGGTGAAGTATCTTTCCTTTATTAGAGAAGTAAAACTTTAATAATTCCCTACAAAATTCATAAAATTTGGCCCTAACAATTAAAATATACTTTTTTAAAAATACTTTTTAATTTTTTAAAAAAAAAAATCATGCTTTTCTGAATCTAGTTCTACAGTCTTCCAGGATTTTGGCATTTGGGCAACTCTTCCCATAATTTATCCTGAGAACAGTCCAGACATAGTTTATGCATGTATATTACCTTTTCTTCCTGTCTATAGTAAAAGTACCATCTTCCCTTGTACCCATCTTTATAAAATAATAAGAGAAATATAAAAAGTAACTTTATCCCCCCAAAAATATTAATTTTAGCAATTAAAAAAATTATCACTGTAACTGCTATATCAACATATTATTGTCTTGACCAGTGTGTGCTTCTGGGAATTTTCCATTCAGATAAAGGAAGTCCATAACACTAAAATGATCATAAAACATTAACACATTAAATAACTTCTCAAGAAAGAGCAAAATATGGGTGACAAAGAAAAACAAAGGAAAGTGAAATAGGAATGATACCCATCTTACATTAAGGAATCACTGGCCAAATAGAAGAAACAGTTATAAACAATGATAAAGGTTTTGCCTTTGATGCCTTCATTTTAATAGATTTCAAATTAAGTCTTAAATTGCAGAAGGATACTTACAATGCAGTTTCTAAGTATTCAGCTTCAGCCCTAGGTTAACAACTGAATACTCATCTTATGCCATGGCAGGAGATAACCTCTTCCTCAGCTGAAGTAACTATTTTCCTTTCTCTGTCCCTTGCCTCAAAAAACCACCAGTTTGTAGTTGAGCTCTAACAAGATTTAAACTTTACTTCTTTAAGACTGTCAGTTTCTCATAGCTAAGAGATGTTCCCGTCTGTACTTCAAAGGCAAGCAATGCTTCGGACCATCCCTGCAGCGAGTCCTGCTTTTGAAGTCTTTGAATTATCCATAGCAGATGCCACTAACAAAGAGAAACTGACAGTCTTAAAGTAGAATTTAAATTTATGTACAGCAAAGGTCACAAAAAATAAGAGAGAGGATTACCTTTTTAAAAAATGATTCCTTTTTATGTCTCTTCAGAGAGCAACAGATTGAAAGAAAAAAAAAAAAAAGATGTTGTAGCTGGGATCTGGGATTACTATTTATCAACAGGAACAACTCATATCCCAATATGAAGGGTCTATCCACTCCAGGAAGAACTATTAAAGTAAATATTTCCTGAAATAATTCTTTACACATTTGAAATAAACTAAATTCCTGACTCGCCTTACTCACTGTCAAATTTATTGAAAATTTTAAAGGGGATCACATTTTTTTTTTAATTTACTCTTAAATGTTTATAGTACTCACAGGTAGATTGCAACATACGCAAGAAAAAATTCTTTTCCATCTTGTTCCTATTTCTACTTATGTCCTGACTTCAAAACATACTTTATGAAAAAATCAGGTCTAGCATAACTGTTAACACATCTCTTCCAGAAAACACGGAATATAGAGCCTATTAAGCATTAAATATTTCTTTTGTGTTTGGGAGGGTTTCTTGGGGCGAGGGAGAAAGATAAAATTGCTTGAAAGTATTGACCAAAGTAGTTTCAAAATGTTAAAATTTATGACTTTTCTAACTGAAAGGTCTGATTTACAAGGTAAACTGTTTATTGTAAAACTATGTAAACTTAAGTACATAACTGTTTCATTGAACCTCAAATTACTTTTTCAATCAGCATTTGAGGGAATTTTCTACTTCCTGTCTTATTTCAGACTAATACAGCAAACATCAGAAGACATTAATAATCCAACTACCTACTTCTTCCCTTAAATTTATAAAGCTAAACTTTAAATCAGAAGTTTGATTACCTGAGGCTTTTGGTGATATCAGCCAACAAACTTTTAGAGAGTCAGTCTCTAAACTTCACTGCCTCCCTCTTTTTAAAGAAGAAAAAAAATCAGTTATAAATAATTTTATGCACTGTCATCTCTGAGTCGTACAGCTATAGGTTCGTTTCTCACCTATAGCTGTACACACATCTTATTTGAACTTAAATGGTAAGCAAGCATTCCGTCCTGCTGTAACTGCTTTTTATCCAGCAGATTTAGCCTTCACCATAGGTAGCCTCACAAATAACACATATTGTTTCTTGATCTTATTTTTCATTTCAGATTTAGAGAGATAGTAGCATTATATAAGAAGGGTATCAACAATCTTCCAGCTCACTGAACCATGAGAAGGGTTTGAGGCTCACCATGCTCTTTTCTTGCCAATGACAACCAGCATGGAAGAGATTAACAACGTTTCCAAGGAGATTAAATCTCTCTCATTTGGCTAAGTACCTCCCTTATATATTCCATTACAGTCAGATTTTCCTCTTACCAGAGTCTTAGTTCTGACCAGCACCAGATAGGCCTCAAATCAAACTTAAGGTTTTTTTAAGCATTTTTCAAATATGTCCCTGTCAAGGCAAAACAAATTTTAGGGTGAGGTAAGGGAAAGGAAGAACACTGGTATATTTCTGCTGGAAAGTCAGGAGTTCATTTTTAACTCGTGTAACTTGTCTGCAAAACAAGCCTCCAAACTTCTTTTAGTTTCAGTTCCTAGCAGGTAAAATCAGGGCTTCTTCTGTAATTCTCTCTGAAAAAGTATATACTGAAATTCCAAAGAAACATGGCATGTTTTTTAACTAATACTAGAAGTAGTGCTAGAATTTAGGTCTGCTATTTCACAGTGCATACTAGTAAAAATCTTTGAAGTTAAGTTTTAAATAAAATAAAAAGACATCACTGTTAGCAACTGTTCAGACACTGCACAAAACACAGTGTGACTGATTTATTGACAGCTGTGAGCTCACACACAGGGAATTCAGCAACTGAAGCGCTTACGAGAATACTTATGCTAACAAATCCACATCATATTTATACACTACCTTGCCAGTAGAAATTCTTGTAACTTAGTTAACATTTCTTAAATTAAGAAGTATGAATAGTGACACCCCTCCTCCCCCTCTTTGAACATATGAATATATCTGCACATAGTCTAATGCTTTAGCCTTACCAGTGCTGTCATCATAAACAACAGTAACTGTTTTCCACTTGAAGAACTGCACAAGGTCAAGGATGGCACGGCTGAGTGAAGAGAAATCTGGATAGAGGCTGACATAGAAGGAGTCCTTGTTGTCTGACACCTGATGTTTCCAGCGGGTCTGGATATGTGGAACACCCAAAGCGTTGCAGATGGATTGCACAGCATTAGCTGAGGAGCTATGGGATGGTCCGAAGATGGCAGCCACCCCAAGGGACAGCTGATCACAGGCTGAATAGGAGACAGAAGTCTGTCAATGATGAGAGGAAAGAAGGCAGTGTGCCAGAAGGTATTGCACAATTCATTTAAACAAAAGGCACTCCATGAAATATAACTTTATTGCTGACAGAGCTCCCTTCCTGTGTAACACTTTCACTTCAGCAGAGTTCAACTTCAGAATACATTTCTAAGCTTTCACTGTGAACTGATGAATAGCAACACTTAACATCGAAACAGCGCTCAGCTACGTTTAATAAACACTTCTATGTCACTGGAAGTCACAAAGGCCAGCAACTGTGCATCTTTTAAAAAGCACTGACAAGGGAAGAGATTTATGCTCAGCTGCATCTTACATTTGGAAAAGGGCCATATGGGACAGTATTCTAACCTAGACTTTTTAAGCGTTAACTTCTTCCTCAATCAATCAACACTATTTCTGCTGAGATCCTAATTATTCAGAAATTGTATGTGCTAAGTGGATTCTAGTTAAGTGTGGGCCAAAGTATTTATTTCATGAGGAGTAGCCACGTTGACTAGCAAAATGTAAAGGTCAACATTTTCCCTTAAAGAAAAATTAAATTGTTATCTGCTAATGAAAAAAAAAAATCAGTATCCTTTCTTTTAACACTGTAAATCCTCAGTTTAGGAGATATTAGTAGACATCTATCAGCAGATAAAACGGGCCCTGAGAGTCACTGACACAATACTGTCATATTTAAGTAGCTCAGCTTTCCATTTCCCAATATGGAGTAGCCCTCCATATATTGTGGTTTAACAGCCTCTGGTCTGTACTACATCCCACAGTACATTCCAGTATCATCTTGCAGAATATTAGTTGGGACATGACAAAAAAGGCAGGAAAACTAGGCAATACTGCAGTCCAATGTTTCAGCCCACACCATGGTCCTGTTTAGACATAACCTTTATGAGTTTGCAGTTTTTTCTTCTAACATCCTCTTTGGTAGAGAGAAATAATGAAAAGTATCTTCCAATATGAAAGTGAGTATTTGTATGAGGTTTGATTAATTAATATTGTTACTCCACCCTCAATGCTCCTGACAGCTGAGGAAACAAGCAGTAGAAACACACCTTGCATTACTTTTTGCAGCAAGTCAAAATTAATTGTTTTATTATGCACATCCTTTTCAACATGATGAAAATATTGCTGTCTTTCAAGTGTATTCCAGAAACTAATCTGGCATACCTTTTTATTACTGCAGAGCACTGGTGGTTTAAATGAACTTCTAATGTACACACAGGATCTCCATTGCATTTCTAAGCATCGGAGCAGGGCCTAAATGACTAGCTTGATAAAAAAACATTTATGCTAATATTGCCCTTCCTAAGAGTAATCAACAAGCTTTATGCAAATGTCAGTAAATGGGATCACTAACAACAGCAATAGCTACCAGATGGCTTTTCAATGGGCTTTTTTCTTTCCCGTTTCTGAGATTTGAATAATGCAATGCTTTCACTCGTGATTTGATACGGCACTGGCTCTATCAGACGCACACCAATTTTTCTAGTGCATTCAGGGATGTTTTGTTTGTATTTACATTATTCTTCACTGAAACACAATCTTGGAAATATCCGTCTTGCCTTCAGGCGTTCTTTCATATAGCACCTTTAAAAAGCATTAATATTTCATCTATATTCAACTTCAAAAGTATGTGTTACTAAGAAGTCTAAACAGGCTATTTGTGATGCAGAGCCTGGCTGTTCACTAATGGAAATAATCATGAACCACAAAAATGAGTCAAATGCTTAAACCTCATTGTTAAAACTCAGCTTTGGAGCCATCATACTAAAATGAACCATTTTCTGTTAACCTTTAGCCTTTGATTCTGAACTAAAGTACATGTCAGCACAAAAGTAGTCGGCTGTATTGAAAACTGATAGAGAAAAAAAGCTATTAGCACTGGAAGATTACG
Source organism: Scolopax minor (assembly GCA_028566535.1). Classification (NCBI taxonomy): domain Eukaryota; kingdom Metazoa; phylum Chordata; class Aves; order Charadriiformes; family Scolopacidae; genus Scolopax; species Scolopax minor. Next base: position 78,868,668 of record JAOXNG010000021.1, read on the forward strand.
TAGATTTTGATACAGCCTGACCAGTTACAAATAAAGAGTCGCATTCTCATCCAAGATGCAAGTGGGAACAATGAATATATAAAATCTACTCAATACATCCAATCAATGGAATGTTGCCATTCAAACTTCAGTTATTATAGTCTATTATAGAATTAGCAACAAAACATTCAGGCTAGCTTGCACCCTCAAGCAAACCCCAAGGGAGGGATAAAAGTAGTTGTGTTGTCTCAGAAAAGGCTTAAAGAATTAAAAAGCACAGAAAAACCTTTCTCTGCTCTCTATAGACAATATTTAGGCTTATTTTTATGCCTTGTTGACATAAAGTGTACAAAACTACAACTACTTGTTCCCCTTTGAAGACCACACCTGATTAGGTGCATGAGACATTCACACATTAAAGGTTTCTGTGGAGGTACTTAAAATTTAATTGTAGCATTCTTCCAAGTTCACTGTAATTTGGGGGCATTTTCCATGACAAAGGTCCAGAGATCCTGTTTTCTCATGCCACAGGATCTAGCCTTGAAAAAAAACATAGTCACAAAGCTCAGAAAATTTTATTTCCAATTTTAAATATTTAAAGAAGTAGCTGTTAGTCAGGCACAGTGGAAGCAAAGGTGACAGTGTAATTTTCAAACAGTTACCATTACAGCCTTCAAGGCTGTTAAAACAGTTCTTTAAATCAGCTAAAACCTTGTACAGTCTCATTTCATACGGTTTTATTGAGCAGACATTTTTTCAAGTAGGGGTAAATCAAGCGAATCTTAGTTTCTTGTTAAAAAAAATAAGTATGCAAAAGGTTACCTTTTTTGGATGCTTCAAAACTGTCATAGAGATTTATCTTTTGGGTGTCGTATGTTAAAGTAGTGTTTGGCAGAAGAGTTCTGTTTCTGTTGATTGTGTTCACAGCAAATCTGAAGGCTAATTCTTCTGCTCCCATTGGGCCGGATTCTACACACTCAAAAATGCCTCCTAGTAGCAGGAGAAAGAAAAAGGAAAAAACCAAAACACTAGTAAGCCAAAATGGCATACAAGAACACTTTTAATCATCAGTGTGGGAAAAGATTCAATCAGCCTGAAATTTCTAACTTCAAACCGATACAGTGCAACTCAAGAAACTGTCTCATGATTTCAGTGAGGTTGAGGTCAAAGCATAAATAACCCAGCAACAAATCATAAGAAAACCTGTTAGGTTTTTTTTCATACATTATTCATGTTACTACTGTGAATAAAAAGAGTGTGAAAATATAAACTAACCAATCTATTTAGAAGCAAAGTAGAAGAGGATGAATCATAGAATCATATGGAGTTGGAAGAACCTCTGGAGATCATCTAGTCCAACCCCCACCCTGCCAGAGTAAACCAATCAATCAAAGATAGTGCTTACTTAAAATTAAAAGATTGAGGCTTCCAAATGAAATTGGCAAATACCATGAA
>JAOXNG010000021.1:78870201-78886164 GCA_028566535.1 Scolopax minor
TGTCCAGGCAGGTTTTGAATGTCTCCAGAGAAGGAGACTCCACCACCTCTCTGGGCAGCCTGTTCCAGCGCTCCACCACTCTCCCAGTAAAGAAGTATGTAATTATTGTTTTATATAGTTATGCTTGAAATGGTTACATTTAACTTTATCCATCGGGGGCGGGGCGGGGGGGGAGGGAGGTTTCTGGATTCTTGTTTTCTACTCTTCTAGACTTATGACACAGCAGTAATGAACTGTAGAGTTCACTGGAAGTACAATGTATAAAGGAGCATGGAACCAGGATGCCCCAAACTTCCTCCATAAATAAATACATATAGATATTTTAGCATGACTGTGCCTGAGCTGATACATATGTTGAGCAAAGGGCTCAAATTTTGCACTGACTAGCATGTACATGTTAACCTCATTCTCAGCACTCTCCTATCTGTGTAATTCCTAATGGTAGTGACAGTTCATCACATAGGAAGACAATTTTTTGAAGACAACAAAGTCTTTATCTCCTATGAGTGGCAACCATGTGTAATTTCCCAGGTGTACTATTCAGTGGTTTCTTCCCTCATTCACACATTCTTGGTCCCTCTGATAAATTCAAGTCCTAAAAAGCTTTGTCTGCCTCAGGGTTAATTTCCATTCCTAAGGAAAACAGAGGTAGAATACCCTGTTTTTGTTGTCCTATGATGAAGATATTTTGCTAGGAGGAAGGAAAACATATCTTATGATTGCCGCTCCTCAATACATTCACATTTTATACTAGATAGATACTGAATTAAAAATAAGAACCCTAGAGAGAATATAGATTAGAACATATATTTGCAGTTTCCTATCAGATTTCTAACCTGTAGTATGTCACACCTCTATAGGCTCCTTTCAGTATAGTTCTATGCTACTTCTGTACCTGCTCAGGCAGCAGGGGAGGAACACACCATAATTAAATATTTTGGATACTGGCAGGTGTAGGTTCATCTTAACTTTCACACTAAGAGTAGACGCCAATCAACAGGTTCGCAAAGTGCACCATGTCCTACTAATATGCAGAATGGCTGAAAATGTCCAGCTCTGTAGTAAATAACAGCTGACAGCTTTGGCCAAGCTGATACTGCACCCAGGGCACCACCATTTGTCAACTGATCTTCTAAACAGTTCAAACTGAACTCACACACTAAGCAGAGCAGGAGCTTAGGCAGACACGTCTGCATTCTAAATACCAGAATATAACCTCAGAATATAATTACCAGAATATAATACCACAAAAACCTCCTCATTCTCCAGAGGAGAGCCCTTTTAAGCATTGATGGAAGTCTATGCTTCAGATCTTTTCAGGATGCTCAGCAAAGGCACAGAAATGAATTCAGACGTTGACAGGAATGGGAAGTTTTAAAGAGTGCTTCCTGCAAGGCTGCATAAAGTAGAAGTAGGAACTTTTTTGATAAATTTAGACTACCTTCACCTTACCATCATGTTCCTATATTTGTTAATGAATACATAAATAATAGCATAAAAATTACTTTGAGTATTTTTAAATAAAACGTTCCACAAATCCACTGGCTTAACACTGAGGGACAAGTCACAAACTACACTGCCTTTTTTTTTTTTAATAAAATAGATAAAAAGAATTGGCTTTCCACTTCAGGTATACTCAATTATAAAGGGAGAGTGGTTTCCAGAAGCTGATATAGCATACTGAGTCATGTTGTTCCCTCCCAAGCAGGCTGTTCTTTACTGCTATTGTACCTTGTATTCAGGATAGTCTTATTAATAATCAAATTGAGGAATGCACCGCATGCTCTCAGATAAGCAGACAGAAGAGTCATAAATCTTGCCATTGATATGTGGACAAGCAACCAAGCCAATCCCTATCTCTATCTAACAGCTTGAAAAATGCAGGTGGTTGGTTTTTTATTTTCAATACAGTTTATAGACCTGTAATAGGCAGAAACACCAGCTTTCATAAGCAACCAGGCACATCTTAGAGGAAATGGCTGAATTTTCACAGGCACCTTAAAATTAAAAGAGAAAATTTAAAAGTAGTAGTAAGATGTGTATTTAATGCTGTGTTTGCTTTAATGATCTCATACATTACTTCATTTACAGTGTTAATGATATAGCAATTCATCTCTGCCCTATAACAATAACACTTGGGAATATGGCATCATATAGCCACAACTCTGTCTGTAGCTCATTAATTTCTATTGACTGTGTAGAATAGGTGACTGCTGTATAGCTCAACACTACTTCAAGTTTTTACTACCATGCTAGCCACTTGGCAAAAGTTCAGTAGATTTTACTAGTGATTAATACCTGAAGAATCACAGTGATGAGAAAACATTAGAAAACATTAGAAAATGCCAATCCCAGCAAGAGCAACTGTAAAACAATCTTTAAATACTTTTGCAGTAGTATTGAGAATAATTCAGATTTCCTATTAATCTTGATATACTAGAACAGCTTTTACCAAACCTGAAATTCACCACACAGTTTCAATTTTAAAAAATATTTAAATGACCAAGTTTTTTATTTACCATAACCAAACAAGAAAAATCAGTGCAATACTGATGCAGCAACACTTTCTTCGAAAACAGAAAGCACTGGAAAAAAGGATAGTAATATTTTTTTCAAAAAGGACAATATGTAGTGCCTAGAATAGCATGAGTAATATACATGTTCTTATTACTTTCCAAAGAAAAAGAAAATCTGAAATAGTTTTCAAAAAAATTATACAAGCCAAAAAGATTTATTCTAAAACTACTCAAAAGTCTGCATTTTCCACACAAAAAAAAAAAGTTGAAGAATTGCCATTTTAGTTCAGCCACTTTGTTTTCTCCAATTTTCAAATAATTTCCTCAAACGCAAGATCTAGAGGAAAACATAAATCATTTTGATACAAATCTTGGCCAAAAGTACCAAAAATAATTGGTCCTGCTCTTAACTACCTAATTTCACAAATAATTGGAAAGCCATTTGAATGATTCATCTTTCCGTTTCTATTCCACAAAATGGTCATGAGTATTTTTCTCCCCATAAAGATTCCTCTTGGTGGATGACTATCTTGGTTTTTTTGCATTATCATCTCTACATAATATCTGATAAAACCCAGTAGAAAGCACAAAAGTGCCTAACTACAAAAAGTCACTAGATGAATACAAGTGCCAGAACAAATTATTTGTAAATCTCTCCTCATTTTACTTATGGAGAACTTCTGAAACAGATGCATGCCATAAAAGCCTGAGCCACTATTACCTACTTGAAATAATTCACATTCAAGCAAGCTTCAAAAGCGTCCGAGTAGAGCCACAAACAAGTAAAATAGAAAACATGGATCATAATAACTTAAAGAACTTCTTTTGTTTCCAGTACAGTCCCAAGCTTGTTTCAGTAGAAATGAAAGCTATTTAATTACCATAGCTGCAGGATATTTTACAATCTGTGCCCTCTGAAAAATTAAACCTTTAAATATATAACAGAAGGCCACATTTCCTCAGATCAAAACCTGACAAATTGGTTGCAATGAAACTTAGACTACTTTACTGACTCTAAAATCATTCTGTATTCAATATCATTGCAAGTGTATACCAACTACATATATAGAATTAAAAATTCTATGGTTTGGCAGTGCCAGGAGTTTACCAGGCTAATTTTCAAGTGTGATATCAGAAAAGAAAAATTTACACAAACTCATTCTAATATAGCATTGCTGACATTAACAAAGTTATGGAAACAGTAACATTAATCATAATTTAAATTTTAACTGTGATTTCCTCATATGGAGCTGTAAGATGAAGTTTCATTTTTCCTAATATCAAAACAATTTAAAGATCTCACACATATACACACTAGTTATTAAGAACTGTAATTTTTAACAGTATAGCCATATTATCTTTATGCACCAATCTCCACAAGTTTGCCATCAACTATGAAGAAAGTGGACTTCATTAATACATTGTAAAAAGTAAAGTCAGTCACAAGCACCAATTTTTTAATGATACACAACTTTTAAAATACAAAAACATAAATCCATACCTTGAGTAACATTAAAATGCTTACTGAGAGCCTGGAAAAAAAATTCCTTTTATAAACAACTTATCTCAGCTAGTAACATTTATTCACATCATTTTCTTTTAAAAACATATAAGCATGTTTAAATTATACTAATAATTTTATATGAGGTTACATAAGAATCAAATTATTTATTTTCCCCTCCTCAGATCAATACCTGGATTATAACAATTGTGCCAAATAGAAATCTCTTATTCTGACATTATTTTCCATTCAGAAAACATGAACTCTCAGACAGTCTTTGATTAATTAACCTGGAAAGATGGGAGAAAGGAGTAATGAGCGTCTGTGAAAAAGGTATCTGTGATAAACAACTTCTCTACAAATATTACATGGTAGAATCAAGCAGGTCTATCACTTATTATACCGTTATAATATATGCTTGTGTTCCAATTTTTAAATTGGCCGTTTCATAATCAGAGCCGGTAATTATGTAAGGTGATACTACATTTAGAGGGGTAGAAAGTCAAAAGCATGTTAGTGAGAGTTCAGTGGATGGTAGTGTACTGCCAACATTTCCAGAGATAGAAATGATGGATTTTTGGAAGCATGAAAGGACTACAGTTCTCCAAATACAGGCATAGCCAGAAGGCAGCAAAGAGCCTCATCCGAAAAACCCAATATCACTGAGGTGGTGTGGATGTTACTGGGAGCAGGAGGCATGGTAGGTGCTGTGCCACAGTGACTGATCAGGGCTGCTGAAGGCATTTTAGTACTAATCAAGCATGCTATGGGATGCACTGACAATCCTGTTATGGATTGGAAATCTACAGAAAAGGTTGAAAGACCTCTGTAAAGGTCGCTGGCTTAGACATGTGCTTCCTATAAATACAGAAAAAAAAGTTATATTTTAGCCACTTATTTCTGTCTGGAACACAATTTAAGAAAATGAATCACCTTCATGCATAACATTAAAAGCAAATGTAAAAATGTCTTCTTTACAACCTTTTCTGTAAAACAATTTACTTTAATTTTTTATATCAATTCAGAATACAGCAGTGTGAGTCTGGACTATACCATACCTTTATTATTAGCATTCAAAATTATATTGAAAGCTTTCTGAATCTCACAACAGGAAAGAGTTTAATAAAAGGATCACTTGACATAGAAAACTGCTTATTTGACTTTGAAATCCTTTTTATATTCATAAGCCACTGTGGAAAAAGACAGTGCACTTCAGCAGTATCCTTTACCCACACCAAGTGTGCATAGGGTTCAGAGGAAAGAAGCACAACCTGGAATTTCTGGGGGTTATTTTCCTTACCACTGATTTCCTATATGACCCTGGACAATAAGCTTTTCTGAAAAATAAATATCTCATTCCAAAACAGATATAAGAGAAACCTCAACATTGCAACAGGTGCACATTAAAGGAAAAAAATAACCTGCTTTGAAATGAGACATAATTTCTCTTAAAGGCATTTATGGAATCAGTGTATCGAGGCACAATCACAGAATCCTGGAAATCTTGCACTATAAAACGCACACAATTACCTTCAGTATCGAGGTTATCATTTGATCCATATTCCAGTGTAGTTGCATGAAACTGGCAACTTTGAGATGTTTCTCCTCAAAGGATTTGAATTATCTACAGAGTTAAGACAAAGCTATACGTTTTCTGATTGTACAATACCAATATCCAGTCAATGTTAGGTTTACCCTGTTATTTTAATGTTAAATTATGTATTGAAACAGAATTTTGTCTTGTTTTTCTTAAATGTGAGGAAATAATAAAGGATAATTTGATTAAATAAACATAGATCTCATTTTAACAAAAACTTATTTATCTTATAAAACTGGTGAAAGAGATTTTTAAAGGTGAGTACATACAAATTATAAGTATTTAAAATATAATTTGGTACATTCTAACAAATTTTAACATCATCTTTAAATCAGATATGACAAATGTCACACATCAGAATCTTACCTTTCATCAGCGCAGTTCCAAATATGCTTTGAAAAGTCATAAATAAAAAGCTATTTAAAAATATTACTAGATTAGAATATGCAGCATACTTATAAAACACTGCTTTTGATAGCATCTCTATTTATGATTACTAGTACTTTTAGTCAGAATATCAACAAAGCATAACTAAAGATGACAGGCAAAACAAGAACACCAAAACACATTTATCTGCACTTAGAATGTACTATCTATAAGATTTCTTCTCACTTTAAGAATATACATGAGCTTTCTCTGACGTGTTGAGCACTTTATTACAGAATACACATGATAACTTCAAAGCAGTTATCACATTCATGTAATATTTAGTCTCTCATAACCAGTAGTAACAAAAGGAAGCAAAACACTAAATAAAAAGTGAATGCAAAAACAGTCTCAGGAGATTTTGCTATGATGTGCTTTTCATTACTTTGGCTAATAAAATGTTTTGAACTGCCTTAAAACAGCATACTTTTGTTTCCTTCCCTTTTTTCTAAAGGTTCAGGCAACACTCAAAAAGTTTTTCTGTGTCCATGAAGAAAACTTTTTTTTTCCCCCAAAATTTCTTTACAGAAGATAATACGAAAAGTTAAATGGTGAGGTTTTACATAAATACTGTCACAAGAACCAATACAGAAGTCTCGGCAATTACAATCTTCAAACTTTCCTACTTTTAGGTTTGAAGATATGCAGTTCCTTTGATTTTATTCTACTAAGAGTCATAACATATATTACAGTACTGACAAAAACCCTTCCTTAACCTCCTCATACAGACCATAGATAAACGTTTACAATATTGCATTAGGTCAGGATTTTTTCTTTCCATGACACCAAATGCTATTCATCCATCTTCTCAGTACTACTTTGTGTCTGGAACAACATTTGAGAAGCCAAGCTGTACAGAGAAAAAAAAAGGAAACTTTGTCCACATTTTCACTTGCTTTTAAAATATAATAAGTAACTTACTCATGAGAAATAAGTAGATGTTTACAAAAGTATATATATTCCGAATTTAACTCCTATAATACTGTGCTTATTAATACTTATATGTCCACATGCAAAAGCTGGAGCAAAAGAGCAAAAGTAAGATGTTATCACCAGCTTCAGGATTTTTTTTTAATTCTTAAAGCTTAATATTTAATTTTTCAGGAGTGTATAGATATTTAAGCATATTTCAAAATTGCATTGTCACATTTTTCTTCCTTTTCTCAAGATTTTGACAGATAGAATACTTCAGTAACCTGAAACAATTCTAGAATTGTTAGGTAATGAAATGTATTACCCATTTTTAGAGAGATAAAAAAAAATACACACCTATGGGCTTAATATATACACACATACAGAAAAGATGCAGGGTAACAAGTATAATTCTATGAATGGTATGACCTATAGGTACATTTCACTATCCACAGAATAATCCCCCACATAAATGGACTTATATTTGTATTAGTTCTTAATAGTCATTCTCTGAGCTAATGAAATAATGTTTAGAATTCTAATGGGGAAAAAGATGTTACAAGTGCTTAAAGAACCCATATTAGTATTATTTAGTGAAATGCTTTTTCCCTCCACAGACACTTCAGACAAAAAGAACTGTGGTATTTTTGTTGTGTATAGGCAAAGTAATCACAGGAAAACAGGAAAAATAATTTGAATCTTAATGAAAAAAAAAAAGTATGATTCTACAAATGATCTTCCATGATCCCTGAATAAGCAGAGGCAAGACCTCAGTAAATCTACTTCTTTAACAGGGACTAGAAGCAGTGTGGTTTTGTCTTCTAAGGACTGTACAGACAGGATATAAAGGTTTCTCGTTCTGCACATGGAACTGTAAAGTGGGGGGAAAAAAATCAGTTTTTTATATTTTAGGAAAATATTTTCAAATTACAGTTTGCTACATCATGCTTTACGTTACCTTAGTCACACGTTAGTACTTGCTAATACTGCTGCATTATAGTGCATTAACTGGAACAGTTTTTTCATTTCCGAATTTCTCCTGAAAGCTATTAAGCTATTTTCTTTAAAACTGCTTGGAGCATTCAATCATCTTTTCAAAGTGTTTCTTGACTGTTTTACAATTAAACAGTTTGAAATCACTGCCATAGAAATGCTATGAAATAACAGGAAAAGTAAAGTAGTCATAAAAGAAATAAAAAGCTTCAAAATCGGATTGATGGGAAAGTTAAGTGGGACAAAGACTTTTTGATTTTACATTTAATGACGTTTCACTTCAGTACTCAAGCGTTCCATTTCCAAAAGTGTTTGGATTAGAGAGTTACCTAGAAATTAAGTCATTATCTTTTTTCACCTTAGTAACAAATCTCAGCAAAATCACTTTTGCCAGAAGTATTGCTACCCTTGTTAAAATATGGTATGTGCTGCTACAGAATTATGGTTTAGATACTTCAAGATAATTTTCAGAATACTATTGTATATTATTTGGCAAAATCTTCACTATTTCTGTCGCTAACATACCAGCTGCTTGGATTGCATAGAAGTGATATTTCTATTGTCTCTCAACTATTCCTTTTTTGCACCTTCAGCCATGGCAGACAAAAGAAAAAAGGGATATATGGGAATACAGAAACAAACAATTAATATGAGCAACCAAGTATTAGGTGCTGACAATAAAAATTCCATGTAGCAAGAAAGACAGATCTGTAGTGATACTGTCAAGTGTTAATGTGAATAAAAAAGGAAGTTAAACAAAACTGCTGCTTATCTTCAAAAGCAAAGGTATTAAGTGCCTTTGCTGCCAGACTGCACAAACGTGTCATTAAAGTTTTCAAAATATATTGCTTCCTATTCCTTGAGCTCACCTATTCTGTAAGTTACACCAATAGCTAAAGAGACTACATTTTCTAATGGGACCTGAGATAAATCATGTATCTCAGTATGACTTCTAGAAACAAGACATTAGCAGAAGAAATTAAGATATTTCTCTCTAGAGAAATGAATTAAATGTACTAGAAATACCATAAATAACAATATAATTATATACTTTACAGCTTCTTGAAAGCTTTTGCATGCTATTTCTCTTCTAAATATTACACAAAAGATGCTCAGTTTTTGCCAAAGATTCGTATTTCTCAGTCATTCAATTAATATGATAAATATAAATAAAAAGCTTGTTAAGCATATGAAAGTAAAGTGTTTCAGAAACTGATAATTTACGGCAGATTCATGTGGAGAAAAGATTCTAGTGGGATATTGAAGCAAACAAGCAAAAATGTTTAATGAGGCACAAGAGGGCCTGTTTCAGTATGGTACATATCAGAGAGACCGATTCACTTATCCAGAGATAAACCAGCAGAGTTTAATTCACAGCCTGCAAAAATATTATTGGAGGGTCTGGGAGGAAGTGGCACACAGAAGCAGAAGGTAAAAACATTTGATCCAAAGTACAGAGATATTCAATACTTTTCTCTCCTCTCTCATTTGCAGTCCATTTGACTGTCATTTGGTTTTCTTAATTATTACGCAATTATCTTTTCCATGAGAGGGAAGGTGTTTATATTCCTGATGACTGAAAAGAGATCTAGATGTGCAAATGATACTTCCACAGTATATCCTTTTATTCTGTTTCCATCTACATCCCAGAATTCAGCTCTCATTGTATGCAGTGCTTGAGTTTAGGTTGATCATCAATTATATGCAGATATTTTGTTTTACTAGGAGTCTAAATGCTAAGAAGTTATTAGCTAATATGGTAATTATGCTCTAAAAAATGTTCACTAATTTGATAATTACATTTTAATTACTGAATTAAAAGCCTCTTGGGAAAAATTGAAAAGTTGTTTTGGCAGGAAAGCAGGAATTATTCATCCTACCTTGTCTGAACCCTATTGATGAATTATATATTAGCCTTTATTTTATATAAAGGAAGTCTTCCTTTTTATTCTCTCTTCTATATATATTTTTTTTACTACATGGCCAAACTCTTCCAGAAAGACACATCTTAAGACAGTATTCTTGTTAATCTAGTATGACTACAGTATAAGCTTTACCTTTTTTATTTAAAAGGACATACTTTAAAAAACAACAAAACAGCTCTAAAATGCTTTGAAATACTTTGTCCACAGTGAAGACTTGCATTTTTAACAATAGAAAACTACACAGTAAAAATGTGTCTCTCTTGTAATTTACATGCTGTAATAAGAAGTTATTTTTCCATATATAACACGATCAATTTCTCTCCATGATAAGGCTGTCTTCTAAACATCTCCACAGGGAGACAATTTTTTCTGAAAGAAAAACATGTTCCATGAATCATAAGTTTACCATATAAAATGTTTTTCTCGAGGAATCTATAACTTACAACTGGATTTGTTAGTGTCTAACAAGAACAGTATCTTCACTGAAGGCCACTCTGCTTTAGGCATACAAACAGGCTGTCTAACCATCTTTTTCACAAAACTTACCTCTGTTTTCAGGTATTCAAGCAAGGAAGTGTACTTAGCAAGGAGGTAGGATATCAACAGAATCATTCTAATTATTTCCATTAGGAAAACAGGCTAAATGCCAGCAACAAAATGGAGCTGGGGGGGAAAGAGTCTAAAACAGCAGTCTGAAAGATAAATTCTACAGTGGTGTATAACAGGGAAGCTCTACTTTCACACTGGTGTCTTGCACATTGCACTTAGTTTTAAACTGCTTGGAGAAAGAAGCGGGGTATGCAGTGAAGAAATTACTTAAGTTGAAGACTAAGACAATTTTATTTAAAAAGCTTGAGGTGTGCTAGGAGTCCATGTTCCCATTGTATTCAAAGAATCTTTGATAACAGTTTGGTTCAACTAAGCATAATCATCTAGGAGCATATGTCCACACAGGGACTACCTGACAAAGCTGGAGCTATCCCTCCTGGTCTCTGGTATAGAAAAGGAATGTTTCTTTCCCAGGTCTCATGTCTTAACTGCACAGATGGCTCTGAAACATGAATGCCTCAAATTTAATTAGTCCTTTTGCAGCTGCTCAGTACAACTCGCCTATTTCCTTTGCTAACTTCCATTGACTAAAGGGATATGAACCTTGAACCAAGTCACACTCATTTAAAAAAAGATATAGTAGATTTGGAAAAGGTAAAGGGAAAGGCAACAAAGTGAATGAATTTCCCATGAGGAGCAAATGAGAAAAGATAATTAAGCCAGTACAACAGAGTTCTGCAAAAGCAAACATGTCATGCAAACTGTGGGTACAGTTTTTATTCACTGGTTCCTCTCATACAAGAGCTAAAGGGCCAAATGATGACAGTTTTAAAGTATTCAGTGCTAATTTTCACTTTTTGCAGAGATATGACTTAGGTACACCAAACAAGAAAGAGATTTCAGTGCAGCAGATGGTGGATATAGGTTACCATCTCCTTAGCTGGCTTGAAATCCAGAAAAATTACAAGACAAAAACATAACCCCTGTGCACATACCTTGCAATTTAGGCTGATCTTGCAATATTAAGAGTTACAGCTTTGCCTTCTGGGGCTGGCAAATTTTGCTTGTTCCTGATGATGGGAAGTTGTGATATTTGCAGTAAACAACTTTATGGAATATTGGTTTCTCTAATAGGTGGTTTGTATGCTGACAGAGAACAGCTTTGAAACTTACCTGAATTGTCTCCATTTCATATTTATGGTGGAGAGACGTATTTGTTCACCAAAAGTAATAGTTCATCTATTAAATGTAATATTTCTCAAGCACAGTTGCCAGATAAAAGTCCTAATAAATTTGCTTTTAGTGACATACAATAGAATTGAAATAAGCTATTAAAATTTATCAAGGGTCAGAGAAAATTATTTTCAATATTTTGGTGGTGTCAAAATACATCTACTTTTTTACCAGTTTCTAGACCCCGAAGACACTTCTATATGAAAGATCAACATGATTGCCTTTTTTTTTTTCATTTAAGTCTTTATATTAATATGAGTTTTGCTGTACTGAAGCATTAGCCACCTTTTCAAAATATGGAAAAACTTGAACTCATTTTTATATTTGAACAAAGCAATAGATTGCTTGAGGTTACACAATTAGATTTCAGTTTAGGAGCGGAAATTATCAAAGCCTCATTATTAAACCAATTTTACACTGCAAGTTTTGGATTATTTAAGACAAAAAGCCACCAGGTTTTTGAGTTCTTAAGTCTTGTGCAACAGTTGGTCACCAGACTCATCATTCAGCAATTGCACTCACCTCGGAAAATAGGACTTTGTTACCACCACTCTTTCTATGGCAAGGAGAAGTTTAAAATTTAATGCAGATGCTGAATATGACCATTTTTATCTTTAAAAGTGTTCATTTAGCTACTTCTAGTATTCAAAAATTCATATCTGCCACTAGCACAGCCTTGGTGACGTAGTTATGTTGTGCTGGTTTCAATATTTTTGTTGTTGTTGTTTGATTTGGTTTCAATTCTCTTGGGCTTGCCAGCCCAGCAATTTCAGCTTATTTGCAGTCACAGCTAAAACTTTAATGCTGAATTGTAAAGAGGAATTTTGGTGAGCCTCAAAGCAAGATTCCGTTGCCTGAAAACAGACATCTCCTGTCCTTTCAGACTGGCTGAGACTCTCTCAGGGTGCAACCTCTAGAGGCCAGCAGATATAGCAAAGGACTCCTTGGAGTTGCAAACTCTCTTGTGACTGTAGGCAGTATGTCTCAGAATGCACATTAAGGCAGATGAAGCCCATACACTGCATTGGATTCAATTTTACCTAAGCTTAGACTTCTACGAGGTGGATGTCACTTCCAAATTGGTTATTGTAAGCAGTCTTTATAGCCTTAAGATGAGATTAATTGTATCCTGAAAGTACTATTTAAAAGAAGTCCTGAAGATTTCCCCATTGTTCCTTGTTGAACACACAAATCCAACACTCCTAAATACTCCTGCATAATCCTCAGTGACTTCCTGCAGGTGAAACTCATTAACTGTTTTTCACTAGAGAAAAATTAAAATCTTGCTTCAGCAGTCCTTCTGAAGATGATACACAGAACAGATAAAAGCGGTATTAGCCAGTTTCAGGTACATCCACCTGCATCCACTTAAAAAAAAGCCCATTTTGTCTAGATTTGCCACCTTTCACACATTTCAGACAACTAAGACATTAATGCTTGAAAAGAACTGTTGAAATAACTAACAAAACCCAAGGTACATAGAAAAACCAAGGTCACCTTCTGAGCCAGCTAAACAGAATTTACTCCCTGAACTAGAAAATAATTTTCATTAAACTACTATATTTATAAAAATAAAGTTAGAGTTATTTCTGTAAAAATAATTACCTGATCTTTTAGAGATATGTCAAAAATATCTGTAAAGACAGAGCTTACCCACTAAAAGTTGTACAGGTGATACTGAATACACTTACAAGTAGAAAATTCAGTCCTGTTTGAAGACTGAATGTTAATATGATAGCTCCCACTAGAGTTAAAAAGAAAAGCATACACAGAGACTAATTCAAAATAAGTAGACTGAAAGGCTCTTGGCACATGCCATTTTGATTTTGGGTTGTTATAGAGTTTAGATAAGTTGAATTAAAAGCTCATCCTCCAAGCCTCCTTCCTGCTTATTCTCCTCTGTATAATGAATCTGTGTGTGAGTACACACACACGAGTTGGTAAGAATACAGAGGTTCTACAGCAAGAGCTTTCTGAGACAGTAGACTTGTATATTCATAATTAGTTTTATATTTAACTTCTGCCGGTTTCTTATTCTTTACCAGCTGCCCTTTACTACCATATTGATACTTAAAGATATAATTCTCATATTAGAGAATACTGGTTTAGCTGTTATTATGGTTTAATTATTTAATGCTAACTGCATCTTGAAATCAGCTGTCATAAATTATCTTTTGTTATGGGAGTCCTTCTTTATAGATGTTTTCCCACAATAATAAAAAACTAAAGATACCATTCAATGGTTTTCCCATTGATAATATTTTGTAAAATGTGCTCACAAACTATAGCTTTCCATATCCAGTACATAACAGGGATTTCTTTAGAACTGACACAGAAGCATATCACTCTACAGGAAAAAAAAAAGCGCAGGGTGAAGATGTTAAACATATAAAGATATCATGTAAATTATACTTAAATGACATTGTCTTAAATTATAAGCCTATGGTTAATGAACGTTTTTGAGAAAAACAGGTTTTCTAGCCTTTCATATTGACTTGTGTAAACCACTGGCCTCATTACAGATTTGAATTGAATTATCAAGGCACTGAGTCAGACCTGTGGAAAGGCCTCTGCAGAATGAGCAGTGACAATTTAGTTGAAATGCTGCTCGTGCTATGGAAACAACGAAGCATGACATTTTGTCTTTTACATCTGGCAACAAGTTTACTAGGAAAAAGTAAGAGTTATTTATTCTGTTTTTCAGAAAGCTGACAATATGGATAGAAGACAAACATTTACTTTGGGGGAATGCAGAATATTTCTTTGCCTTTTTCACAGATGTATTCAGCTGTTTTCCAAATTCACTTAGTACCCTGAATATTCATTCATTTTTAGCTTTACTTGCATTGAAATCTGAAAATCTTCTGTGGCATTTAAGATACTTCTTGAACAAAGTTTTTCCTTCAGTTGAAGCCTAATCTTCAAAACACATCTTTCATTTTGCCCATGTTGGGGCATTGACCCAAGAATAAAAGAAATTAGAACAGGGCAATTGTTTCAAAACCTTCAGTGACTTCAGATTTTTTTCTGTCATGTAAATTAACATAAATAAATCATTGTGAACTATTACATTATTTTTTTAAAGTGACATAATACTAATGTGAAATTACATATACCTTTCACCCATGTTAGTTTGTTAATAAAATAATACACTTAAACCAATCATTTACACATCCTTAATCTCTTAGATTCTCAAGCCCTATTAACATATTTCTTAATTTGATGTTGTTTTCTACAAGATAATACAAATACTTGAAGGCTCAGATTTCTAATTAATAAGGGGCAATTTTAGCTGTAATCTTGCATTATGAGTTTTCAAGCTTTAGATTAAAAGGCTATTTTGTTTAAAGCCATCTTCCCTCAGCTCCATGGTACAACTTTTCATTAGACATAGGGTAATATATGTACATCTCTGCTCTACTCTCAGATCTGCCAGTAGGTCTGTTTTTTCAAACCAGCAGGCTAACAAAGTGCAAAAACTTACAACTACGTATGGACCACAGTGTCACTTATGCCAGGCAGGTATTTTTGCAGTACACCACCTGCATAATGCAGAAAGATACAACCAAACCACTGATCCAAAACATACAAGGAATATGCTTCTTGCAGAAGCAATGTAACTAGCTAATTTTAAGTTTAGATATCTTCAGAAGCAACAGAAGATTTAAATAAATGCCTTCTAAGCATATTTGAACTCAGTTCTCCATTCTGAATGGTTCGGCTTAAAGATCTTACATTCCAGGCTAGAAATTGTTTGTTGATTGTTCCTTGTGTGACTTCAGAAAATGACAGGCAACTGTAATCAAAGAGAACTCTAATCAGCAGGAGAGTTTCGCAGGTGCTATCCCTTATGCACACTATTGTAGGTAATCACTGCTGCTAGAATTAGAAAGTCCTTCAAATAAAATACCTGTTACAGTCTTGCTCAGCTATTCAATTACTTATACATAAGTGTGTGGCTAAAACAGCATTGGTAACACACCAATGTTTTGTGTGTTGCTGAACAGTGCTTTCACAGTGTCAAGGCTTTCTTGTTTCTCACTCTGAAACCACAGAGAGCAGGCAGGTGCTGGGCAGGAGGTTAAGAGGTGACACGGCCAGGACAACTCACCTAAATTGACCACATGGACAAGCATGATCTTAGATGATCATACTCAGCAATAAAACTAGGGATGGGGTTTTTCCAAAATAGCCATTACTGGGCATTTTTCTGCTCATAGTGAGTGATTAGAAACCAATCACTTGTTCCTTACTGGGAACACATAGGGTTAAAAGCAGCCCTGGCTCCAGTGCAAGTGATTGCAAAACCCC
>JAOXNG010000021.1:78904957-78916417 GCA_028566535.1 Scolopax minor
TATCTTTTTTTTCCTACATTTCAAGTATAAATAGAACCAGAATATTTTGATGCTCATAGCACAAGAAAATCTTTATGAAAATTTTCATAGAGAGGAAAGCATAAAACTCAAAAATTCCAGTTATGACTAGCATTTTTTTCTGTTTTCTATAAAGTATAATATTTTCTATCAAAGAAACATCAAGTATTTGGAAGATGGTAACAATAACTGATGTTTTTCCAAACAAACTTGGGATACCACTTGGCTCTGTCTTTCTTTGACCTCTTTTTCTAAACATTTAATACTTGCATTCTGGAATCAGGTCAGTCTTTGAAAATTAAGATATCTAACACTAGTAATGACTTTTCCACACTGTGGATATCATTTTTAAATGTGCACATGTATTGACTCTTTAAATGTCTGTATTTTTTCCAGGATCTCCATTCATTTCTCTCCTAGTGGAGGAAATTAAGTAGGCAAGGAAAATATTTTGCTGAAACATTTACAATGGTTATTACAATGGTTTCTTCTGTAATAAAGACTAAGGCAACTTTGCTTTCAGTTATCAACTTTGCTTTTTAGAAAAGGACAAGATGACATGATTTCAACAGAGAATCCAGTGACTAAGTAGAATCCACATAAAAACAGGCTTCTGCTTTGCTCCTTCACTGATGGGTAACATGGCATATGAGAGTTTTAATTAGTTAGGCAATTAGTTATGAAGCTTTATTCTGAAAATTATAAACATGCTGAAGAATCAGATTCAAGAAAGGACAATTTTTTTTTTTTTGTGTCTTTGCTTGATTCACTATGAAGATATACATCATGTGGATATATAGCATTTTTTTTTCCACTTTAAGGAGGAAGTATGGATTTTTTGCCAATTTGAATGATGTAAAACAAATCACAGTAAATGACAAACTAAGAGCATTAGTCAAGTAATTGAATTCCTAGCCTAAATTGTTGTCACTCCTGTGATCTGTGTCACAGGATCTCCAGTTTTTATTGTGGTTGGAAAGTGATACTCAGATAAGGGTCATGGAATTTATGTTTTATTTGAATGATCCCTCAGAATCCAGTCATTTTACTAAACTAGTGAAAGCAGGCCTCATTGAGCCATGGATTTTAAGGACTTCTGATACATATTCTTTTTGTCAAACCCTTACTTTTAAAATTAATATAGAAAAGGAAAAAAAACCACTATTTTAAAAAACTAACCATTTAAATATTAAGGCAACTACAAATAGGCTTTAATTCATTTACCTACACAGAGGTTACCTACACATTGCTTAAAGGAACAATTCTATTTCAACTTCCATGTACAAAATATGATTATACCATGAAGAAAATCTATAACAATTATTATATACTTGACTGACCACTAAGCATAAAAAAGTTAAAACCATATGGTACAAGCCTGTTCAAATCCAAGAAAAAGGAAAAAGTATCAGTAATTGTTTTGATTTTTTTCAACAATTATTTGCTTGGGAACAATTCTTTCATTGTTATTATGAAAGAACATAATAGACAGAAACCCAGCAACAGCAATGAAGGTCTCAAAAGAATAAGAGAGTCAAGTGTATAATTTAACAAACAGTAATACAGTAGAACTGATGTCCCACAAGTGCATATCAAATTCTGTGTTGAGATAATTAGTTTTTCTTAAAAATACTCTAGATGACTATAATAACATTTAGTATCATGTTTCACAAGGTACACAAATTCAGAGATAACAATTTTTAACACATACAGGCTTTAAATTGTTCTCATATGCTATGCACCTTTTCTACCTATAACCACTTTTAAAATGTTGCCTTTCATATAACAAATAGCCTAATGTGACTACTACAATCTAAATATTAATTCTGCCTTTTATTTTATGGAGTATCATACTAACAATAAAGCACAGATTTGTATAAACTCAGTGCTGGTAAACTTTATTTCTGATTTTACTTGCTTCACCCAAAGCAAACAATACTTCCCCACCAAGATGAAAGTGTGTTGTAGAGTTTATCAATGTATTCTTTTCCTGCAAGTGGAAACAGAATGATTGGCCACAAGAAAGCAAGAAGACAAAAAGAGCAAGTTTCCAAGACAGCACAGAGCTCTCTTATCCGCATTTCTATTATCCACAGCAAATCAGCTTTCCAGAGTAATTTTACAAGGTATATAAATTGTGCATTATTGCTGTCAGGTGTAGGTTACAGAAGGAAGGGGCCACAAATTTCAGTCCTTTTAGTAGGCACAGAGGAGATGTTAGGAAGTAAATTTTGCATCCAACAAGAATATGTTGGCTTAAAATTAACACACTTGGGGGGTGGAGAGAATGTGTTGTGTGTATTGTGTGAGGGTATTTTTGTGTTGTGTTTTGGGAGAAGGAGTTATTTAAATAGTTGTTGCTCTTTTTTTCAGATACAGGATACGTTCATAACACAGTTTTAATACAGTATGCTTTTGAGTACTTTCACTCAAACCATGTATATTTATGAGTTGCTGTAATGTGGAAATAAAATATGTTGTTTCATCTAGTTTGATGTGAATAACGACAGAAATTCTGATCAGTGTTTGCTATGCATGAATCAGAAAGTTTATCGCTTTGAGCCATCCCTAAACTGTTATTGAAACCCAATACACAGTGATCTTTGCAAAATGAAATAATTTCTAAACAATTTCTATGTGTGACTGGACACGTTTTCAGAACCTTTAATATGTCTATGAAACAGCTATAAGTACTTAAGTTCTGCCTGTTACTTGGAAATAAGACAAGCCTTGAGAAATGGCACAATGAGTTTTGGTTAGGAGATGGGAGGCACTGTAAATTAAAAGAAATATATTCATGCACTTTCAATTAAAGGTTAACTAAAAAAGGATATACATGAAAGAATGAGGTCAACAGACTGAGGAAGAAAAGTGTGCAGAGAAGTAGGCATTACAGATGCAACCGAACATGGAAAGAACAAAGCTATGTTCATGAAGTTTTAGTGGAAAGTGTGATCTGATACCTAAGATCATTTTGAGTCAAACAGAAACAATACAAAACACCATACACAATAATTGCCACAAAATAAGTATTTAGGAACTACAGATACATAGAAATGCTGAAATATAACCTGTAGTGGTTGGCTGATTACAAATATTTCTACCAATCAAAGTAGAGCAAGAAGATATAAATATATATAGTGAAACCAAAATTGAATAGACTTCTTGCAGAGGTGCTTAAGCTAGTTTTAAATAAATTTGGATACCATTAGCACAGTACTCATAATGCTCAGAGAGCTCCCTAGAAACCTAGATGACTGGTTTGCACTGATATAAGCTTGACAAGCTTAAAGTTGTTGTCACTGTTTTGATTGTGCTTACACATGGCACGACAGCAGTGCAGTCAGAAGGAAAACAGGCAAAATGTCATGGCATCTATTAGATATGGAGCTCTCTTTTCACCTAATTAGAACTTAATTGGAAATAAAAATACTACTGACATCCATAAGAAAAATAATTGTTCTTTGGGGCATTGCCTAGCAAAGCAACACAGGTTTTCAGGAGAGTTTTTGTGATTTTGGCTCCAATTTTCCCATGATGATCAAAGAGCTTTTGAAAAAACAATCTACAACCAAGTCATCTTCCAAGTGAAGGGCACTCTCACTCACATTACACATTGACAAACATCTGAAGAACTTCCCCCCCCCCCAACAACATTAAAAATGTTGTACTTAAGAGCTGTGTAGAAATTAACATTAACTTTCTTTATTAAAAGAAGTTACTGAATGTTGTTACTGTAGCAAAACAAAAAATAATTTTCAAAATGACAACATAATTCAAAACTTCTCTTTGAAAATATCAATAAATAAATTCAAATTTTCCAATAAAAAATTTCAAGCTACATCCATTCAGAAGAAAATTTTATTTCTACCACTAGGAAGATTATAACTTTTAAATTGTATATACAAAATTCTATTAAAATGTGGCTTTCAAAGTAATAACACTATTTTAACCAGAACATTGAATATCCATTTGGGAAAGTAAAGTCAGTAAATTTTCAAAAAGCAATGGATAATAGTGATAAAATATTCTGATATGTAACTGCATTTGCTCAATTAAGACTAGACCAATAGGTCAATTAAGAATTGAAAGCCTAACATTTTACAACATTCACATCCATGTTAATCACTATAAATTTTAGAAGTGCAAAGCCTCAAAAACCAAATTAACCCTCAGTATACTACATGGTTTTGTTCTTCATTAAAAAAACCACAGAAATAATACAAATGAGAAATGGCCAAAAACTATAAGCACTAACTCAAAATCTGTTTGGGTTACTGTTCAAAATTACTGTTCATCTGAAGTCTATTCAAATCACACAATCTTTTTGTAGATACATCAGAAGTTTGAAACCAGTCTTGCCAAGATTTTAGTTCCATTGCAAACGTTCTCTTTTGCTTATACAAGAATCCCAAAATCATGAAATTCATGTCTAATCTAAGATCTTCAATAACCGTGTAAAATCTAATCAACAATCTTTCTCTTTCCTTGCCACCTCTGCATACCACCACACATTTTGTAAAGAATGGATATCTCTAGCCACATCTATGTAGAAACAAGTGTTTTTTAAGGCCACATAGCAAAAAACATTTCCAGAGGAAAAATATCAAGCAGCAGTTGGTCCCACCAAGATGGCAATTGGTTAATAGACTGACAGCTACTCAAAGCAATCAAGGAAGACTTCAAAACTGCCATTTGCAACAATCACAAGTTCAGCAAAGGTGAATTTTACTGCCCTGACTAAGATTTTGACCTAGATCTGCCACACGTAACACTTTGCTTTTTATATAGCACCTGTCACCTTTCATCCCTAAGGAGTTCGGAGCACTTTTCAATAGGGCAATACTGCTGGAATAAGGAAGGGGGAAGACATTTTAAGAAGCATTCTCCAAGTGGAATCTTTGACATTAACCAGACTATTTTATTTTCAAAGCTACCAGATGGAGTTGGGGAAAAAAAAAAACCTTCAAGGAAAATTCTAAAAGTATAACATCCAAAGAAGTTCAATAAATTACTCATTCTAATACTCATCCTGTAGCCCTGTAAAATATTGCAACAAGAATTCTGTATTTAACATGAGGATATTTAAAACTAACTGCTGTTCGTTTCAGATTGGCACTATTTAGCAGCACTTAATATGATATTGCTTTACTTTTGTGGTTTTCTCAGCTCCCTCTCCCTCCCCGCAGTGTTCAACCTTTAAACTTCTGATTCAGTGAAGTTACTTTCCATTTACACAACTACGAGTGAAGGACAGTTGTAGCCTTTAGTTATTTCTTTTACTTAGAGAGCATTAAATCAGACCTTTTGATATCAAAAGGGGCAATAAACATGACAAATCCTGAGAACTGCCTTCCATGGAAATGAGCAGGTGTAGCAGGTGTCCATCAGCTGTCAGGAGCTGATGTTGCCTGTAGGGCAGAAGGTATTCAATAGAAAAATTGTCTTTGAAATGAATTCCATGAGGCACTTCACAATATAGTCTCAAAATCATTGGTTGTACTGAAATACACTTGCAACCAGAACTACAGCTTAAATCTCAAGCCATGTATTTCAAACTTGATACATCAAAACTGGTATTTTTCAGCTTTCAGCTTCCCTATACAGTGAGCAAGAAGTTGTACAGCTTTGCAAAAAGCCATGCTCCGAGCTTCATTTTAATGTTACTTTTTAGATAACATTTTTTCTAAATTAATCTTTCACACAGTGTGTTTACTGACATTGAATAGATATCCAGCTCAACTAACAAGGCATGTGACAGGAATCAGTATCAGGTAGTTTGCTCTTAATGGATCTGGCATGCCACTCTATGGGAAGCTACCATTAGAGTCTGCTGGCATTGATTTAATTAATTACTAATCAGGAGCCATGCCAATTGCTTGGCACAAGTTCAGGTCAGAGTCAATTGTTTATGGACACATGCTTAATCATCTGCATGTCAACATTTTTTTTTTGCCCTCAGGTAAATGAGCAGAATGTCAGCTCCTTCATGGTTTATGAATCAAAAGCTAGATGAGTGTATAAAAATGGGAAAGAAAGGATTTGGTTGCCAAGTTCTTTTGCAATATTTGAAAATAATGGCTACTATAGTAATTTCTTAAAACTTCGAGATTGCAACTTCACTATTTACAAGGATGCATAAGTATTTTCTTTCAGTCTTTGGAGAGTGCACCTTTAAGGGGAATCTAGCAGTTAATTTTTATAGAGTGGCTTTGTTTCTGCCATTTATGCTACAGAAAGGTCCAAGGTTTTTGTGTTTTGTTTATTTTTTTTTTATTTTAAACTCTGAATGCCAATTGCAGCTGGTGTCCCTGCATACAGTGCCAGAACTTTGGCTTCCTCATCTTTATTCCTCCTTCTCTACCCAACCAAAAAATGAAAGCTCTTGCCTTTGTAAATTATTTTTCCACTTTTTCTTTGTTATCACCATAGTGGTCAAGTTAATCAAACATGAGCTTTTGTGTTCGCCTGTTTCTCCTTATTGATTCATTTTCTCAA
Organism: Scolopax minor; assembly: GCA_028566535.1. NCBI lineage: Eukaryota > Metazoa > Chordata > Aves > Charadriiformes > Scolopacidae > Scolopax > Scolopax minor. The sequence goes on from JAOXNG010000021.1 coordinate 78,911,474, forward strand.
ATTTTTTCAAAAAATAGAATGTAGAGGTAGAGAATTACATTTAATAAAAACTTCAAACAATATGGGAAAGGTAGAGATGCAATGAGCATAAAAGCAAGCGATCCAAGCCAATTTCCATCTCTAATGAAGGTACTTAGGTACCTTTATAATACACAGGGGCGTGATTAAATGTTGCAGTATTTTAACAGTAAGTTTTCTCACCAAATACAATTAAAGAAGCACTTAGAGTAACATTTTAAAACTTTATTGTCAACGTGTTTGTCTTTAGAAGAAAGCACACTTTGACCTACACTATCATTCAATATTAAGATTTTAAGTTAGCAATTGCAGAACTCTTAGATTATACTAGAATATTGCTTTCAGTATGTTTGTTAATAAAAAAAAAGGTTGACTTAAACCAGATTCAGTTACCTGGACCATAAATGCCAATACTTAAATCTGGAATAACATACATTGTGAAGGCCACAGTTTACTGCAGAAGTAAATAACAGAAAATATTAACTATATAGATCTTTATGGACTAGAACAAAAAGCCATTTTTGTTACATTAACAGCAGCTGGACATCCAGAGCTGACATTTTCCAGAGAAGTGCATACCAAATCCTGCCTCAAAAATCCAACATGCAATCCAACAATTCTGTAACTAGACCAATCTTTAAAATTCTCCAACTTCTATTAAAAAATTCAATCTGTACACAAGTGATGAGAAAAGAACAAATTCAGATTTCAGTGTGTACCTGGGATTTAGGGCTGTTCTGAATAACATGGGTTTGGCTAATTATTAGCAAGAAACCTGCAATGAACTTTCTCTTACAGTCTAAAACACAGCACTAGAGTTCTTAACACTTACTAGAAGGAAAAGGTCAGAGAACTAAGGTGCTCTAGATTTAATTCAGGCCAAAACAATCTCAATGACTTCCATACAATTGTTCTTGAACACTTACTCTCAGCTTTGCCAAAAGTTTGAGCAGGGTGCCATGGCATCCTGGATGAGGAGGTATTACAACAACTAACATCTGCTGTGCTTGTTCTTTATGGTACCTTATGGTATGGAAACCATGGCTACTTTTAAGAAGACTGAAATCTGCTTTCTGGTTTTGGTGAAGAGCAGTGTAACTTTTTTTTTCACATTACATTTGATGAACAGTGTTTAATATTAAATAATAATTCCTCTCTGACTAATTAAATGTTTTCTAAATAGCCTGGAGCTAAAAATGCACACATACACACATCGACATGAAAAAATATTTTCCTTAAACAGTCATTAGATACTGCGTGCAAATTTTAAATTTGAGGAAAAAAAACACAGAAAGGTCAATTATATATAAATTATGTTTAAAATATGAAGTAAATGTAATTTTTACCATAAAGTAATAGTGTGCTTTCTGATCAACTTTCATTTTCATTCCTCCCTTATGAGGTGACTATATAATTTAAGAGCTCATGATTTCTTTTTAAAACAATACAGAAATTAAACAAGTTGACAGATTTCTTCTTTAAAATATTTTGTAAAAACTATTCTTTTGTATTTGATAACATTCTGAGTAGCTACATGGCTATGGAGAGTAGTAGATTATAAACAATATAATCTCTCTATTATAGCAAAGACTGGGTGCAGGTAGAAGTAGTCTTTTTCCAGCACTGTACCCTGAAGTGGCTTTCAGAAGAGTTTTTCAACTGTAAGTTTTTATGGGAATATTAAACAAAAGACTATAATATGGATGGAAATAGCTCATACTGAAGTGACAATCTGCAACTAAAGTCCTGTCAAAACAAAATGTGTGCTTTAAATCAGTACTGCTGTAATATGAACTAGCTATTAAAGGACTTGTTGGTCAATTTTTTTCTTTTTCAGCTTTGAGTTTTAAAGTTTGATTTTCCTACCTCTTTCCCATTTTAATCTTTACCTGACACATAACCTTTCAGAAATTTGTCTTGCATAGACATTGATAGGGTAAGAGAATGAACATGATCATTATACCAAATTGTATTTGTATCCTGCTATGACTGAAATTACTCAGCCTGTCATCCATTATATCAGACTTAGAGGAAAAAAGTGTGGCCCAAGGAATAGTCAAGGGTAAATAAACATAATACTCTGAGCAAAAAGGAGATATTAAACTGAAGACAGTTTTAAGGCCCTGTTATTTCTTTTTGACAAGTTTGACAAATTCAGATGTAAAACTTTTCATACCAACTTTTGTTTGTTAGCATTACAGACACTACTAAATCCTAAAAGCAAGGATACCTTTTAGTTCTTGTTGAAAAATAACTGCCTCTTTTCAACAGGAAATCGAAATTTATAACACAATTATAAGCAGACACATGATTGCGAAGGCCATTGCTACAGCCCAGTAATATGATTTTTAATAGCAGGTAATAGCATTGTACATACATCAGCTACAACTGGGCACAGCTTCCTGTGAGTAAGTGTCATGTTAAATAGCTTTGTTCTGAAATAAGTGGTGAGTGAAATGCTCATAATTCTTCCACTGGCAGAGCTAGAAATAGGGTTCCCATTTTCTTCTTGAATGCCTGGATGAATGTTGGATGGTGGCAGATAGTTTTTCGTATGTATTTACATGCAGCAGTGACATCCAGTGAATAGGCAATTTCAACAAAGCAGTTTTCTACTGGTGGGTTTCCATAAAAAAAGGTTGGTATTGGAATGTGGTAGATATGTAATTAGGAATCAGAAATACATATAATTCATTACTGAAAATTCATATTTAGTTGATATGCCAAATATTTGGCTTCTGGTTAACTTTGTGAAAGGCAAGCATTACCTTATTCCAAAGATGTCATTAGATTTAATATTTTTTATTTTGCATATGTTTCTAAATAATGGTAGAGCTTATTTTAACCTGCTGGTAAATTGTTAGATCTAACAAGTAGACTTCTCGAGTCCAATTAATTTCCTAGTTACTTGCTTCCTAGGTTATGAGCTATTTGAAATATCTTACATTCTTCAGGCAACCACCAAGGGAAAAAGTCTGCCCTTGAGTAGATAAGGGATAGCCTTTCCTAGATGGTTAAACAGGACAAGAGCAGTGAGATTAGATGTCGCCCCTATCTGACAAAAGATTTGAATGAGATTTGAAACTTCAAAAACAGGGCTATTCAGCAGTCTGTCCAGAAAGTGAGGAACTTCACAGGAAACTAAAGATATTAAGTTATTTGAATAAATATATATTTGTGCTCCTGCTACATTATTGCTAAATTAAGGAGAAACTTAAGGCTCCATTTTACAAGCCACTACTTACAGAAATAGTTTTAACTTCTGAGAGCAGCTTGACTGTAGCCAAGGTGGTTTTGTCTCCAGCTAACATATGCATTGAAGAACAATGGAAAAGATTTCTGATATAGAAAGAACATAAGAAAAACCTCATAACATTTTGTGTAGACATGCATTTAGCTCAGCAATGAAGGCTTTTTTGAGCCACAATTACAAAAAAAATAGCAGCTAACACATTCTCCACTGTAAACTACTAGAAACCTGTTGCTTTTCCTCCACAAAATTATGTTAGGTATGTATGTCTAATGGGCCTGTCAGCAAAAGTTATGACAAATAGGATTTAAATAAAAGTGGACAATTTGACTCACCAGCTATTTTACATTCTTCTGCCTGAAACTACAGCACATCAGGAGACACTTTTTGACTGCAGTACACTTACTGTACTTTCTAGAGTAAAAAAAAAAATGCACTTAAATTGCCTTAGCTGAGTAGTCAATAGAGAGCTGTCTACTTTTGTGTAGTTTTACATATTTTCCAGCTAACTCAAAGACTCAAGTGCCATAACCAGCACTAACAGACAGCACATAGATGTTACAAAACCTTGAAATTTAACTACTGTGTTCATTTTCTTGGTCTTGCATACTCTTATCTCATTTGTTTAATAAATACTAATTTATTGTTTCCTGTAAGTAAGAAAAAAAACAACAAAAAAAATCACTTCATATACAGAAAAGCTTTCCATTGAAATACATAACAATGAAGATAATTTACATAAAATGCTGCGATATTTCAAATTATTTCTTTTTCATCTAAGCTAAAACATGTAACAAGGGCCACACTAGATTTCTTTTTCCTCCTCCCCCTACTCCTTCACTTTGACATACATCTCTTCAGTAGAATTCAGGTTACCCATCACAAAGTCCGGCAACATTAAAAGCAAGAAAAATTATTGCAGTCAGACATCTGGAATATATTTTTTTCAAGGCTATTCAAATTAATGATTTGCATCTTACACAAAAATAAGTTGAAATACTAAAGAAAAAAAAAAACCTTGTCATAGACTCATATGCCTCCCTTTTATTACCCCTGATCTCCACTTTAACTTTTCCTCTTTCCCTAGCTAGAGAAAGTACCTTTTTTTATTCTTTAAGGAGAATTTGGGTGTGGTTTTTATGGGTTTGGTTTGGGGGTTTTTTTGAGGTTTTGGTTGGTTGGTTTTGTTTTTTTTAATGTGGTTGGACTCTATGATCCCAAAAGTCCCTTCCAACAACTAAGATTCTGTGAATAATATTTAGTTTGTAAGCAGAAGAGAATGAAGCAGACATATAAGTCTCTCATTAGAGATTTTCAGTTGAAGTTTAACCAGTTGTTCAACAGAAAGCTCAAAAAAAAAAAATCTATAATTTACCATGTATTTTAGTTGTCTTGGGTTGTTGACACTCTGTCTAGAATGGCACTCAGATGGACAAAACTTCCACTAAGTAAAATAAGTTTCAGTTCACAGAAAAAGGTGTTAGCAATATTTGTAAAGGTACTTAAAATGCATGTCTGTATCATATTAAAATTTGTGCACCTTGGTGACATCAATTTGCAAACTGATCATTAGACTTTACCACAATAATATTGTAAGAAGTTAGTGCTTTCCTGTTGACTTACTGCTACTCAGCTTTCAAAATGTGGAGGCAAAAGGAATACTCAGAATATCATCT
>JAOXNG010000021.1:78932412-78948557 GCA_028566535.1 Scolopax minor
CCAACATCCTTCAACCCACCCTTTAGATACTTATAAACATAAATAAGGTCTCCCCTCAGCCTTTGCTTGTCCAGGCTCAAGAGTCACAGCTCCTTGAGCCTTTACTCATATAAGGGAGATGCTCCCATCCCTTAATCATCTTCATTGCCCTATGCTGTACCCTCTCCAGTAGTTCCCTGTCCCTCTTGAACTGGGAGGCCCAGAACTGGATGCAGTATTCCAGTTGTGGCCTCACCAGCATAGACTGAAATGAAATGATGACTGAAATGTCAGTCTAATAGCTTCTAAAGTGTCACAAAATTATTCTAAATAGGAAATGAGATAAATGTTACCAATACAAACATGCATATTAGTGGCCTTAACTTTATAATTGCCAAGCCTTCTAGGGTAGATTTTTTCACTATTTTATTACATTGATAAGCCATAATTTATGTTTAATTTAGGTTTTATTTATGTGTTGGTCATTAAGAAGTAACATTCTATGGTAGTTCATGGCTTTAGACTTTCTGTCTTAAGAGCAAGGGCCAAGAGTATTCTTAAACATGATGTATCTCTTGACACAGCTCAGTTTATCTATATTTTATGGTGCTGCAGTATACCCATACTGGTATAAAAGCCAAAATATGGGATATCTAAAAATCTCATCTTTCGTTTTTGCACACAACCTGTCACCAGGTCCACGATATTGCCACAGGAACAGACTGTATATACATGATTAATTTCATACCTGACCTAACTGTAAGTTATTACGGGCATGCAGAATCAGTGCTGAGGAAACAATAGTATGCATCCATGATCCTCCTTCTTACCTAAGTCATGTTACAAAGTTAAAAGTCCTCTCCTAAAAATGAAGAAGTCTGGGAATATCCTTAAAAATATGACAGAGGAAAAATGAATGCCAACTTTTCACTTTATTGTCACTGCTGGGATTTATATTCCCCTTATAATTAAAGAAGGAAGTGAACAGTATGAAAATGGAACCTCAACACCTATAAAAGCATTTCAGAAAAGGAAAAGATAAGGAAAAAAATGTTACAAGGCTAAGAAACATTAAGAGTGAAGACCACACCTGACAAAAGAGGCTATTTAGTTAGTAATGAACAGACTACAAAGAGTGACTGGAGCCCACTTGCTTGGAGACTGATCACTATCTTAATCTGGGCAGGTATAAAGCAGTCACATTTCCATTAATTTGTTTTCACTTGTCAGAATAGATTCTAAATCAGTAAACTTTTTATTAAAAAAAAATAGCACCTAAAGTAAACCATGAGGTCATCCAGAATATTTTGCTGAATACAGAGCTGAAGCAAATGCAGTTGGCTTTACAGCAGCTGCAACATTAGAGCCATCAATAAAGAAATTAGCTACTCACATTTGAGATAAAGGGCAACTTATGCTTACAATCACCCGATCCAAAAACTGCTGTGGGAGCAAAGCCAACATCCAGCTCATAAACCTATCTGTATAATTTTTTGGAACTGGTTAGAGGTCAGTGTTGAAATTCTGAGTAGAGCCAAAACCACCAGTGACTGAGGGAAGCAATTTAAGAAGTGGCATCAATTCCCATTGGCCAAATAGAAAATCATCCTGTATTTTTGAGTTCATGTTAGGATACGTGATTTCACCAAACACAAACCTTGAATTTTGTAACAGGGGGGCAGAAACAATCTGTCACGGCTTTATTCTTTCCACAATATGTTTCTGCTGTTATTATAGGTAACTTTATCCCTTCTGCTATCCTCAGACCGCTAATTATCAGCCTGACTCTGTCCTCAATCTACAGCTTTGGGATTTCTCTGCTCTGAGAAAATAGAAACCAGTCACCAATTAGGTTTTTTCTTATCATAAATTCCTGGATTACAAGCATAAGATAACGGTATGACTTTTTTAAAAATCAACATATAACAAATGAGTAAAGAACTAGTGACTGAATATAATTATTCAATTCAATATTGAATATACTTATATTCAATTCAAATAACCTTATCATGACCAGCCTGTCTGTAAACAAGCAGATTTAAAAAATAATCAAATGTAAATTTTGTTTTCCTGTTCTGAAAGACTACAGAACTTTGAGTATAATTTTGAAAAACAGATGTTTCCAAAGTTAAGTGAGTTAGAGAGCTCTTCAACTCCTCACATATAGTTGCATTCTTTATTCTCCTTTATTAGATTATGAACACTCTGGTCATGAAAAGGCCATATTCAATCATTCATTCTACAGTCATTAATTATGTGGTTTATTTAGCACATGCACTTTGAATAAATAAGTGTAAATGTTCTTTGTAACTCATGGGAGGTGTAGGTTTCTTTGCAATCTGTTTTGGGAGATAAATGCCATCAGATATACATATATAGACACTTTATTTTGTTATTATTAGAAGTTTTTGATAGAGACCAAAAATTTTTAGAAGACATTTAATAAAAATATTTCAGCACATACTTGTATGGATCAGATAGTTTAAAATAACTGATAAAAATCAAAGCTGTTGTGGTTGTGAGTGCTGAATCACTGAACTTAGGTATGAATTTGATCTAGTGCCTTCATGCTTAGGGAAGGGTTTCCAAATGCATACTATATATAATCAGATATTCCCAAATGTGAACAAAGCTGAAAATAGAAATGTACCCCATTAAACACTCATGACACTATAAGAAAAAAGTATACATCTGCAATTAGAACGGGTGATCTCAAAATCTGATGTCTTAACGTTATCCTGCGGTCTGATAGGTGTCAGAATCTATTAAGATTTCTCCTATTAAGTTCCTTCAGAAAGTGTCTAAAAATGAAAGACACTCTCTTTTGACTGCTGCTCATTTCAAATTGGCATTTTCATGTGGCAGATGGTGACCTTATCCCTGTGCTTTAGCAAAAATGATTTTTATTAAGCCTAAACAAGTGTGAACGGTGCTAATTTCCTGCAGCATGCAGAATTTGAATGAGAGCATATAATGATTGGAAGAGTCCTGCCTCACCATATGGAAAAATGTGCATTATGCCAACACAGTAGATTACTAATGAGGCAGCCCCTTACAACTATATTCAACTTTCCATTTATCAATCGTCACGAAGAGCATATTTATTTTAAGGCTTCCACGAGCTGCTGAGGGTTGTTTGCAGCTAGTCCATATCCTAAAAGCTAAACACATAATAATAGAAGACATTGGAAGGACTACACGAATTCAAAATTGTAGCTAAAAATTATCAGATTAAGATCTAAATTTCCAAAACTTAAAACTGTCATTGCAAAGCTAATGTTCCAAGCAAATGATGACAGTGTTTCCCATCCACTGATTGTGAGGATGTGAGTTTCTTAAAGAGGAAAGATAATCTCTCTCTTAGTATGATAGAGAGAACAGAAAGAATAAAAGTCATTGCACTAGAAGCTTGAACTCCTTTGCCCATCCCCTTTACAGTCAGACAGATTGTTGTTTTCAACTGTTTAGTAGTTTGTGAGAGAAAATATATTACAAACTTACTAATGCTTATTTCTGCAGTAACTCTATCATGGCTGTGACCTCCAGGTGAGACTGAGGCGTCTAGAGTTTGATGAGGAAGTCAAGAACACTCTTGAGGGCACTGAAGAAACTCACAGGCTGGGTAGAAAACTAAAAGTCACCACCTGACTTTAAAATGTCAGTAAAGATGAACATTCCTTCAGGGAAAACAAAGAAAGTAGCAGTAGGGGAAGACAGAGAGCAAAGCTGGCCAGTCACCCAGGGGATTGTTGCCCCTATATGATAGTTATTATTATTTTGATATACCAAAACAGCCATATTATTTAGGAACAGAAATGTTTCTTCTTCAAGAGTGAAAAATCTACTCCAGCCCTACGTTAGTTCCATTGCTGTAGTGCCTAAATACCTGGTAATAGGTGCCTGAGTAGGAAATGTTCATGTGGTCATTTGAGCACCTTGCCATACTACAGAAAATGAAACTTCTTCTAACAGTAAGCTACTTCCCTTCTCTGGTCATTCCTCAGTTCATACTGAAGCCAGTCCTACCCTTTTCCATTGTTTAAATGTCAATCTCCAATTGATCTCAAACCTTTTCTGACTTCTTCTACACTGGTCTTAATGTTTGTTGTGCAATTCATCTATTCCTTGCGTTAAAATATACATCCTTCTTCTCCATCTTACTTGAAATAGCTGTAAGCTTATACAATACAGGCAGGGGAAAGAACATTACTCAAGTACAAGAGACAGGCTTTGGTTGCTTGCAGAAATCAGTATTACAGTCAAAGTCAACCTTTCCCTATGATTTTGAACCTTTGGCATCAGGACAGAATGTTTTTACCCTCTGAAAGAACTGCGTATGTTAGTCATGAATGATCTCAGAGAAACTTAATGACGCCCAAAAAGGATGTAATTTTGGGAGATAGCAGCTACTAAAACAAAGATGTTCCCACTGAGTAAATTTGGGTTGTGATTTTATTTTTAAACTTTCATTCTGTAATCAAGGTTACACACGTTTTCATCAAAGCAATGAAAACATTACCCTATCATAATTTCAGATTACTGTTCAAAAGCATCAGAACACAAAACACACGGAAGGAAGAGGGGTCAATATAAAGCAGGAACAGAATATTACCCGTGCCCACAAGCCTCATATTGGCTGAATTCTCTAAACCACTCCTGGATGAACTTTTCCAAAAAGTCTTCTAGAGGCAACCATTCAGTACAGCAAATATCAACCTAATGGCAAGCAATTGGAAGACTATTTTTTTTCCTAATGTGAAAACACAGTTAACCTTAAAAATAAGCAAAAATACTATTTCTTTAGTTTGTGTTGTGATATTTTAGGTTTGTTTTTATGTGCACCAGGCAGCCTCAGAATGATGTTTGTCAGAGGAGAAGTTTGCATGATGAAAGAAGGGAAGGTCAGGAGTACACAGAAGAAAAGAAAACACCGAAAGACAGACTTCTAAGTGATTTTTTTAGCACTAAGCAAGTAAATAAACAAAGAAAAAAGGAGCAACCAGAGAGAGAATAAAATAAAAGGCTTCAACCCCAAAAATATAGCTTTAAAATGTTACTTGTGGTTAAGAAAAAATTAGGAGACAGAAAAGAAAATAGGGTTGAATAATGAAATATTCATTAAACTAACCCTTCAACAAAAATATTAATATTGCATATTTTAACTGCTGGAATTCTTTATGGCTCTAATGAAATCCTCGAATGAAAAAGTACTTTTTTCCTTTAATTTGTTTGCTTTTAAAGGAAATTACTCACTGTGAGGAGATCTTCCAAGTTGTCTTAACTGTGGAGAGTGCAGTAATTTAGCCTTTCAAAGCCATATTGGATCTCTCGGTTACAGTACTCCTAGATTAAACATGTCTCCTTTCAGATGCTTTGTTATCAGTCATTAGAAATAATGACAGTTGATAAAGCTTTATTTCCAGAAGCCTTTTTTTCTTTTCAACACATCAGAGAAAATCTTCCATTACAAAGCAATGAAAGGGTCTCTCCTTTTAGCTGCCTGTAAAGAACCAACAGGCCACAAAATATATCAGTCAACTTTTTGTGCGTGCTGAAACAGGGGTGGTTCATAATCAGCAGGACTATTTACTGAATTTTTCAACCTGGGAGCTGCTCGTTTTTTCTAGCAAGGGGCCTTGCACGTAGTGGGACCACTGAAATGTTAACTAGTGCATGCTTTTACAAGTTTAATGTTTTTTAAGAAAAAATAGTAACCTTTCTTAGACTTTCTTTCTGCAATCATTTTACTATTACCTTGTTATGGTACAAAATCCTCCAAAATGGAGCTCACCAGAGGAAGAAACATTTTTCCACTAATGATATGTCACTGTTTTATCTCCATGCACAGTTTTAACGGTTAGCCACAGACTAATGAATTTAAATCTTCCTTTACACCTTTATGCAGAAGTTTGTATGTATTATTCCAAGTAATACTGCGGGTGAACAGGATTGTGGAAGAAGCAGAGACCAGAAGAAGGAATAGAAGCAGCAGGAACACTGGCATAAAAATCATAACATTCCCTGTAACTAGAAGCTCTTCTATTCCTGTACTTCAGTGTCAAAATTTGACAAGAAACAATGAAGGAAAATTGAATGTAATCCTTTTCCTTCCAAAAGATCATTCACTCAATTCTCAATATGAATAATAAAGAAAAACAGGGCATAAACTGAAAGGAATTGTGCTTCAGCTGTCTGCATCTTCACAGATATCTCAACTTAGTGCTCGTTCCCTTAATTTTTTATGCCAGTGATATTCCATCTATTTTAGCAGAAATATTTTTTTATTTACAATATTGTCAGTGATCATAAAATGCCTATATACTTAAAATTTCAGAAGCTTTACTTACTTAGCACAAAAGAATTTTGTCGGAATTCAATAACTTGATAATATATTTTTTTAATTATTATCTTTACCAGTTACTCAGTCAAGGATCTAAAGACATTCTCCCTTTAGATAGGATTCTTCTAGGTCCTGGATTATCAATTTCTTGTTAAGCTCAATTAAAAATCAGAGATGACCTCTGCATTCCTAGTATCTTCTTTATGCACACTGCCATGGTGGCATTTGTACCAGCTCCTGTTCAGCAGTTCATGACATGCAACAATTAGAGTTGCCTGAATACAGTGAAGAAATTCTAAAATGAAAGAACAGGTCAATGATATAAAAACATTTCCAGCATCATTCTATTTCTCTGAAGGTAAGCCAGGTAAATCTCAGTACAATTAAAACAGTTGGTTAAGAGCAGAAATGTTATCTTAGGGAGTCTCTGTAATATATTTTCTTAGGGTAACCCTTACATAGGTCAGGGACCTAAAGAGTGCTGTAAGCAAACAGTGCTATGTAAATACTCCAACAATTACAGAGACAGATCCTCAGGTAACTGTAAGAGAAGCCAAAATGTCAGGTTGGAGGGCATCTAAAAATGAAGCAATTGAATCATTTAATAGCCCAAAGTCTGGAATCTACAGTTTTAATTTAGACTTTGTAAAGTAAAGTGAAATGGTTGAATATGGTAGCTGTTAGACACATATTTCTTTGCAGTTTGGTGACTGATCACCAATGTTACTTTTCTGAAGCCAATGGGTGTAAGTGCTTTTCTCTACAACTCAGCTGATAAATATTATGTCTAACATACTGAGGGGCACAAAAGGTCCTTTAAAAATGTCACTAGAACAAAGTGTATACTTGGAACTAATAATAGCAAAGAGAGTTTGAGCTGTTTTAGAAGTGCTGCAAGGGCAGTAAAAACAACCCACAGAAACAACCCTTATTACTTCATCTGTAGATGACAAACTAGATTTTGAAATACTACAAAATTTACCATGAGCTTTTTTTTATTTTGTCTCTTTGTAGAGAATTAAAAAAACAAAACCAAACAAAAATGACACCAAAAAACAGCTGAGAACCACTGAAATACAAAGGAAAATAAAACACATTAATATAAAATCGAACCACTCAAGATCAATAGGAGGAGACAAATTCTCAGCAGCAGAAAATAAATAGGAGAAGCATTTATTAGACAACAAATTCAGATCTTTAACAGAGTGAGAAAAGTAGGCAGGCAATCAGTCATAAATTTTATAGCCATCTTTTCTAAAATAGGATTTCCAAACTTTTGTTTTATTTGAATAAAATTGACTTCATTCTTTACATATCAGTTCTCATCTCTCCTGTCCCATAATGGGTGGAAGTTCATATGCCCTATATGCAGACAAAAAAGTTCAAGAGATCACGTTTGCTTTCAGAATGGAAATTTATTTCTCAGTCCAACAAGTAAAAATTGCCAAGAAATAGCCCACATAGTCCACACCGGACCCCTTGCAGATATATCCTCAACATTATGTGTCAGCCTTTCTTGCATCACTCATCATACTTAAGGGCTAATATTTAAGTTAAAATGAAAATTAATATGATTTTTTTATTATACAAGTCCCTAAAGTATAACATCGCAAACTTTATCCTTCTTTAAAATTAGCAGTCATGTAACTCTGAAAAGAGATTGTAGAACAAATTGCATAACGTTTTTAAATCTCCATGCTGAAGGACTGCCAATCAACTATTAATAATTACATATTGTGCTTTTTAAAAAGAAACCCAAAATAGAAATCTGTCCTCATTCATACTCTAAAGTATGTCTTTTTTTTAATTTGTAACTTCACTAATTTTGATGCACAGCCTTTTCTTGTACCTTGACTATATAAGACCTAAGTTATATAAAGCAAAATTGAAAGATATGACATGAAATATACACTGTATTAACAATCATATTGTGTGCATGTGGATAGTCTTCCATGGTTCTCCCTGCAAATAACCCTTAAATTCTCTTTAGTGCTTATGTTCAGTTTTGGAAAGCTAAAATTTTCCCGTTAAGGTCAGATAGTAAACATTTAAGTGTAAACTAGTTATTTAAAACCTTTAGAGATTTAGAAGTTAACCGCTAAAGGTTTTGGAAAACAACATAATAAACAGCCAGTCCTTCTTATATTAGTTTTTAAGCCATGGCGTCTTACTACATATGACACAGGAAAAAGACAACTTTGAGAGAGTAAATACTCAACAGTATTAAAATCTCCAAAGAAAATTATCTTTCCAATGATAGGAAAATCAGAGAAAGTTAGACACTTTATTAATCAGGTGAAAGTTACCAAAGATAATCAATAAATTTTTTGTCTTTGTCCCTCCAAAGAAATCCAATGCCATTTACCAAACACTAAGGAGCTAAAACTACTAGACGTGCCACATCCCAAATGGAAACATTTGCAATTTTGCAAAAAAAGGTTTTGCGATTCCAATTATCAGAAGACGATTAAGATGAGGTACGGGTATTGCAAAGAGAAAGTAATTGTCTCTAAACTGACCGCCATTTATATTTTCAATATGGCCAAATGTGTATATGACTGAGCCACTTCCCAGTTTAGATATCCTGATAGTTATTTCCATTGCGTTATTGGGCATACCACTGCCCCCATCAATTCATATCTTGTTCTGGGAGCTGAGGTATACTAGAACTAGTATCTTCCTCATGAACATTCAACAAGGTGCCAAATGTGAGAATTTACATAACACAGCCAGTGAAAGCCTATGTCTGTATCCAAACTGCATTTACTTTCCTCGTTAACATGTTACCCAGGTTGTAGAAAAGCGCGTTTCAAACACTTCATAATATAGACAACAACTTTACAGAAGCAGCTGTTCCTCATATACTTCCCTAAATTACCGAATAGTCCAGGTTATCTCCCAGGTCAGCTCCAGCTAGAGTTCTGTATTACTCCACAGAGTGATTAGAGAAGCACTTGGTTTCTCCCAAACTCCCAGAATAGTATCACAGACTGCAATGATGTTATGTCAGAACAGACTGTTTAAGCCTCTATCCAGGGGACAAACATACCCATCCAGAGAAGAGCTCTACCCTCACAGAAACTGCTCAGAATCAACAGGTCTTCTGCTTTGACTATGTCCAAAGTCTTTATCTAAAGTGAGAGTCCCAGATACCATAAAGAGTGAATGACTCGTTTGGTATCAGTGGGCACTTATAAGTGTATTGGCCTGTATGCTGGAGAACACACAATTTTTCTGGAGTTCTCCCTTCTATGGAAAGGATAAAAGCCATGAGGTGCTCTTATTATCATAAAACATTATTATCCTTCAGCCTAAGCTGCAGTGACAACTACAGGGTAATTCAGCTGCCACTCGACACAGGAAAGGAGGGAAACTTTCTGCAGTGTTCTTTAGTGCCTAGTCAAGTCAGATGTTCTGGGCAGCACATTTGGACTCTGTGCAAGCTTGAGAGTTTATTTTCTGATAGAATATCTGTGCCATCAAGAAGAAATTCAGAAGTGTATACCGTCTGTGACAATAAATGAAAGGTCAGTACAGACTTGTGTCTGTTACATATTTCAGCAAATCATTATTTCAATAGAGCCCTTCCAGATTCTGTGAGTCAATCTTTTTTCTTGTAGGACTTCTCTCCCCAGTTCTCAGTTGCAACCTGACCATGCAGGAAATCAGACTAACAATGTTATCCAATTTTTCAGGTCCCCAAGTCTGCAATGTTCATTTTATTGATGTCCTCCCACTCTTTATATTGCTTTCTGGGTTATGCTTCCTTTTTAAGCAAAGGCAAAAATGACATGCAGAAATAAAATCTTGATTCTTCTTTCCCTTAGTTGTCCCTTATTACCTTCTGACTATCCATGCATCATTAGCCATTACAGGTTATGTCTCAATACCTCTTTCATCCATTTATTTTAGCATTTACCATAGGAATAGGTTTTTTACTTAGATAATGACATTTTAGCATGTGACTAGAATATTATCTATCTATTCATTATTTGTATTTGTGAACATCCCTACAGAACACCTGCCAGGAAATAGTAAATTCATAATATTCACAGGGTTCTATCAGCAATTAGTGAAATGGGGATTTTTTTCCCTGGTGTTGCAACGAAAAATGTCAAGTTGATTTAGGAAGTTTCACAGTTTTGTAGAATTTGTTCTGCTTAGTCCATAGAGAAAAAGAATAAATAAATGAGCATTTATTCTATATGTATTACAGACTCAGTTGGTCTGGTTACTCTGTAATTTCAAACCATTAAATTATCATCACAAGGTACAAAGCTGTGGAGAATCACACCTCAGTTTTCAAAGGACATGCACCCAAATAAATTAAAATTATAATAACCGTTGGTTAAATTTCTTCATGGAAACTAAGAGCCCTTGTTGTACAAGAGCCCTTGTTTACAACCTTCTTGTAAATTTAATACCTTATTTTATGACATTTCTTTTATACTTATTAATCAATCACCATAATCTAAAGACTAATTTTCATAATTGTTTGGTTGATACCTAATAGCAGAACTCTTTAAAATTTACTTTGCTTTTGTGGATATCAGAAATTAAAATGGATTTTGGATTTATACATTCAATTTCCCAAATAGATACCTACATATTTTATCAAAGTTAATTGATAAAATGTCAGTAATTTCTATGCAGAAGACAAAACTCATTCTGTAGAAGAAAAGGTTCTCTAAAGAATTCAGTAAAATCCTCACAATTCATGTGACTTCAGAAGGCAATGAAACACTTGATAGTGATTTCAGAAGGAATTTACAAAGAAATATTCATCCCCTTATCTTTAAGTGACATACATGACATATTGGGATTTCTGTTGGACACTTAACAGAAGTACACCACCACATTGCCACGTCCTCATTTTATAGCTTGCAGTGCCTATTCTACACGTTGTCTGCTTGAGAATATAGAAATGTGAAAATGGTTCCTTAACAGAGCTTTCATTAATTTTCTTGTTAATTTAAAGATGCATATAGTACTTTTTAACTAATACCTACGTTTTAAGCAATAACCCTTACGCTTTAAGATCACTAATTTTAGTTTTAAAAGCAAGTACTAAATTCTGGAATAGGATTTTTTGTAGAGTGGAATATAGTTCAGCTACTTCATGTAAAGGAAAGTCAGAAGAAAATACATTTTCCTAAAGGTGACTTCAAAGTTATGGCTAGATTCTCATGTTGGATCCAGGATACATGAAAATAAAGCAATAGGAAGAATAAAGTCTATTGAGTTTATATGCCAGATGCTTTAGAACTATTTTCCACAATAGAATCAAGTTTACAAAGAAAAATGAGGTTTAAAGCACAGGGGGGGGCGGGGGGAAGTAAGATATAGAATACATTCTTCAGACCAAGAAGCCAATAAAATAAATATATTTGTTTTAATATCAAACCAGAAAAGATAAGGGAATCCACAGCTACTTCAGTGATCACAGCCCTGACTGGCCATGGGCCCTACCAAGCCCAGCCATATCCTGAGCCAGCCTCAGCCCATCCCCAGGGATGAGGCTGCCCCTGGTTCCTCTGGCTGCCCTGTTCCTAGCTGGGGTGGTGGGATGAGCCCTGGGGTGGTGGGATGAGCCCTGGGGTGGTGGGATGAGCCCTGCCCTGATGGATGCCAGGGGACCCCCAGCACTGCAGCAAATTGTGGAATAACATATCAGCACTGTTGAATTTATACCAAAAGCCTTCAAGTGTTCACTGCTTTGTTGGACCAGGTTTATCAAATATATAATTTTCTCCCTTTTATACCAAGCACTGTCATGTTTCAGTTATCCTCAAGTCAATTCATTGTGCACAAAAAATCTACTCAAGTCCAAAATTTATTTTCATGTCAGTAATATGAAGACTAGATTGTCTGCTTGAAACTGGCTCTGCCAGCATAAATTTTTTAGTTTAACTTAGTTTAGCTTGGCTTATCTTAGTTTAGTTTAATTAGAGTTGTTTCTTAAGCCAGGTGGTCCAAGTGATAAATTTTCTTTGATTTCACTGAAGAAAAAATAGGTATTCCATTTCCCTAATATATGCTAAAAATCATAGACCTGTGCATGTCTTCAATCAGCTGGATTTGCTGGGCATGGATAAACCACAGCTTCAACACATCTGCAGTGGTTTGGAAGCATCCAAAGGGCTATTTCTCTGCATACATGGAAATCTCTGATAGGTGTCCAAAGTCCTCTAACTCTGCCTACAAAAGGTTTCCAAAAAGACAGTGTAGCTGGTGAAATGAAGATATATTGCACCTCAAAGAAAGAAAGTAAATTCCAGGGAACTGATTTATTCTGTGGCGATACAAACTCTCTTGGTTTCAATGAAATAAAAACTTAATTTGATCAGCACATTGTCTAGATACTATATATCTTCAGAACTGATCTAGCAATTTTTTGCAATCCATTATTTTTTTTTATTCTAACTATTTGTTTCATAACTACTTTATGAAACAAAGTTCAAACCTGTAGCAAACACATTTTACCGGCTAAAACATGAATCCAACAGACTGGGCTTCGCAGTACACTGAAAGATTAATACCAGCAATTCAAAGAGTTGTGAGGATCAGGTCTCAAAGGGAACAGTCATGAAGGTATAACAAACTACATATGTGTAACCTGAGGCTAAAAGTATCATCATTGCATACCCAAAGCAAAGAGCATGATAAGAACTTGAGTGGAAGCAAAGAATATGAATGCATCTACTGCAGATGCTCAGATTTGAGTCTCCATTAAATCCTCAAAACAGTACTAAAAGAAATGGAATTAGATGCAACATAACCAATGGGCAAATTTGGCAAGGTGAATTGATTTCTCTGTCAAATTGCATGGAGAAGATACATTTAAGGAAATTAAAGAGAGCCCACTATGTCTAATCTCCTGTATTATAATGATGTTCTAGTGAGGGATTTCATAAGAAAACTATAAATTAAAATAATTTTGTTGGCACATCTGAGAATCAGCTATTTCTCCTGGTACATTAAAAGGATTAGGAGCCTTTCTGAAAGCTAAAATGATGCATTTCCAATAGCTTTATCAAAGGCATGGGCATTGCTATGAGCTGTTTTCCACAGCAGATTTCACAGATCCAGGATTCAAAGCAGAATTCAACCTGCAGAAACTTTAATTCCAAATTGATAGCTGTTACAATGATGCACAAAAATAGATAACAGTGATTATTACAAATGGTATCATTGTGGCCAGGCGGCCACAAAATGCAGAATTACACAATAGTAATAGTTATGGTTTGTTTTATTTAGCCTAAAAAGTTTGTGAAATAAATAGAATGGTACAAGTATCAAATATGGAAGAATCAGGAATCAGTGACAGTAAAGGCCTGAAAACAAAATAGAATTAAAAATAAAAAAAAAAAAAATCAGCAGCACAAGAACTAGATAGAAATTAAAATGTGGGTGTATATTAAGATATGTACAGAAGACATCGATATAAGACTAAACAAGTACCGAGAAATGCAATCATGAAGTCAGTTTACTAAACTACCTATTTAATTTAGATTTTCTAAGTTTTTAATTAGATTTTCTAATGAGGCAGTAATATATATCAAGAAAAAAAAATTTAAAAAACTTAAAATATATTCTGTTTGCAGAATGGAGTCAGCTGGTTAAGCAGAAAACACCATCCAAAACTCACTGTTTATACCTGCTATTGTATCCTTGTTTCAAGATCCACATAATAGTTAAGCCAGGATGACTGCATCTTGTAACTGTTTCCTCTTAATTGCTGAATAATTTATGTGAAAGTATTGTAGCTGTAGCTGTCTTAATTAATCAAGAAAAATCCCCCTGTGAGATGCCTAATTCAAAGCAAGAAAAATTCCTATTCCAACATCTTATTACAACCACGTTAAATTTAAACATGCTCTTTTTTTCTTGACATCACACTGTGTTTGCTTGTAAAGTGAACAGCCTGAACTCTGCATTCTGGGGTTGGGAGTTTTTTTGAAGGCTGCTATACACAGACAGCACAGGCTGCAGCCTGAAAAATTACTAGAAACTACAGGACTAAACACAGAAAACATTTCTTCCCCACCACACTCCTACAGAGATATTATAGAACTGCAGAAAGCAGAACAGAGTGCTAGAAATTCCAGCAGACTCTTATAATCTTTCAACAGTTCACTGTCGGTTTATAGTGACATAAAGAAACAAAAATACATTAAAAAATACCTAGGAAATATAGCCGTGTCTACACCAGTGTATTAAATCACTCTCATAGTCTGTTCAGTGAGGGGGTCCAAGGCTGGAGCACTCACTCCATTGAATCAATACAGCAAGGCTTCAAGAACATTTGAGTCACATACATCTGATTTGTGAGCAACTTGAGGTACACTTGAACACACTTATTTTACCAGTTGTGTAATAGACCCAGCAAAGACTCTTCTAGAATTTGACCTGCCCTCAATGCATCTTGCATCATGAACACCTAATAAACCCACTTAGTTGTCCTCTGCAGAAGACCTGCCTAACTCTTGCTGTCATTCACAATAACATCTAGCTAAAGCACCTGAAAGAGAGCTGTGATTTAAACCAAGCCAAGGGTATCAGTCTTCTATGCTCCTCACCAGACTTTTCAGCACTCTTTGCTCCTTGTCCTGTTGTGTTCTTGGCCCAACTCAGGTTATTCTGGGAAACCTAGTCAGAAGACAAAAGCTGCCTGGGTTCTCAAGTGGAAGCTCTGCAAAAAGAAATGTCTCTGGCATACTGGAAAAGTCACTGATTAATCCATGCCTCAGACCAAGAGCTTCCAGCCTTATGCAGTCAAGAAGCTACAAATTCACACTCTCCTTCTGGAACAATTTCCAAATCAAGATAGAAAAGCTGCCTGCCAGAGTGATTCTATGCAGCATAAGTCACCCTGTGAACACAATGATAACATGAGATGCTTCCCCCTCAATGCAGCTGCAACAGATTTGGCAGATGTTTTTAAGAGAATCCTCTACATTTTTCCTCTACCAGAATAATAAAGATATCCTCACACAGGAGAAAAAAAAATACGTGACAAGCAATAACTGCTATATTTCACCAGTACTCATATAACAACAAAGCTTATCTCAAGTTTTCAGTGGCAATTATGAAGGACTTGAGACATATTTCACATGTGGCCTTCGTGCTGCCTTTTGTCTACCTCTACCTTCTACCTACTTCTGGCTTCCAAGTCTCCAAGGCTAATTCATCTGCTGTCTAGAAGACCATACAAAAATAAGACAGAGTCCATCTTACAGCCATAACTCTCTTAGAAAACACACACTGACTGACCTTTAAAATTTTTATTTGCTTAACTCTATTCTATAGTAAAGATAATACTTCATATGTGATCGCCGAGTCTGAAGTTCCAAGTGTGGTGGAACGTGGTAAAAATCAAAGAGGCTGTATTCTGTCTCTTCCAAAGGGAAGTGAGGTCTTGCTGACATTTAGGTGGTAGCTTTTATCAGTGCAGCATCCTCAAGAAGGGAAGATATTACTACAGAAATTCTCCTCCTGTTCTTTCTTTCTTCCTTTTCTTGTAGGGATTGTGTTGGTGTTCCATACTTTTTTGTCATCAATTTAGTGCCATTATCATATATGGAATATTTTATACACATTGGATATGCATTCCTTGTTCTCTCTATCATTCTTGTGTTAGCCATCTTTCTCAGCTCCTAGGACTTTCTCTTGAAAATGCAACAGAGGTCTCACAATGGAGAACTCACAAATTAATTTTCTGTAGTTTACCCTCTCAAGTATGGAGAAAAATCGTGAAGATTTCTCGCTCAGTATCAAGACAGAGTGTTGGATGAGGTCTTAGAAAGCAGCCCTGAGGAAAGGGACT
>JAOXNG010000021.1:79036968-79047289 GCA_028566535.1 Scolopax minor
AGTATGAGCAATACGAGTAAATATCTTCCATTAGAATGTTTCTTCTTCTGACATTAAGAATGACTTCAAGAAATAAATGCTATAGCCCACCATTTGATCTAATAAAAGGTCCTACAAATCTAAAGGAGACTAGAATACCTATATTAGGCACACCGGCCTAGCTGAAAAAAAAAAAAAGAACTATTAAAAAATACATTAAAATCTAAAATAATAGTCTATAGATTCAATAGTGAACTTCAGTGCATGCATCTTCTGGTTACCCAGGCTGAAAACTAAGAACTTAATGTGACGTGAACTCTCCCTAAAGGAAATGTATGTGGCTTTTACAGAACACAGGAATCAAATTCAAGTTAAACATTCCTGAGAATGTCTTGCCTATACTCTCAGTATTTAAATCTCTCAGATTACCTCAGTCATCAGGATCACACTTGTGGATTGGCAGAGGTTTGCAATTAATAGTAAAATTCATATTGCTTTTGTAGGAACAGAATAAAACACTAATTCAGTCAGAACCAGAGGAGCAAGGGCTCCTATAGGGTGGTAATTCAAAGCAGAGTTGCAAATACACATGAGAAGTGCTGCTAAATGGAAGTTGATATATCCATTACCTGACATTTCTGGACAGTCATAAAGGAGAGATCCATATAGCACATTTGCAGTAACATCTGTGCCAAATGCGATCAGAAGAGTTGAAGAACTGTAAAGATTTGCCACAGGGGAGTGCAGCAGAACAGCCAGTGGGACAGGTGTTTTGGGTAAGAATGCAAACAACTTCAATTCCATAAAATTCAACCTATTTTTTTCTAAAGACAGAAAGAATGTCTATCACTATGCAAAGACAGGACTTTTCTAGGAATCATCACTTGATGAGGAAGATGCCATCTTGTATGACTGATGAGTAGCGGAATGCCATGCACAGATGCAGCAGCTCAGGTCCTCAAATTGAGACAATATCTGACAAATGTCCTGGTATTAAAGAATTGTCAACTCACAGAACAACACTGAATTCTGAGCCTCCAGTTTATGTGCCCAAATTAGGACTCGGTCTTGTTTTGGTCCACTGTGCAGGCAATAGGGACTCCTCCAAGCCGCCAGCCAGATCCTGCCCCTTGGCTCTTAAAGGGACCTTGCTGATGAAGTCAGTTAATATGGTCAATACCATCTTTATATCAGCACCTCAAATAAGTCTGTGCTACAATGATTCAAAAGCCTTTTTGAGATGCAAGTAGTGTGAATTATTTAACCCAGTACAAAAAAGCAAAGCCTCTAAGCACATGCTTAGTATTAAGTAGATGCTTAAACGCTTTTATATATCAGAACCTCGTAGAAGACTTGTAAGGCTTGGACTGTTTGTTTCTCTGAGATATGATCACTAGAATTGTTTTTTAAAAAATCATCCTTGCCTTATGTTATATGAGAACATACTAGCTTTTATGACATTGATTTGTCCCTTGAATTAAAAAAATGTTCTAAAATGTTCATTATTATTTCCAAAACAAAGTTGTTGAAGATTTTCACTTTCTATGGTATTTTTTAATCATGTCACTTGACTGAAATTAGACTTCTTTCTTACATCTACTGGGCTTTGATGACTATTCTTACTTTTAGAAAATAATCTATTTCACAGTACATTGTTATTCTTCAAAGAAACAAAATAGTAATCTGACTAAACTGATAATTTTTTTGGTCATTTTATACACTACATAATGATCATGATTATTTTTCTTGGTAATTAAAAATTAGAATTATATTTGAAGCTGCCATAAAAATGTATGATTTATAAAACAACAACAACAAATTCTGCAGTCATCCAGCCAGCACATCAATAAACTAGTTTCATTATAGCACCACCAATTGCAAACCCCTTAATAAGTTCAATACAGACAATACAGTATATTTGCCAATGGTGCAAATTAGATTATATAGCAGTCCTTTTTTAATGCACAGGACATTTTTTTTCAAGTTTGATGTATAAGCCAATTTTTTCCAAATTTTCTATGCACAAGTGTAAAAGAACTAAACATAATTAAATTAGCTCTAACACTGTTAATGTGAGCAGAATGCAAAAACCAAGGCTATTAACTATTTATTAATCTCCAGTTTGTACTCACAAGATAATACAAATAGAGTTTATGCTTTGAATTAGATAACGGATAGAGCCCTAATGTTCCGATGGGACATTTGCCTGTGAGTGGTGGTTAATGTATTAAAAGTTACCCATCTGCAGTATACATACTGCAGGAATTTTCATGGTAAGAATAACACACTTATTCGTATTTGTTGGTACAATACCAGCCAAAACAGAAAACTTAAATATCCTTGAAAAAAATATACACAAGAACAGCACTAGAGAAGATTTAGTACTTAACAGATGGCTAGTTCTGCAGAAATGCTTTAACAGATGGTTGTCATGAAGGTCTGGGAAAAAAGTTTACTAGAGTTTGGAAGTTATAATCTTACCAAACAAGACTTCTCTTCTATCCCCGTGATGCTAATGTATGGCATCACACTGTTGCAAGTAAATAATATGAGGTTTTATCTATTACTGGCAACAAACTTTAGCACTTTCTAAAACCCAGTGCAAGAGATTTTGAAAAAAAATGTCTCACCAGCTTTCCCCCTGTGCTGATCATTCTTGCATATTGAATCATGAGTGTTTCACTCAATTTCTAGAATATCTTCTCCTTCAACATATGACTCCTATAGAGGTATTTTATAAGATGTGGCAATAGCAATGCTAATTTTTTATAAATCAACTCTGCTGACATTCTGAACATCATATATAATCATAAAAAATAATTACAATATAACAGAAACTTAGCAAAACCCAAAGTTACTATTACCACATTTCACTGAAATAAAAGATTATGTAGTATTACACTATAATGCATTTTTTACAAGCAAAACCTATAATACTCAAACTTTTTTTATGTGATGATGTCAAAGTGCTTCATGAATAATGAATTAAGTTTTATAGCCGGTCTTAAAGGTACATTAGGTATAGTAAAAGAACTAATCTTTTTGTTCTTTTTTGTCAGGTCTATTGGGACTTGATTTGGTGTTTACCTCTTCCTGATATCGCAAACAAATGCATACCTCTTCAGCTTTCCACCTGCCAGATCTGAGGAAAAAATTTCCCTAATAAGCTACCATATGTATTACATGTCACTAGCTGTTCCCTGGGGAAACACATAAGAGTTTGGTCTCCTGTTTCATTGTTTCTTTATCTTTTTCTTATTTATTTGTATGACAGACCAGAATACATTGATGTAGTTGCAGAATACATTTATAGTTGCATTGATCAACTATATAGATCCTAAGCAAAATATAGATTTTTTTTTTCTCGATTTAATTGGAATTACAAACAGAAATATTTCAATTTGGAAACACTGCTCCAGAATTCCAGCAGTCATCAGTTTATTCTCCTCTCATCACCCCAACTTCAAGTAATTTCTCTCGTTACACATTAAGATATCTTTCACTTAGAGAAGAAGTGTATTAGAGGAATCCAGGGCTGTGTGCATCACAGAAAGTTCAGGTTGCAACATACAAACCATTTGTCAAAAGTTCCACTTATTGCATTTTCTTATAAAAAAATGCTCACTCACTAACATTTCATCCTAGGCAGAGAGACACAAGAATTAAAAGGCTTTATGGAAATTGTTAAGTTATTTGCATTTTTATCCAAAATAATTTCTAGTTGAATAATATGTTTTCTATAAATGTTTCTGCCCAAAGTATATTTGATGTTTTACATGCAGAAGTACAAGTAGGTAATTGATTAGATATCAAGAGATTAAGCTAAAAATTGTGTAGCATGGATCATGGTGTCTGCAGAAGCAGCTATGTTTCTGGTTGGGTCCTGGAAATAGCTCTTTACAGTTACATGGCTCCCATTTAAGTGCTGTGGAAAATCTGCTATTTGTAAATGGAAGAGAAAAAAAGGAGCTGCTCCTGAAACACTCTATTTTGTCTATTCTCTTATGAAAAGAGAGTGGAATTAAGAAAACTAATGTATCTGTTTGATAAGAACTTTGCTTTTACTTCATTCTGCTGAGGCTACAAGGATGCTTGTATAATATTTGGCAGTAAACAGTTTTAATATTTTGAAGCACCAGTCATCTACCAAATTTCAGTTACTCTACAAATGTTTATTGCAAGAAGGATGCCAATGTAACAACCTCATAAACTTTATCTCTGAGATGACTCTAATAGATCATAAATGAATCACAAAAAATAAATCAGTTTCCTGCAAGCTAAATTTTGCGTTTGAAAGGTAAATGGTGAATTACTTCAAACAGTAACTCACAACTGACTTTCTTCATGCCTTTTCCAAACAACTTTGACTGTCCTGTTTCTGAAGGTGAAAAAGTCAAACGAAGCAAAATAATTAAAATTGTTTTTTATTTAACTAAACGTGAAAAATGTTTAGTTAAAGGTGCAAATGGAAGTATGGTGTTCATGATGCTCACAGAAGTCACAAATGATTTCTGACAGAACACATATTGTCCCTTTGGTGAAAATAAGTAGTTGCCACCATTGACAATCCATCAGCAACTTGCAGTTTGGCCTCTCATCAGTCTAAAGCATCAGGTTTTTAATTCATGTTTTCTGTCCTGCTACACATATGTAATAATCTACTATGTTTTACAATCATCTTATCAGTATATGTGAACATTCACTGAGTGACCATTCTTAAAAGTTTACTTACAGAGGCCATATAACATTTACCCATAATTCTGCTCGAGCGCACACTGAGCACAATGTAAAATTAAATCTGATGAGCAGAATATTTAGTCTCAATAAAGGACATATTATCTAAGGATTGTTTATTAATGACAATGAAGGACAGGTTTCAATTCCATTATCATAAATATATAAACATCCATTCAAAGCTGTGCATAAAATAGGATGTATTTCATTGTACCAATATAAGACTAAAAACATGCAAGTATAATAAGAATTTAATTGCAGTGCTACAATTCTGATAGAGTGTGACACCTGTACAAAGAAAGAGATTTTCATTCAACACTTTACATAATCTTCATTTTTTGTTTTGTTTTGGATAGGCCGGGCTATGACATAACAAAATGGAATGTGTCTAGTTTTAAATTTCAAATACTCAAATATTGATCTTAATTTTGACCTATTCTGCTGTCAAAGGATATAAATATTACTGAAATAATTAAAGAAATTATTTGGATTAAATGTTTGACTGTGCACATTGCCAGTGTTTATGACAATAACACTAAGTCCAGCAACAACTTATGTTTTGGAAACACACTTTGGTTATAATTTATCTTAATAATTTTCAATTCTAGAAGATTTAGGATACTTATATTCAACAGAAATTGTCTTTAAAAATAGTCTTATTGCAGAATAATTACTACTAGAGTTTTTATGGATGGGCACAAATGCTAAATAACCTTAAGAAAGCAGTTACAAAAAACTAAACCAAAACAAAAAACCAACAACAAACCACCAAACAAACAAACACATAAACCCCCACACTTGTGTAAACCTTTAAGCTGATTGTAACAGACAGAAGAGTTGTTCTGCTTGGTGCTTCAGGACTCAGCTGACTGGGTGGCAGTGGCAGAGCTGCTGCAGTTCCAGAGTTTTGGAACAAGCAATAACAAGCAGCCCAAAACTTTAAACACTGACTAGAAGTTAAAGCAAGTTCTTCAAGCAATGCACTAATCACAGACACTGAGCAGTGTAAGATCTCAAGCAAACATTGAGACAACCAGCTCTGAAAAAGGTCAGTTCAATTTGTTAGGTTTCACTATTTTTCCCATATCTTCCCACTCAAATCCATATTTCATGCACATATTCATGCATTTTTGCCATATAAAATGCTTCAAACACTCAGTCTCATGAGAAAAATTCATCTCAAGAGATTTCCAGACAGGCTGTAATGTTACACATTCAGATATCACTTCTCACTTACCAAAATTTCTATAGATGTGAAAATGCTTATATTTTTATATATAAGCACATATTGTATTGACATCATTCGAGAAATCTATCATAAACATACCACAGCAGCTTTACATAGTACTGACACCCACTTAGTGATCTTTTTCATCCCCATTGGAAAGCATTGTGCCAACAGAACTAGCAATATCCTCACAAAAGCTGTACAAGACAGGCCATCGGTGCTTGATACAAAATATCTACATTTCCACCTATCGTTGGGAATGATTTAATAATTTCTGGTACAATTACCTGCACCAAGCAATGATAAAAATAGATCAATAGAGTACGGAAAACCAGCAGATTTTTACTTCACAAAATAGTTTGCTTGATAGTAGATAATTTTTCAGCAAATAAGTCTTTAGAGCATGAATGTAATTGCTATGCTAATATTTATTTCCTCATGACATTTCAAATTTACAGGCAGTTTCACTCCTAATTTGGGCATCTCCATCAGCCCTTTGAGGAAAGACACACTATGTCTTTGCCAATATATTAAGACGTCAAGATCACCACAAATATAAAATAACTATGCCAGATTTCTAAAATTGTTTTTCCTTAATGTAAATACTTTTCCATTTGCTTTTTTACACCGGATCTTCTGTATCAGTTAAGGATTGTATGTTTTCTCATCACTGCCTGTCGGTAATTAAGCTGATATGTAGTAAGCTTGGACTGATTTGAGGGAAAAAATCTACCCAGAAGTAGTTCTCTATAATGACAAATGATGAAATTTTCCATCAGATTTCTAAAGTGACTTTTCCAAAACTACCTATATTTTTTAAATATGAAGTATTTCCTTGTTATGAGTTAAATGAGATAAAAATTTCTGTCCATCCATGATGTCCTTTGCATTTCTAATGCAGATGTAAGTGAAAACACAGATCTATTGTCTAAAGTAATCACTTTGAAACAAGTGTACTCATAAATCATTCTAAGAATGATTTTTCTTTTACATAAATAGCAAACCTGTATTTTTGTGACAGCATTTCCTGAAAAATACTAACTTACATCAAGCTAGTACAGTCTAAAATACATAGCACATACTATCTTTTTATTTCAATAGTGTCAATGACTACAAAAATGCACATTAATTTATGCTACTTTAAAAAAGAGTTCTTTGGGACTGTGTAGAACAACCACCCTAGAACTAAATTCATTTGATCAAAAGGAGTAAGAAAACACAGCTAGCAATCGAGTCAACTTCCTTTAAAACCACTGTCTGGGAAACCGTGCCATCTGAAAAGCCCTGATTTACAGACATCACATGTATCTACTATTCAACTTATATCTGATAGTAAAATGAAATTTATTAGGAGAGACGAGAGCCCAGTAGCCCTGCATGGTGTTAGTTTTGAAGGAAGGAGCAAGGCATGAATATCCCTAAAATGTCTCTGTCAAGTTAGAGTTGCCTGTATTGGAAAGAAAGAAAGCTGCAAGCTCTCCTTCTGTCCTATGCCTTCTCCCTTTCCTTCTCACCAAAGCTCTCCATCTCCACCACTCTTATCCCCAGTTATCTTCTGCTTAACACTGCTGACTGTCCACTCCAAAAGGCCCATCACTGAGCTGCAGGATGCGTTGGCTACAAAAGAGCTGTTAAATGCAAATAGGCACGGCAAGAATTGAAGAGCAGCTGCAGCCAGTAAGCTTTTGCTGTAGCAAACCCCTCTTCCAACAAATCTTAACAGAACTTCTAACAACTTTCAAAATAGGTCAACTTTCATCTCATAATGGATCTCAAAAACTTCAGAATCAAGACACAATTGTCCAAAATCCACTTGGATCTCTGGAGGCAGAAAAATAAGACGTGATTAAAGAAAGCAAAGTGGTGAATAGTGGCTCTGAGAGTTTTTATTTTCTCTCTTAGATAAGTGGATAAAATGAGTTAATTTTCTGAGTGAGATTTCCTTATATTCCACTGGCCAAAACCTCTCTTCCTGAAAGCTCTTAATAATCTGTTATAAAGTTTTACTTAAAACAAGAAAAAACCCACCACTACCAACAATTTTACATCAGCTAAGGACCTATCACACATTCTCTTTGTTACTCTGCTAACCAGAAAATAAAAATCTATTATTTCTATGTAGAAATAAAAGTCTTTATTTCTACAGAAAGCCTACAGAATGCTTAAACTTGTAAAAGCTTCTTAAGGCTAAATTATTATTAATAGCAAATTACAACTGAGAAATTGCTGCATTTAGAATATATCCCAAATCGTGTTGTGAGTGGTAATATTGCCTTCTTACCCCTTTTCCTTTTTATCTTCAGATAAAGAAATGAAGTCATGTCAGTTCACACCAGGGAAAAAAAATCAATGAGCAAAAAAGATACTAACAAGCATCCCCTAAAACCAAACCTGAAGCATCTCTGAAAGATCCAAACTGGAGTCACTTATTTTTAGGATGTGATAGCCCCCAACAATCATTTGAAGGGAAAAGAGAAGGAAACAAAAGATACTTGTTACTGAAGATGTGTAGAAACTACAAAAATTATTTCTTTATCAGTTTATATATTGTATCTTCTTCTACAGAATAATGAGTTTCAGACACAGATGCAGTTCACCATTAACTACAACTGCAGAACAGGATAAAGGACCATGATTATACTATTCCCCAGAGATTCCTGAAAAAAAGTCACTGAGCATGGGCCTTGTCCACACTTGCACTGGGATCACTGGAGTAGCAGGTTGGCTGCAGCTGTGGTGAAGTCACTGGCAGCAACAGGTAATTTCATTGCATTAGACAAGATGAAAGGGCCATGATGGAAAGAGAAACTTAATAAAGGAAAAGCTTAAAACATAAAAAAAACCCTAGCACAATGATTTGCAATGAACATCGTTATTTGAAGAGCAGCAGAGCTCTATTGTGTTGTAAATATAATAAAATGCTTCCAGCTCATGTGAATCACTTGTTAATGGGACTATTGTGCCATTGTAAATTACTGTAAAGTAACATTATCACATGCATCATCCAAGCCATCTTCTAACCATTCATCAACATTAACTGTCATTGTGGAAAGACGCAGTTTCCTGTGTTTAGAAGATACAGTCACAGATATATACAGAAAGCAGGAATTTCAGGCACAGATCAATTCAGTTCAGACATTTATGTGTACCTCCTTGTCTCTACACCATTGCTGGAACTGAAATTATGTCCTAAAAGATGAACCAGAAATAAAACAAGAGAGCAGACTAAACCAACGGGGTGTAATATCTTGAATTACTGCACCCAAAAAAAAAGTCTGACAGCTAGTTGTCTGTTTGAAATGTTCCTGAAATTTCCAAGCCAAATTCTACTCAAACATCCCTAAGGAGGCAGAAATACCTGTGGGTAGATGGGAGACAAGGGAATTGCATAGAAGGTATTCCTCTGTTTGTTTTTAATTCTGAATTAGGAAAAAAAAAAAAGTGAGTGAATGTTCAATAACAGACATATGAGCATTAGAGATGCCCCAACAGCATCACACAGATGGGCTGTTCTGCCCAGCTGAGTGAGCAGAGGAGATGTGATTCCTGAAAGGCACATAAACCTGACCACCCTCTGAGGGCCTCAAAGTGAACACTCCCCTTGGATCCCCAGCCACTGGATTAAAGGTTTTGGGAGGTAAACAATTTCTAGCCCTTCTATATCTATTTATGGCTCCTGAATTTGTCTATTCCTATTTTTATCTGTTGATATCCCCTGTCTCTACAATTTTCTGTGGCAACAACATCCAGCATCTCACCACTTGCTGCTTAAAAAACATGCTTAAAAAATATTCAAATTGATGTCCTTCTAGTTTCAAGTAGTTCTAGTATAATCGTGTTTTGTAAGTAATGATTCTGTATTTACCTCATCCATCACCTTCAGGATTTTGCAAAACTTCCTTTACAGAGAACACCTTTTCAAAAGATATGCTCTTCTTTATGTTAAAGTTAAATTTGGATTGGGACTAGGTTTAAAAATTTCAGACAAGACTTGTTAGTAGTGAGTTTATTTAAGTTTGCTTCCGGAAACTGATTCAACTTCTCAGAGCTCAAAAAATGTATATGTTTTATCAACCTCAGCAAAATACTGATATATGTGGCAAAGTTTTGGTAGCAGAGGAGCTACAGGAACTGCTTTTCTGAGAAAATGCCAGCAGCTGCCCCCATATCAGATTGAGCCACTTTCAACCGGCTCCAAGGGCCATTGTCCAAGGCTGAGCCCATCAGTGACATTGGTAGCATCTCTCTGATAACATATATAAGAAAGGATAAAAAACACTGCACAACAGCAGCTGGGAAAGAGGAGGGAGAGCACATGAGAGAAACTCTGCAGACATCAAAGCCAGTGAAGGAGGATGGGGAGAAGGTGGCTCCAGGTAC
>JAOXNG010000021.1:79052617-79072205 GCA_028566535.1 Scolopax minor
GCCAAGGACCCTGCCAGAAGAACTCTTGCTTTCTTGGAGCTTCTCTGGGAACTACTTGAAATGCCACACAGACATTGCCTTCTAACTCCTATTATTCTGTGATTCGACCCTGTTTGTAGTTAAAGATGGTATTTTAAAATTATTTTGTAAACAGTAATACTGTAAAAAGAAACCCTTGCAGGATTAGATGCATCTTGGAAAGTCACAGTGGCAAAAAAATTACGCTAGGTAAGGGCAGCTGGGATATTTATCATTTGTCACTGCAACAGCGTGAATTGACTAACATCATACACTGGTAACAGTCTCTGCTTTTTACTTCAAAACCTCAATTTAACTGCAACTTGAACATACCTTGAATATTAACTGAATACATACAAGAGATACTACTAAAATTTTTTAGGTCTCCTTTCTGTTTTAACAACAACAAAAAAGACACTTTAAAAATATTTTTAATCGATGAACAAAACATAGCTAGCTTCTGAGAAAAGTTTTTAAAAATACACAGGTTTAAAAAAAACCCACAAGTTTGGTAACATTTAATCTCAGAAAGCAATTAGAGAAGCAAGACATTTGGATTTTAGAAAATTTGTTTAATTAATAATGCTCATTAACTGCACAGTTAATTCATAAATACAGATGAAGTTGTAAAAAAAAAAAAAAAGGTCACAAATGTGCGATTCTTATTTTTAAATTTATTTTATTTTAATGTCTGCCTCTTAATGTACTAAAGATGTGGAAATCAGTGCAACCTGAACAGTTGCCAAACAAAAACCTCTTAACAACGAAGTAATGCTCAGCAGAAGACACGGGTTCATCTCCAGCTTGTACCTTCTTCTCGTAAAAGGCACTTACAGCAATCTTGGGTAGTATAATAAAACAAACCAACACCTCGAATAGTTAATATAGATAAATAATTCAAGATTAACACATTTTGTATTCATGCTGCAACACAAAATCCATTTGTTTTCTGTATTATTATTTTTTTCTTTAAAAGGTCACTTAGGAAGTCATGATGGCTTGAAGCTACATACAATGGGATCTCTTCCTTTGCGCTCAAGTCAACGGGAGGTCTGATAGCCCATTATAGTTATTGTCATATTTCTTATCACATACATATATATCTACCAGTGAAGCCATGTGAATTTACTTAACGGTTCACAGAACAGCTATTTGAAAATAGGGAAATTTATGGATTATTTTTACACTTGTTTATTAGAGTTGTCTTTAGCTTTGCAGGAATAAGAGGCGAAAGCTGAAGATCACGGTAACTAGGGTTTTGATTTTTTATGAACCTGTGTTGAAGAAGAAGAATTATCCCTCCCATAAATGATTATAATGTTTTTCAAAAGAGAACATTCATGACATCATTTAGCATGGTTAGGAGTGGCCCAATACTGAGATCCAAAACTGAGCAAAAATTAATACATATTTTGACTAAAATTTCTAGGGCAATATAATAGATTATCTTTGCAATTTGTCAAAGCAGCAATTTGTCTGCTTAGCAGACAGCAGAACTACTTTTCACATTTGTCTTTAAGTGCAAACCACAACTCACACAAACAGATCTGGTAGACCAGATACAAATCAAAGAGTAACATTTATTTGTAATTAAAATGTGAGCAAAAACTGGTGACATAGCATATATGACAGTTAGAAGGAAAACAGCATTAGCTAAAGCCAAAGAAGACTGTAGATTTAAATTAGAAGTAATCAGAAATGGCTTAACAGCAAATTGTAGATAGTAGTTCATGAAGAAAATAATTTAAACTATTTCACACAGGCCTTTGCAGTAGGGAGAACACCTGGAGAAGCACAGTTTGATTAAGGATAACTAGCAAGGACTCTGGCAGGGAACTGTCACGCTTATCTAGCCTGTTGGAGTTCTTTGAAGATACTGCTGCTGTAAGAGATAAGGGGAATTCAGTGGATGTAATATGCTCAGATTTTCAAAAGTATTTGACAAGGCTCCAAACTAGAGATTAGGGGCTGAGGTAAAGAATAAGGGTTAAAATGGGCTATTGGATAAAACGACTGGATCAGGAGCAAAGTATAAAGTATTGTTATAGATGGAAACTTCTTACAAATTGGAAAGGGGTTTGGGGTCAATCAGGTTAATAAGCATGAGCAGAGGTCTAGAAATAATACATTATTTATGTGACAGTGCCTTGTGAACTGCATTGCCCAATATCCACATCATGCATGTTTGCATGCAAAGTTAATAATGAAAAAATAACTTTGAAAGCATCACAAGAAGTAAATCAAAGTGAATTTGAAAATTTTCACAAGCAAGTGGAAAAAAAGTTAAATAATTTAAATAAAACTGCTGACAACTAGACCAAAGGATACCCAGTAAAAAAAAGAGGAAAACATCATTGACAACAATATGTAGCATATGCATCACAGGTCAAAGTTACTATTACAACAGCTTTTTTTGCAAATGAAACAGGGAACAACTCTGCAGAGATTATTCTATTGCCATATAAAGTAAGAGGCAATAACCACAGATGCTCATAGTTCTTGCAGTTATTATGCATAATGCTGCTCCAGTTTGTTTACCCTCCACCTTTCTTCCCATATTTGCCAGGAATTACTACACTTTTAGACAAGCTTTGCCTGGTTTAACTATTTTTCTCTAGTCCTAGGCAGTGTTATTTCTTTGCACAAATAAATGTCCTTTCTCCCCGCAAAATACGCCTAACTCCTGAGCATTCAGAGTTATAGAGAAACTCAAAGGATTTTGTACTATTAGATTATTTATTAGATAATTATTATTAGATTTTGCACTCTCAGCTAAAGGTGAGAGAAATATGAAAACTCTTCAGATTCTTCTTTGCAGCCTCATAATTCATCCTACAACTGTAAAATCCTAATTAATTTCAGGTGCCATTACCTGCTGTCTTTAAATACAAAAAATACAATGGTTCAGGAAGGTTGCATGTACGATCTTATTAATGCTCCATAAGGCAAGGAATTTTAAATATGTAAATATCGTAAAATAAAATAAACAAAACTTCACTGCTATTTTTTCTTATTATCATCTGTAGATGCATATTGCATACACTTGACTTAATAGGCTTTAAATTTATTCAGCTCAATCTTTGCTTCTATAATGAATGCAAATGTTGTCTCAGAAACCAAAATATAGAAATAAGTTTTATAATATACTACCCAATGCATTCAGCTCTGTTTGTACAGACGTGTTTTATAACCCAATACATACATTTTAAATCAAGGCAAACCATTTCAAAAGGCACTCAGAAGAGCAATGACATAAATAATATTGTACAGGTCCTTATTTCTTAGATATCAATAATTTCTGTATACAGTTTATTTAGGTAAAAAATTATTATCTGTTCATTTTTAAACCGACTAAAAAAGTTCATATTGATTATGAAGGTGGAGGCAAAACGCACACTACAATCTTCCAGACATATATATTACATTTACCATCAGTATAGATGCTGTAATTCGGATTTAGTCCATTATATTCTTGTGGGAAACAGGCTAGAAAACAAATATAGCAGTGTTTGAGTAAGAGAAAAAGACACTCTTTAAATCCATTGATGATAATATGTTTGGTAAAGAAAACTTTTCTGATCACAAGCATTTCCCAATTTAATTTCATATTAGGTGTGATTGTAACATGCCTATCATTTGTCCTGAGGCACTGGAACATGGTTTGGTGTGCTGGATTAGGTAAACATCTCACCAGAATTCTGAAATGCTGCAAAAAATTGTAATTAATACATAGTATTTAAGAAGATTTTTTTTTTAAGTATTTCTGTGTATTTGCAAATAATTCTTTTGTTGCTAAGATGATACATAGTTTTTAGCTTCAGCTTTATGCACCAGCTCCTACTCTACCGTGATTTGATTTACCATAATTTACCATGATTCTATTAGAAAAGAAAATCCATTCCTGAAGGATCAAATTTCAACACAAAATAAATAGACCAGTATTTTAAGGATAAAGGTTATTCTTCTCAGTTATCTCTTATCTTTAAACAGCTGTAAACTTTATTGCAGAACATGGAAACATTCTTGGATACACAAGACAACTCTTCGGGCAATGAATTCATTAGCAAGGAGCTAAGGCTTAGAAATGATAACATTAATCTTTTCTAAAATGCCTTAAAAGAATATAGAAAATATTCTGCTTAAATATTAAAGAGAAAACTTCAAGCCAGCCATAGCTTTGCTAGTCAGTCACCAAAAAATCTAAAGATTGGAGATAATCTTGTGTCCAAAAAGCTATAGAAGAATTTACTGAATTCCTTTCATCTTGCCTATAAAGACTCAGTTAGCAAGGAAATATTTGTTCAGAGTTAATATTATTGCTTTATTTTTAAAGTGATCTTTGTCTGAGTATTGGAAATGTTGAACCTTCTTTCAATGACCATCTTAAACCTTTTAAAGATGATGCCTTAAAAGATAGGATATGCTTGATTATACCAGAAATAAATGTGCTTGATATGAGATGTACCCAATGCATACTTATAAAGGCTTCATTCATAAGCATCACTCATGTCACTCATGTCTTTGTATAAGCTAATTTGTATGACACATATATGACATGAGGTACAACCCCTTTGTATTGCAGCATAATACATATAGAATATATTCTACACATTTATTTGTTGTTAGTCTTCAGAAAACAGATATACGTATACACATAAATCTGACATGAATAAAATAACATCTTTATTATTGTTTTAGAATCTAAATAACAATTTCCCTTTGAAAGAAGAAGCATGCTAAATTTCATTTCAACTGGTTGAAATTATCTCCCAGATTAATCTTTTAAAGTCTTTCTGGTCTCTGGAATTTTGTTTTCTTAAGTCTTCTATTAGCTGTGGAAACACTGCAACTAGATGCTGTGGCAACAGTTTTTGCCTCACTGTTTGTAAAACAGGAATAATTCTGAAGAATACCAAGTCAAACAGATAAGGGGAAGCAAAATCATTCATAAAGAATAATTTGCAGCTATAATAACATCCGAGTTGGAGATGACTTAGAATCATCAACAGAACGATTTTACTTGAGTCAGTTTATGTAACTAAAACTTTATGTTGAAATATTTTCAATAAGAATTTCATCCAGAAAAAAAAAATATAATTGGATAACCTGGTCCATGATTAAGTTTTTGATAGAACACAAAAAGAGACAGTGACTTTGCCCCACATCAATAGTTGTGTGGATAAGTTCACTTAGCAAATTCAGGCTCTTGGGATCTCGGTCAGAAACAGAAGAAAATGAGATTCTCTGTTACAAGTGAATACCTTGAATAACCTGATTTGTCTTTCCCAAAATACCTTGACCTCATGCTGGTGTGGAATAGGACTTTTAGGCTTCAAAAGTTTTCACAGGATAGAAAATTTTTTACAACCTTCTCTGCTTGAAATTTTCTTGCTAAGATAAATACCTACATCTTGAATTTTAAATCATGAAAATCTAAGACCATGGTAAATGTAGGCAACTTTCACATGAAAAATGTTACCCAAAAAATCTTCCTCTAACAATTAGTTATTGGTCAATATCTGGACTATGTTGTGGCTGCAACACTTCAGAAATATATGCTGGACCATATGAAAGCAGAAGTGAATCATGCAGAATGATTTTTCATAAAGTATTTTAGGTAAGTCATTCACTTACTTTCTTTGAAGTTTCTCTATTTTTCTGTGACATAAGATTGTTGATCTCAAACAGTACCTCCTATGTGCTGAATTTTTATTATATAGACTGTCAAAAGGATAGGGACCTCAGGGCTGAGGCTGGAGAATGCATTACATTTCCTTCAGAACCACCACAGAATGCTGATGAAAGTCTGCTAAGAGCCTGACATTTTTATTAAGTTTTTTATGTTTAACAAAAGCTAAAAAAATCCTAACCAATGTTAATGCTGGTATTTATTAAACAGCAAACAAGATTTATTTCCAAAATATAAAAATAAAAGATGAGGAAATGTTACATAGTTTTTGTTGCTACTGCCTTCACTTTGAAGAAATACTTCTAGGTAAGGAAGAGAGGTTTGCCAGGGGTGAGTGTAGAGAAATATTTATATCAGAAAATAGATTTAGAACAGAAAAATAATTTTATAATATTTAAATTACAGTAAAAGGAGCAGAAATATTACGGAAAATACCTCTGTAGCACTAATTTGTGTTTTAGATTGTATTCAAGTGTTCAAATGGAGTTTGGGTCCATCATAGATAAAGCAGCTCAAATATGGATTCAGGATAACTGACAAGGAAAGAAAAGCTTTTAAAGCTGATGGACTGATAATAGGAGATGCTCAAACCTTAGCTGACAAGAAGAATCACTGACTTGAAATAACTTCTTATAAAAGCAGATCATCTGGTCA
The DNA here is from genome assembly GCA_028566535.1 of Scolopax minor. Lineage (NCBI taxonomy): Eukaryota > Metazoa > Chordata > Aves > Charadriiformes > Scolopacidae > Scolopax > Scolopax minor. The sequence continues at coordinate 79,058,979 of JAOXNG010000021.1, forward strand.
CTGGTATAAGATCTTTTATGATGAGAAGCCAAAGGTACAATGCTGCCAGATATATAGTGCTTATCCTCAGATGCCTAAAGAGAAGCTATTGCATGCCTGCCACTTTTGAAAGTGAAATAAATTGTTCTCTTCTTTTTATTCATTTTTCTAAAATTCTGAACCAGAAAGCTATGTTCTTCTATCTACAACGTGCATTACTTCTAATACCAACAGTTTAAGCCTAAACAAGACAGTACAAATCACTTTCAACCTTATAATATACTGTTTACATAATAATCAATTGCTAATTCCACTGTATTTACATTAATATTTTTTCATTTAAACTATTTACTCAATAAGTAGAACTCCATAAGCAGTTAAGTTATATCCCAAAGTTCCTTTGATTTCAAGATAGTGCACATACAACAAGAGACTGGAAATTGGTTTATATGTTCTTCTTGCTAATAATTTTATGACTAAAAATAATGAGCTGTCACGGAATTGCTGACCTTGAGGTAATAATTGAATTTCCTCATCTTTCTCTCAAGCTGTTTCAAGAGTATGTGGTCACTGCTTAAAAGTGTAAGCTTTGGTAAATATTCAAAATATATATATTTATGGCTATGAACGTGTCTCTCACTGGAAAATTCTTTTTCTCTAGATAAAGCCATTCAGGTATTAGTTAGAGTAGTTCCCCCAGAGTCCGGCAACAGTAGTAGTTAATCAAGTTAATCAAGTAATCAAATCAAGAAGTTACCCTCTCTGCCTCTCCCTTCACCTCCCTTCCCTACTTTAGTAAGACTGCCACTGCTACCTGATGGTTTGGCTACTGGGTGGCACCACAGAAGCAGCAGGAGTCATGGGAGACTGCAAGATTTTTCCCAGACCTGAAACAGCTTTGGATAACCCTTTGGACAGTATATATGACATGATAGTACTGCACACATCTATGATAAATTATGGCAGTACTTGAGGGACTCATCATACCTCATATGATTAGGCACGACAGAATGATCAACTTTTTTAGATGTACAGGAATAAGCAAGCTCAGTTATGCTTCAAGCCTCTCGAGCCCTGAATGCCTCCACACGGGATAACTGCAGTTTCTCTCTGTCTTGCCATTTTTTAATACATTATAAATAAGGAAAAGCTGTAATATTCTTTGAAAGCTTGCTGAACACCTTTTGCAGAAAGGGTTATAGTCAATTTGCCATCGAGACTGCCACATAAAACTGCAACATATTGAGTTTTATCTTTTTATTGCATCGCTAATTCTTTAATATATAACAAGAGGTGAGCTGATCTACATTTGAAGAATAATTCATACTAATTATAAACGTATTTGTAACCTCTAAAAATTGTTGTTTTTTACCTTTAAGATAAAGGGAATCTTCCTGGAGAAGGATTAAAAACTGTGGTATGTAAAACGTTAAAAAAATAAATAAATAAATAGGAAAATATTGAAGTGCAAGTATTTACAAGATTCTTTTTCGTATGTGGCTAAAACTACTGCTGTCCTCTACATCTCTTGCTTCTATCAATATAGTATGTACAATGCTTAGTAGTCATCTTCCTTCTCAGATAAAGCTTGATAGCTTATTTCCTAGGGTGTTAAACTATTAAAAAAGAGAAAGACCAAAGCACTTGGTTAGACCTAAATCAAGTTGTGTTTTAAAAAAGTTATCCAAAACCAAGCCTATAAAGATCGTGAGTTAGCGGCTTGAGTAATAAATAAGATTAATCTGAATTATTTGTTTACATGCCCAAACTTAACAGAATGGGTATTGCAGCACCCTTGTGAAATTAATTAGAACTTGAAATTAATGCAGAACTTGAATAACAGGACATAACTTATTTTAAAATGACAAAGAAAGCAATGTGGGAATCAAAGCAACACTATACCAAAATACTCCTAGTTGTCAATAAGTTTCTGTACTAGTTTTGGTTGAGATATAGTTAATTTTCTTCATAGCAAATCATATTGTGCTCTGTTTCAGATTTGTGACCACAACTGTGCCAACAACATAGGGATATCTTAGCTAATGCTAAAGGGTTCTTACACAGCATCAAGGCCTTTTCTGCTTCTCACACTGCCCCACCAGTGAGTATTTGTGGGTGGGCAAGAGGTTGGGAGGGGACTCAACTGGGACAGCTGAACCCAGCTGACCAAAGGGATATCCCAGATCATACAACGTCACGCTCAGTGATAAAAGCTGGGGGAAGAAGGAGAAAGGGGGATATTCAGAGTTACGTTGATTGTCTTCCCAAGTAGCTGCTACGCATGATGAAGTCCTGTTCTCCTTCCTGGAAAAGGCCGAACACCTACCTACCAATGGCATCTAGTCAATAAATTCCTTATTTTGCTTTGATTGCACATACTGCTTTTTCTTTACCTATTAATTTGTTTTTACCTCAACCCACAAGTTTTCTCAATTTTACCCTTCCAATTCTCTCCCTGGTCCCGCTGAGAGAGGAGTGAGCGAGTGCCTGTGTGAGGCTGAGCTGTGACTGGTGTCAACACACAATAGTTACCCACAACTGACAAACAAATGATCCTTGAAAATAGTATGGATCACTATTCAACTGCACAACCAGGCTTCAGAGAATATTGATACCAACTCTTACAGTCACCTACATAAGAAGTAAAATATGTGATATCATAGGAACCTTTATTCTCAGTGCAACGTGCCAGATGTTTCACCCTCCTGATATAATTGATCTTATCAGAATTTATGGCATATATGTCAGCTTCCTAACTTGGGAATATTTCCACCCATTTGAGAGAAATTTCAAGTTAATTTAGTTATGATCACAGAACTAAAATTACTTTGCAGCAAGTACTCTTGTTTTGAATATATTTGCCTTGTCCAAGTAGAAAAAGACAGAAAAAGGATTTATATACATTTGTTGCTTAAAAAGTAGCATTTTCACAAGCCTAGCAGAAAATGATGAGCTAGATAAACTAATTTTATGAAAAGAAAAATGTGACTTGCAAATAAACTTATTACATTACATATTTCAAAATTCGGTAATTAAGAAACACTAATGATTGTATTGGCTAGAGGGTTATAAAAAGCAGAAATTGCAAATAATAAAAAGTAGCATATAGCAAATGAAGACTGGAATTTTATAGCAGTGACTACAAATTAAAAACTAGGGAAACAGAAGGACAAAAGATAAAATATCTAACTATTAATTTTGGAAGATGTAAGAAAATATATTCTAATAATGGTAAACTGTAAAACTGTCAACAGCAACACAAAGCACATAGAAGTATGTAATAAACATAGCTCCTCAGTTTTGGGGAAAAATGTGGTGATAAATGCATCACGTAGAATAAGAATTACCTTCCACTTCATCAGTAATTTCAGAGGACACTGCATTTCCTTAATTTAGAACTTTGAAAATTTTGGTTCGGGTATTTTTTATCTAAGAATTTTAAGAACATTTATCAAGGAGTTTTCTGGATCCTAACAGAGACTTTCAACAAGCTTTAGACCTTTATGAGATACTTATTTAGCATGAGACTAAGCATTTAAATTAAAAATAACTGCAAAATAATACATAGTGTAAACACTGGTTGAACTGAATATTCAGAGCAATATGAATTTTCAAGAGTTACTTTCAGTCAGATTCAATTGTTTGATTTAATTTGGCAAAAAGGCACAGGATAATCTTGGAGGAATTCTCTACCTTCATCACTGTAACTCTTTGTTTAATGAAACATTCATAACCATGGGAGAAGATTAAAATCTGATTTAAAGTTCAAAATTTTAAAGTGTAAAATCCAAAGCCTTGCATTTAGGATTAAAAAAAAAAAAAAACAACAAAATTATGTGTTGTGTTACATTTCATTGTCCATGAGCAAAAGCTTTCCATGAAAAGGAGACTCTGACTTGACATGTTTACAATACTCAAAGTAGAATGTTCAATGGTAAAGCATCTTTATAGTCCTATTAAGCAACATCTACCAATAAATAACAGACACAGACTTAAATAATACCTTTGGCTATCACTTACAGTAGAAGACAGACAGAAGACAGGAAGATCTGTGACTTGACTTTTCAATCATGAGCTTGTAGTGACACAGCTGGCTGTAACTATGGCACATGACAGCTATTGTTGCTGACTGTGGCAGCTGTTGCCATCTTTGCCAGCAGCCTAAACTGGCAGATATTTGCCTTAACATGAAGCTGTCTTGTGGTACAAAGTTACTTTCTCCCCACTTTTCTGTCAGACCTTTTAAACTGATTGAGATTTACACTGTTATCTTTTGTGCTCACTGCTGCTCCACGTCCAAATCTGTTGACCACTCTGAAGGCCCAACATCTTCTACTAACTGCTTGGTCTCCTTGATTTACTCAGGTAGCAGGAAGATTTCATGCTTATGCCACAAGCAGTGCAATCCGTGAATGCCAGTTATCTACATCTCTTGTAACTGTGTCAGAATGAATGCTGTATTCAGATCTCAAAACTACAGATGAATTTATAGTTTGGAGCAGAGAAGAAACAGCTTTGCCACAGAATGGAAGTTTGAAACGTACTGTTTTGCACAAGAATGTAAAAAGAATGTAAAAAGATCTGTTTTAAAAACATTGCTCTGAGGAAGCTTGATTAAAAGAATGAAATTGAAATATACCTAAATAGCAATAGTTCCTGGTTGGTTTGCACTAGGATGAAAGTGGGAATTAGAAAAGCTGAGAGAGAATATTAACAATCTTATTAATTTAAAGGGAGTCCCCCTGAGATGTTTGTCACCATTAGCTCCAGCAATACGCAAACCTCACCCTGCCGGTACCACTGTATTTCTGAAGAACAAAAAACACGCTGCCAAACTGCAACAGTATTTCTTGCAGAACTATGTTGATTCATAGTACTGTACTTAATAATTTTGGATAATAGCCATCCAAAGCATTTTAGGCAAGGAAATGCTGAAGTACACCATGGATTTCTGACAATTCTTTATTGGCATCTCCTAAAATCCCTCAACTCATTTCCCTCCCTTGTCTTCCCTGAGTTAAAATACATGTAGCTGCAGCTGTAAAATTTCACTTATAGCCATTTTTGTTGCAGTTAGGACTTTCACTTAAACTTGATTATGAGCCGTTTCTGAGATGCTAATCAGAAACACAATATGAGGATTAACACACATAATAGCCATGAAAACAAGAATGAAGGTCTACTTTTTTATTATATCATTATTTGTCTCTGCAACCTTTTTTTTACATTATCCTACTTCCTTCCTGAGCACTCATCTTCTCAGAATTCCAGTATGGTCCATTATGATACCTATCCACAATCTTCTTTCTGAATACTCCCATTCCTGTTCCACAGGATGGTTTACATGCACATTTTGAAATGGATTAAGGTAGAAATACATTAATAAAAATGCATCTTAAAACCATATAGTTGAGTACTGAGGCATATATGGCCACCTTCACCCTTTAAAGTAACTTCAATTGATCTTAGAGTATTATATCTAACATTAGGTCACACTCTGTACTACCCTCATCTTGACAGAAACTAAAATTGAAAATTAAGCAAAGGGACTAGCAGCAGCCAAACTGCTTTGTGCATTACTATCTTACAAACTCAGGTCTGGTATGAAATATGGAGAGGGGAGAGAACTGGCTAAACAAAAGTGTGGAGAAGAACACCATTTAATCTAATATGTACGTTGCACCACATTTACAGACATAACAGTTAAATACAACTAGAATTATAAAAAAAAAATGTAGAAAAAAACCTGCAAGGTGTAGACAAACTAGTTGTGGCTCAGAGATCCTGTGACTGAAAGATGCCAGGCAAAGTGCTTCACGTCTTCACCTCTAGTTCCTTTCTAGTGCATATCTATCTCATTTGGTTTTGATCTTCTTGACAGGAGCAGCCACAGACCACAGCTTTGTATAACAAACAGAGCAGAGATGCTGCAATTTAATCCCAGCACTCTCATTAGTCCTTTTGCTAAGAAGAAAAAAAAAAAACCCACACTTGAATTCTGTCCAAAGTGTCTGCTTCCATGGAAATAGAAAATCATCTTGGTAAGAAAATGCTACATCGTATCTACTAATGTTTCAGCCAAAGTACAGTCTGTAGCAATAGAGATTTTGGCAGAACTTCTTCCTATGACCTGAGAGCTGTTCATACATCCTATGAGATAACTAATGGTCTCAGTTCCTGCTCACAGAGAATCCAGAAGAAGCTGAAGAAGTTTGTCACTTTACAGGAAGTGCTAACTATCTTTGTTTGTATCATTAGGTCTTAAAGCAATATCTAAAAAAACAGCTCTTACTTCTTCTTATAAAACTAGCTTGTACGTTAAGGATGTCCTGTTGTGAATATTGATAGCAATAGAACAAAAGCTCAATCCAATTTAAAAAACAGCTTATTCTTGATTGTGGCCAAGAATGGAGTACCTTTAGAAAGTCTGGAACAAGGTGTTGAAGTAATTTAATGAGCCATAAAGAAGTGGGAGTTAAATATTTCAATATTTTTTAAAAGGAAGCCATTTCTTATCTTTCAGTGGGGTTTTGCATTTCTAATTCAGACTAGACAAACTCAGTTTGTGTATAATGTCTAGGATCACCTTTTTTTTTTTCCTCCTTTCCATTCAAGAAAAGTTATTGATTTGTACAATGGTAAAAAGAGAATAGACATCTGCTACATATTATTCAAATAATGCAGGACACAGAATTATTGTGTCTGCATACAAAAGAATAGGAGCAGATAAAAAAATTAAAGGTTCAGAAGAGCAGAAAGTATGAATTAATAATAACATATCAATTGCAGAAGAATTATTAAGTGGAAAATAAATTTTCACACAGATTTAACCTATTGTTTTCAAAGAAGGTCAGTTTTACCAAGGCATCAAATAGATAATGTAATCTCTTTTTTGCCCTGAGTTTCACTGTGTAAATAAAGAGAAACCTGTACTTCAAAGTGTTTATAGGTCTGCAGAGGAAGTACTTGTTCTGTCTTCTTGCTCAGTCTTGGATCAAAAAGAAATCTAAATTCTGGCTTTCCCTTTACTATTATTCCTCTTTTAATGAGGCTGAACTGAAAGCATTTGCAATCTAACTTTTGAAAGCTGCAGGGTTTGTCAAGCTTCCAGTATTTTACGTCGTCTCTCCTGGCTGCCAATACTGGCAGATGTAAAAACTTCCTGAAGTGTGCCTTGTGTGTTAGTTCATTTATACCTCGAAACAGGCAGATGTCAGGGGAAAGCACGAGGGCAGAACTCATAAGCTTGCTGACAGCAATGGTAACGTTGTTCCAAAAATTCAATATGAGCCTAATTCTGCTCCCATTAAAGTCAGTCAGATTTTGGCTCTTGACTTGAATGGATGTAGAAATAGAGCTTAGGGGAGGCCATACAAACAGCTCTTGGAGAACAGTGACATTTTAGATTTTGACTACTTGGATGACTACTCATTGTGAAATTAGGTCATTTTCTTTAGGTTCTACTAGATGCTCATAGGAGTTTATCACACACTGCCTTTCACAGATGAATATGTCATTTATTTGCTGAAACAGAGCTTCTCATTTCCCATCCAGCATACTTACCTATGCCAGCATTTCACAGTAGAAGCAGAACCAGTCCAGTTCTGCCTTCCTACTAACACTCCTTAGAGTGACAGCAGTTCTCAGTCCCCATACTTCTTCCATTCTTTGGCCACCTTTTAACACAAAGCAAACGGGCTTCCTGAACAGTGTCAGTTTATAATTATGTACAGTTTCTCACACTGTTTCAACCCAGGATTTTTAACCATGTTGAGCAATATCTGTCAGAAGTAACCATGAAGAAGCAGGCACTTGGAAGACAGGCTGATCTTCCTTACCATATAAATGTAAAGAGCTTGATCTTTAGCTCCTCATGGCACATATTTGTAGGCGTAAAAATATCTTGACCTGGAAGATATCTTGACCTAGAAGAACATTTAGGTTTTAGATTTCCCTTTTCCTCCTTTTAGTGGGCAAAGCCATGTTACTCATATTACTTACTAGGGATACCCTCAGGAAACTTTCTTTCCTCAGAGTGAAATAAGATATATAAATAATATTACAACACTTAATGCTTCTTCTGTCAACTGTTCCTAAAGAAATTAGGAGTCATCCCTAAATTTTATGAGTTTCCAGAGCAAGGAAATCCTCAAATTTGCATTCCATTGAAACTCAACTTCCTTTATTAAAGATGAAGGAGCAGAACAAGTATCCTCTATTTTTATTTTCTTTCTCTAACACTTTCTTTACTCTTCTTTGATGACATTGTTGCCCCATTTGCCCACACAAGTTAGAAAAGACTAATCTCTGGCACTCATAAGACATCCTCCCAAAGAAGTCATACTTCTTATGTGTGTTTATCTGCAAACACTGTTGTAAGATAGGAAAGTAAGCAAAGGATCTACATCAATTTGTCACCTTTGACATGACAGTTATTAAACAAGGAAGTAAATTCATTTAGCTTGTGAGTTTAGTTACCTTATGTTTTTTTAAAACTGAGGTTTTATCGCTGATGTTTCATGTTTTGCAAATATTTTTTTTGCTTAATTATTGGTTAATTATAAAGCACTAATAGGTACAGGGTATTGATTTTCTGAAAATCAGGCATGAAAACAAATATTGCAGAGAAACTATTACATTATTTATTTTCTGACCTTGACAAATATCGCATCAGACATTCTCTTTTTTTTTTCTTAAATACATACTTTTAACACTTAAATTTTTCCTTCTATATATTTGCAATCTTTCATAAATAAATATGCCCTGAAGTTTCTAGCTTCAGCTACACAACTACAGTGAAGCCGTAGGGAAGCCAGAAAGGAAGGCTTCAGAGAGACATACAACACAGACTGGAAAACGCTCTCTACTTGCTGCTTTGCAAAATTTGCTCTATCAGCAACATGCATTGGAATAATTATGCCAAGGTGTCACCCTGAAGCATGACAAAATCATAATAAGGAAAAGTACATCCATCACAGTTAAAGTCACTGATAAGACTGAAACTGAGAGCACTGACAAATTTGTCGCAATGAGTCATAATGTTAAATACTGAAATGGCACCTGAGTTTTGTTTGCCAATTTGCTACTTGCTGATAGTCCTTTTAGAAGTTTCCTTTGTTCCAAGATCCTGCTGAAAACTCTGCTGGTGAACTTCATATGAATCAGAAAGCAGAATTATTTAAATCATTTCATAGATTGTATAGTGAATTACACAAAAAGAGATCTCCAGGTGGACTATATTAGAGAGAAAGTGGAAACAAAGTAGGGTGGGGGAATTAAAGATACTAATAGGTACATATATATAAAAAAGAGATATTCCTGTAATAATGTTTTTTGTATTTTCAGATAGCTACATCTATAACTACAAACTGGTTCTAACTACAAGAGGGAATCCATCTAACATGAGAACCATAAAATTTACCTAGTAGTAATATACTACTAGCTCATTAAAAAATGATGCCTTAAACAGCACCATAAATGTTATAATGCCTTCCTGAGTCAAATACATTTTCTTAGACAAGTATAAGACAAGTATAATTTCTAGGCCCAAATCCCAGAATCTGGGGAATGGAATAAATTCCATATGCAAAAAAAATGATCTGCAGCCTGACCTGCAAGCTTGGAGAAAAAGCCCAAAGCATACAGCAAAAAATCACAAAGATATTCAGGATTAATACATTCCTTAGAGGAAACGTAAAGTCAAATTAAAAAATGCATTTGAATAAAAACAAACATTGAATGTGACTTCAGTGAACAATGGTCGTTGGGTAGACAGGAAACCTGAAAGCTTGTTGCTAAGTCCAATAGATAAACTATACAAATCAACGTTCAAGCCATTCTATGAAATGTAATGTATGTGATCTGCTAGAAATGTTTATCTTGAAAGTAACCAATAGAATTAAATCTGTGTTACACAAACTGCTCTTACTATGGACAAGACATAGAAGTTCATCTTCACAGTGCTCCATTCACATCAAGTCATTCATATCAATTAGCTACAGGTACAAAAGAGGGATCCAAAAAAGGGGCTCCCTCTAGGGCTGAAGTTAGAGATGCTAAGAAGGGTAAAAAAAAAGTCTCTCAGATAATATTCAAAAGAACTTGAGGCTCCTCTCAGTGTGAGAAGGTCCCAGAATTCCGCTGACAACATCACTTCCTATCATGATTTGAAGATCAATGAAGTTTTATCTCAATGGAATGTCACCAAGCAGACAATATTTGAGGTGCTTCTTCAGCACAAGCATTACTGAATTGAAAAAAAAAACAATTAAAAAAAAAAGGAACAAAAACCCCCAAGAAACAGATTCATCATCCCCACTTTGACTTATCTGCCTTCATTATTTCATGGCGTACTTGTTTCAAAACATACAGTAGCCTCTTCTTCATCAGTGTGTTGTTACCTTTCCCCTGCTACATTAATTTTTGCACCTGTGCATCGCTTCAGCAATTATTAAAAAGCCCAGAAAACAAAACCAGACAGACAGTCTGTAATCCTGATTTACAAAGTACATTCCCCAGCTGTCAACTCATTGCCTGGTCACCTTACTCTTTTTTTACGCTTTGATCATTAAAACTGTCCCAGTGGCCTCAAGTACATGTTCAGACAGAGAGGAGATAGACTTTACCTTAAAGATAGAAACACTCACAGGGTGAAAGAAGATATTCTTATTATGCTCCAGCAAGTTTTATTGGATAACTTTATTTATTTACTTACTTAATTCTAGATACCTGTGCTAAGTCACACGAAAAGATCAGCAGAATTATTTGTATGGGAGTTTCAGAGATTCTTAGCAGACTGAAAAATACTACACTGACATTTCCTCCTTGTCTATATTCCTGAGGACACTATCCATCAAAATAAATGCCATCGTATCTATGCTACTTATATTAAGATTGGAAGAGATCCAAGTCTTCGTAATGTGTTCGGAGCAGTTGCATTTGGCCCAGAGGAGCTGCAGAATAGGGGTAAAGATTCATCCCGCATCCAAATGGGGATAAAAACCTCTATTGATGCCAGCTTTATTATCCCAGTTGATTAGAAACAGTTACAATCAATTAAATGAATCGAAACAGTGAAAAGAGCTTCACATTCACACAATTAGAGATAATGTTTTGATATCACCATGGTATCCAACTATCATTTGCTATATGGTTTCTGAGAAATTAAAACTGAGTTCTATACCATCATCATGAACCCAAACCAAACTGCTATTACAAAGCAGTTACATTTTAAAAAGGGATAGCAATCAAAGATAATTATGTTCACAATTTGTTCTGATCACTTCTGATACCCATATATATCCATTTGATTTTCCACTACACTTCCCCTTTTGTCAAGTAATTTGAAATATATCAGCTGCTCCAATCACATTGTAATCACTTTATTTTACAATGCAACACAGTATGATGTAATGGAGCCTAAACAATTCTACACTGTGTGGCCATACAAAGAAGTTCTATAGTATTTTTCAAAAGTGGGGCTGTAAGGCTCCCAAAGTATCCATCTATCCCTTTTGTTTGTTTTTTCTAGTGCCATCCATCAGAGAGAGAGCCTCCATAACACTGGGAGGAGAGGACAAGACACTCTTCTCCTGCCTCAAGCAGCTGTCATTTCAAAGTGAAATAGTCCTGGTTCTACTGGACTGAATTATTTAGTCACCAGAATCTAAAACAAAGAGGTTCTATAGAGACGGGAAAACATGTGGGTTGAATTACAAACAAAGTATTATTTATTGAATGTATTAAAAATTGTTTTTCCAGACACATTTCATCAAAGGAAAGCTATATTCACAATCAAGACAGATGTACAAGTCATGTGAAATAAAACTGCCACTGGACTGAATTATTTAGTTGTTTGCTAGAGATTTGATCGAATTCAGCCTCCATGTAAACAGGCAAACTTAAATGGGACACAGTTTGAGGTGTCCTACATCCCGATTGAATTTGATCCTTTATGTGCATCGGATGTCTGGAAATGCTCATTTAGGAATGTTGTAAAGGAATGTAAAGTATGTTTTGGATTAAATAGTCCCTAAGACTCAATAGCATCATTCAGAAAAAAACCAATAATCAATCATGTACGCATGAAGGAGCTTGAATTTCCAATGTAGCCAACCCTTAAAAAGTCTCTCAAAAGTATACAGCTACCCACAATTGTATTTTCAATCACATACTTCTTTTCTTGGAGAGGTGAAGTTTTTTTTTCATCATATATCCAGATCTGAACAATTTCCTGCCTATAACATTAACTGTCTGTTTTAATACACTTTTAGTTTACTGACTGCATTCAAATTTGTTCTTCCAATAGATCACTCAATTTGAGAAAACTCTGCCTTTTCTGTAACACATGTTCATGCGAATAACAGAAGATATGGTAAAAAAATTATCATAGAAGAAAGGAATGCTTGAGATTTAAAGATTCCCTAGTATACATAATTTATGTTAATATGATATCCAAACCATATGTGAATAGAGCCTTTTCATACTGAGCCCTACATTACATCTGTTGCAAATGAATTAGCAGTTTACAATTTTAAGCAGCCAATATTTTAATATTTTTTGCAGATTTTCATTACTTTGTGTTGACAGTTGCAGTTTCTGTATCATATACCACATAATTTTATTTACTTATGATCAGAGCAATACCTTTTTAATCCTTTTTAACAGAGTTTCAGTTTTCAGCTCTTCATTAGCCCGAATGGCATAAAATGCAAGGAAATGAAGTGTGAAACTTTACAAAAAGGAATAATCTTGTCATTTTCTCCATATCTCCAAATCAGTTCTCTTTGTAAGAAACAGAAACCATAAAGGGTTTCGATTAAAACATGACTATACAAATTTTATATGATGCTTGCAAGGCTTATAATAATAGTGGGGGATGTACTTCACATTGCAATTTTTTTTTTTAATAGAGAATATGGATATTTTTATAAAATCTTATACCACTGGTAAGTCACAACCTTATAATATGATCCTCTAAAGCCATACTGATTTTGTAGAATCTTAATAAAAATGTGGAAACTCATTCGGCACAGTGTTGCAGGTTGTTTTTACTTTGCACTACTCAAAACTATATTTTGAGAACACAGGAAATTCTCTGTCAGAGTGAAAAAGACTCTTCTGCAAATCCTAAGAGATATGAAAGGAACGGGAATAGCCTGTGTTGTTGTTATGAAAGTTACATCATACAAAAGACAGGACTGGCACACACCGCAATGCCTACCAGGGGAAGAAAAAACTGATAATTTT
>JAOXNG010000021.1:79078849-79090290 GCA_028566535.1 Scolopax minor
CACCAGGACTCCAACTTCAGGTGGCACCTCTGCAATCTTGTGCTACACAGATAATAGTCTTGGATCAAACTGGTCCCAAAATAAACCCTTTTCCATTTGTATCTCCCCTGAAAAATTTCCAAAGCAAAATGCTGACTTGAAGAAAGAGGAGCTTTGCAATTTGTTCATAACTGCATTAAAAAAAAAGTCACGTTGACATCCTTTAGTCCTGCAGTCAGCCTAACCCTGGAAAGCACTCTACATCATATTTCTCATTTCAGGATTACCCTAATTCTCTCTGCTATGGGATTTCAGTCCAAATCCCAAATTGCTCAGTTAGTTTCCATAGAAAAAAGAACACCTCTTTCCATAATACTAATTAAAGTGGACAAATTATAACCATATAATTAATCTTTCTTGTGGTCTTTTTACATTCAAAATTTTGTTTACAGGAAAAGAGGAAATGCTCCTTACATATAAACCCAAGAATGTATTGTCAGTACAGTCAAAATCTTAACAATATACTTATAGAATAATTATTAGTCTCTATCTAATTATTACAGAAAAAGAATACTTCCATACAGAAAGAGACTTAATAGTGATAATAGATTAAAAATAAATGTATTTTCCTAGTTTCTATCCCTTCTCCTGGTGTTATTCCCACCTTTCCCCTACTCTTCTGGTTCCTATGGAAGTCACTGGTTTCAATTAAGTATTGGGGAAGAGGGAGGGACTCTCACACAAACTGCAAGTTTGTGAATATGTGAGTTCTTCATCAGGAGGAGTATGATGTTCACAGTGATGGCTTCATACTCCTCCCTCTAGGATCCACTACAGATCATTTTTATATGCTTACCAACGTGCTTTTATGCCTTGCTCATTCCTCATTCAAGAGGGTCAACAGTGTCCTGGGCTACATTAGGAAGGCTGTTGCCAGCCGATCATGGCAGATGATCCTTCCTCTCCATTCAGCCCTTCTTGGGGCTGGGTCCAGATTTGGGCTCCGCAGTACAACAGAGACAGGGACATACTGAGGGAAGTGTATGGATCTGGAGAACTGAGGTTTCTCTGTCAGGTTCTCATAAGTACCAAGCCTGAGCCCCATCTCTCAGCAACCCATGTGATGTGAACATCTAACTCTACATGGAATAACAGCTTGTTACTGTTATCTATACAAACCTATGGTTGTACAAATATAAGCAGAAGTGAAACAAAGTAGGCATAACCAAACCAAAAATTGCTGTTAGACCTATGCTATGTAAAACACAACTCCAAATATCTCAAGAGAAGTTCAGACAGAGTAAGCCTGACAAGCCTCAGTTCTGAGACCTTCCAAATAGTAAAAAGCCTGTTTGGAAGGCACTACCATGGCCTTAGCAATGGTAATACCGTATCACAGATCTACAGTCTTAGACTCTGTGGAAGAACAGACAAAAAACGCAAGCATTCAAGAACAATGGTTTAAAGCAAACGTAAAGAAGAGTGGATAAAAATGACAATGTTTTCTGAAAAAAATAATAAATGTTTAAGTCTACAGTTATTCATTGAAATCCTCTATTTGAAAAGTCTCCACTCCAAAAATCACTTCCCACAAGACAAACAGGGAAAATTAAGATAAATGGAACAAACGCTTCCAACCAAACACAGATAATAGCATGAACATAAGCAAAGGAAACAGAAATTAGCAGTTTCCTAGCAAGCTAGGAACCTACTTGACTTGCTGGACTTCCCTTTCTGAAAAAAAAACTTCCACCTTTGATCAGGACAATAAGAAACTGCCCTTCTGATATATCTTTTACACTCAACTGTTGTTCAGGAAAAGATAACAAGGCTAATCAAGCAGTAGCTAAAAAAACATGCAAGCAAAGCCCTTACTTTTACAATCACCTACAATAACTTCATCTGTCAAAACATAAATTTTCCATATATCTGTATTCCTATGTATGTTTCATATTCTGTTATATTGTTGTATTAATGATTTTGATGAATCTTCATTATTAACTTCCACAAGTGTCTGGGAAATGAGGGAAGGCAGACTTGACCCTCAATAGTACAAGGGAGTGACAAGCATTTTACAGAATAAGATATATTCCCTGGCTGAATCACTGATATTAACAGGAAGAAATACCACCAAATAACGTGCAACAGAGTCAACAGGTATACCAAAGTTACCAAGCTTTGGATCTGATCTCTCTTTATCAAAGAAACATCATGCAGACACTTCTTGTACGGCAGAAAAGTCTTGAGCATTATTGTATCCTCAGCCTCATTACATTTGCTTAGAGGAAAATAATATACAGACCTTACCGTTTCTTGCAACCAGCCACCTCCAACTCCAGGCCAAGCACCTCGAATCTGCCCACCTGAAAGCAACAGAAGGCTTAATATTAGTTATTAATATAACTAATATTATATTAACTAGTTCATTAATAGGTGCTATGTTACAAGCACTATAGAACACCTCTCTTCCAGATGCTCAGCATTCAAAGGCCACACGCATAGCACACAGCTTACCTACCCAAATAATACCCCTATCCTTTGGGGATAGGGCAGTTGGTGAACTGGTTGTACCTACCCAGTAATACTACTACACCTATAGCTTGATCTACTCAGAGAACAAATAAAATGCTACCATGCTAATCACAGAAACACCTACACTGTTAATAACTCCACTTGAAGAATATCCACAACAGATTGACCAGGCTGCTAATCATTAAGGAGTAAATTCATCCCCAGCATAACACCAGCACTGCCACAGAACTTGTCACGAGTTATCACAACAGATAAATTTGGCTGAGCATTAAAATGCTCACTGCTGTAATTATGATTTTTCTTTATAAAAATTCATTGAGAATGATCTGAACAAAATTACTCTAGAGCTGATTGCAGCTCATGAATTTACATTATCATCAGTAGGAATATGCAGAGCCAGTTAACAACATGTAAGTGATTGCACTGAAAAATAATAAAACTTAGTAATTGGGTGTACAATACGGAGTATCAGATTTAAGAAAGTTTGGGTTTTCTTATTTGTAAATCACGTGATAAACACATACATTTTTCTAAGATACACATATTTTTCATTACCACTGAGGTCCTTAAAATAAAGCATGTAAAAAATATTCTTGCAGGACTGTACTACTATAGTGAAAGAAACAAGGTCAATCAGTCTTCAAAAAATTAAGCTTAAATACTCTGAGTAGATAAGCTAAATTTCTCAAAATATGTTCCAGTCTATTATGAGAAGTCTTTATCCCTCCTCAACTATAAAGGCTTATGAGAACACCCTAAAAAACTTTTTATTATATTAGTAGGTTCCTTAGCCTCTGTCAGTTATATAATCATTTGTTTTAACTGTTTTTATTTAGCTAAACAGAAGAGTTGAGTCCTATCTCATGCAGGTTCTCACTATTCTAATTGCAGCTTTTCCTTCTGAAGTTCAATGAGCAGCATGACTATAGTTGTCAGGTGTTACTTTTCCCTCATTTCTTCACTCATATGGATTTTTTTTGTTGATGCAAAACTTCCTTGTAGTAACCAATTGTCTATCCAATTAGTTCCACGAGTCACTTAAGTCTGTTTCTTAATGCATACCAATCAGACCCAAACCCACCACTCACAATGGTCCTTCTACTGTCAGCAAAATCTAGTTATCTCCATATGTGTAATAAAGAAACACGGAACAGGAGGGGGTTTATAAACAAATGCTTAAAAAAGAAACTAGAAGGACTGACCTTTTTAATTTTTGTTGCTATGTTTTTGATGTACACATTCTTTAGTAGATTAGTTAGCTGCTAATATAACAAAGAAAATCTTAATCAAATATTTTATTAGGTTTATATTTATCTACATTTTTACTTCAAATGTATCACAAAGAAGAAATTATCCACGAGTAACTCTGCTTCTCTGTAAATACCAGATTCACTGAATTCCTAATCTTGGATGGAGAACATGCCCAGCATAAGACAGGACAGAACATGAAAAATTTCATCCTTGAACACCTTGTACTTCAGTTCCATTTGAGAAAAAGACAAGCAGCAATGCAGTTCTCTCCTCTCTCTAAGCACTTTCCAGTGCAGTGCCTTAACAAGGAGGAAGCAGAGTTCCTTCTGTTGCCCAATTTATACCTGTAAACAAGTTTTTCCCAGAAAAGTGCCTCATGAAGAACATCATTGATGCAAAGAGAATGTTGCATTAAGTCTATCTGAAACAAAACAGGCAGTACAACTACAGCCATTGCTGTGGAAAAGTGCTGTCTGCTGGAGTTCTTTGTGGTAGTAATGCTTTCTGGTAGCCAAAGATAATTCGTTCAGTGACTTTCATGCATTACATAAATCCGTTTTTATCTCATACTCTAAAACAAATTTCATTCTTGATGTAAAATTAAGAGATGCACACGCAGAAAACCTCGTACAAACACCTTGTGTCTCACCTTGATGAAGTGCAGCTCAAAGGTCTCCAAAAGAATTTGACTGAGTAACAATGTCGGGATTATATGACATTGTATCCTGCATCCTCTTCTTCTACAATACCTGTAGTATTGAGTATAAACCTTATTGTAATATAAGCTTGTAACACATTATAGTTACAGTTGCAAGATACTGTCTCTAAATTACTCGCAAAAACCCATGGCAGTTCGCCAGACCTCCACAATTACTGAACACTGAACAGCACCAGCCCAAACAACACGCCCCCCGCTACACACACATAGACAAAACTCATAATAGGCCAAAAATGAGAGAAAAGGATGCAGCAAAAAAACTGGCCTTGAGAACAAAGTGGTACTTTTTGAATAAAGATACTCTGTCAGCCTATTCTAAGGCGGTGGCCATCCTTGCCCCTGGTTTAAAGGCTGACGAGATCAGGTGACAGAATACTTGACTTATTTTCCTGATTCTATTTTTCTGAAGATAAGCAGAATTATGAGCAATTATTTATCCTTTTTTTTTTTCTTCTCTAAAAACACTCCTATGATTAGCAGGAGACGCCAAGATTCCATGCAAAGCTCAGAAGGGGAGGAGGGTAAGTTTAGGTTTTAGACTGCCTGACTGAAATACCAAAAGGTTGAATCGATGTGGTTTATTGCAAGTAATGTGATTTAATGCAAATTGTACAAGTTTTAACACAATACTAAGAAATAAAGAAAATATTACATCAAAAGTAAGTTACTATTAATACTAATGACGTGAGTATAGTGTTCCTGCCTTGGCAGAGGGTGATGAACTAGATGACCTTCTGAAGGCCTTTGCAGCCCTACTTTCTATAAATATTAAATTAAACTAGAGATACATCAGGGCAGTGACTCTCACTATTGAATTGGTGCTAAATCAAATTAACCACCAATAATAATCAATCCTTATTTAGCCTAAGGAATTGTCTGCCTCTCGAATTACAAATCTCAGCTAAAGAATTCTACCCAAAGCCAATAAATGCTGGAATTGAATAGGTAAGTAAATTAATAACGGAATCAAATCTCTTAATGTCTCGACCACAACCAGAGCTAATTATAAAGTTTCCCTTTTCTACTCTGATCAGTTTTCATAGGTACATCTTTCCTTCTCTAAGGTAGAAACTAAATATTCTTTCTTCACAAGTCCTATACAATAATTATTAGAGATTTAGGACTTCAGCAAGTACTATTGTAAAGTGATATTTAGTAAAAATTGTACCTGGGTTATTTTACCTGGGTTATTTTTTGTTTTCCCTATTTGTACTACAAAGCAAACATTAACAAAGTAATACAGGGGAAAATTCTGGCATTATTGTAGATAACTACCTAATTCTTATTGATTCTTTCCATGATTTCAAAACATTGTTCCAGCAGAAAAGTATACTTCATAACATTAAATGGAAAATGGACCAATTTAAGCTCCAGAAACAGTTCTCTAATCTCTACACGCTATAGTTTATAGCACGCACTTATAGATAGATATTATAATTGGTAGATTATACCATAATTTATAACTCAAACTCTAAAATATGTTTCCTGCAGCAAGGCAAAAGCTGCAGCTATATTAATGAAGTTTAATGAAGTTTAGTACGTTACCCTTGGCAAGCTTATCCATATTTTCCCTCCCTGCATTGTTACTGAAATTATTTTCACCTGTACAGCTGTTGCATTAAGTCTGTATATCAGCTACAACAGATTAGTTATGATGCCACACTGTGTCTATTTTAGAAGCAATCAAAAGATTCACAGCCATTTTTCTGACTATTTCCATAACATTAATTAAATTGCCACTGTGATTTTGCAACCCTGCTCTAAAATCAATTTTAAGAGCAATGCTAATGGGCTGCTTTTAGACAACTAGTCTCAGGGACAGATGTGTCATTACTCACACCTTGAAATCTTCCTTTTTTCAAAGTCACTTTTTCAGGTAGAGATGTAAAGCTGCAATTTTACATTGAGATCAGGATCTGCTTTGAAAAGGCACCTTGAAGATACCCCAGACAGAGAAGAGCCCAGCCTCATGAAAACTTTGTTCAAAGAGGTCAGGAGTTATTAAGTGAATTTCTTTCCTCTGGTAACCTGAAATGAAGCCTCCAGGACAGAGTTACCACAGTAAAGTAATCCTTTCTTTTCCTAGAATCAGGTTGTGATGTAAGTCCAGAGATACAAGCTGTAGGGAGAACACATGCTATGTTTTGTTTAAAGGAACTGGGAACTTAAATCTACACAGAAAACATTTTCAAGGAATGTGTCAAGCCCACTGACAAGTGGAGGCCAGCAGGAAAACATCAAGGCCTCTGAATGACGGCGTATAGACATAATGTCAGCACTGGAAACATTGGCCAAGGTCAGTGATCTACGGTTCTGAACCCAAACTGATGAACTGTGTTTCCAGGGGCAATGATAAGAAGTTCAGTTGTTTGGCTGAAAGTTTAAGAAGAGAATGTCAGGCCCAGAAAATAAAGGGCAAGAAAAGTAAACTGCTTGAAGAGAGATGTATAAAACCATAGCAAAATACATGGAAGCCTTGAGAAATGGAACTCGGCTCCAAAAAGCAGAACTCCAAACATATCGCTATCCTAATGGGGTCCAGGGAGAAGCTGTGAAGCACTGGCAATTGATTTTACGCTGGTACTTCAAATGACCACAATTTTGGAGAGCAGAGAACTTTTGTTCTGACTCACACAAAGCATCTGATACAAAAGAACACGTATCCAGCCAATATAATTTCTTTAGAAAGAGACATTGAGCAATAATAGCATTTTACTTTGAACTGTACCAAGAGCTTTCTTCCTGGTACAATTTTTACAGGAATAGCTGACTGCAATTTCAGAGAAATTTGTTACAAGCACTGAAATATGTTGTGGAGACCTTGGGAGGGGTGAGAGGAGGGAGATACTTCTGATGGGAGGTGTGTAGCTAATAAATACCCTGAAAACATGTTTTCCATATACACATCTGCCTTTGGTTTTATTTCAATCACCACGTGTTCTATTTAATTCCACAGGATAAAGACAAAGCTATGCATAAAAAGATAGGAAATATTTGTCTTTGCTCCAGTATCTATGATTTAAAGGTAAATCCATAAGCACTAGGGCTAAATAGGAATATGCTTACTAGTAACTTCTCCAAACATCTTTTACAGTTTTGCACAGTGACACTAAGCTACTCACAACACTTGCACAATTTCCAGTATCCTCTGGAAACCACATCGCATTTATTCATAGGATGTTGAGCCATTTTGAATAATTTCACACATATCAATGTCCATAATTATTTCAGGCACTCCAATAGCACATGCTTGATTACTGGTTGTTAATCCAGAGAGATTGGTTTTTGTCAACACTCCCTCCACATTGAATAGTTATCAACTGTATCATTTATTTTCATTATTTTTCTGTACGCTATCATCTAAAAGCGTATTGGCTTTTGAAGCTACGCAGGCTAACAGTAGCCCTCTAACATTGTTTGAAGGCAGTGTGCTCTTTGTTAGCATACTGTGTTAAAATAATGGACGACAGCCATATTTCTCTGGTTTTTTTATCTCTTTTCAATAAGTTATCTGAGGAAAAATACTCGGTGACTAACATTATTATTGCCCTTGCAGAACAGTAAGAGTCGCAAGGGCCAATTTGATGCAAGTACAAAGCTCGCTTGATGCTGCCCTTCCCTGGTGGGAAAGATGGGATTGAAACCCTGAAAGAGTTCAAACCTGGAACCATTTAAATAATTCAGTTGTTCTGTCTTCCACAATGTAGTAATGCAGAATTTCACAGCTATCCAGAGCAGAGACAGTATTTCCCATTTCAGTTATGCCATCCTGTCAAATTAAGACAGGATTAATTAACTCCTAGATTCCTTCTCTTCATCATTCATTCCCATAGCCCTTGTTTCTTGATCAAGTGACAAAGACTCCTGCATTTGTTACCACATGTACTACCACATCATTAACATCTGCTTGGCAGAAGGCAACAGCATGTCATACATCTGTGCACTTAAAGCCTCAGTACACCAGAGATTTAACACAGCCACACAATATACATACTACTGCATACCACACGTACATACATAGCCTACATACTGGGTGATACAGCACATGCATTATTGTGTTTCCAAGTATCTTATTTACATATATTGCATACATATAGGATCAACTTTGAGCTTGCCCAGTTTTACACTCAATAATTGTCAACTTCAGCTAGGAAACTCATGAATTTTATCTCAATAAACCCTATAGGATTGGCTTAAAAATGTAAAGTTCTTCTCATATGTTCTGTAGCATTTCTATTTAAGCTTTTGCCCACAGAAATTAAGGCTTTTTTAAAAAAGCTGAACTCCAAAGTTTAGCAAATAGGAATAAAGAGACAACTTACTGAAAATAGTCTAAATCTGGCAGCCCAGATCTCCATAAGAGATAATTTGATCCGGAGAGCCAGACACAATCCCTCAAGTATCCTAATAGGCTTATGTTGCACATCTCTTCATTACACAGCTGTCCACAGCATAGATATCCTTATGTCACAATGATCAGGGATTGTAAAGAAAATAATAAAATCCAAATGGCAATGGTTTCACAGAAGATTACAAGACTGTTACTGTTGATATACTAACATCTGCATGAAAAAGAGATATTTTCCTTTCTCTCTCCTCTATTATTCTTAAGCCTTTACTTTAAATGTTTTTTTTTCTGGAGTTTGTTCAGATTATGATGACAAACCTGGTATCGCTTAAGTATCCAGGCAAACCAAAGACAGATTGAACTGGTGCAGCAACATACAAAATGAATCAGAAATCTGTTCTTACGCCTACAAAGAATCAGTGGATCTTCTATCTTAATGATGCCTCACTTTTCAGTCAAGGGGAATAAGAAAAGGCAAACAGGGAACCTCTGTGTCTCATTAGAAACAAAAAAGTGACTCCAGCACAGCTCATCAGTGTTTAAAAGCGATCATTTCAGTATACTGCCAGCTCTGCCTTTTCATTTTCTTTTCATGCTGAACTGACAACTTTTACTGCATCCACACAGAGGCTGACAGGTGGAGCAGCA
Organism: Scolopax minor; assembly: GCA_028566535.1. NCBI lineage: Eukaryota > Metazoa > Chordata > Aves > Charadriiformes > Scolopacidae > Scolopax > Scolopax minor. The sequence continues at coordinate 79,088,326 of JAOXNG010000021.1, forward strand.
GCTGAGCAGCTGCAGGCATTTGGCTGCCTGTAGCTTGCTGCTGGTGGCTGAGAACTTCTCTGCACTCTGGTGATCATCTCTCCAGAGAACTTGGGAAGTTAGCAGCACACAACTAAGACTTTTCTACTGCAACTGCACCAGTGGTGCAAAAAGAAGCCAAAAAAGGTTAGAAGAACTTAATCTATTCCCCATTATTTCCAAAAATACTGATATGCATGTTTCCCTCTTGAATCAGATAAACAGGACAGAAAAGACTATTGCCTCTGAATGGTATGACCAAAAATAAAGCATGTTGAAAATCCACCTCGACCGCAGGTTTCACATTAAAATGTGATTACATCTTAGCCATAGCAACCTGGTAGATCACAACAGTAACTCCATTTTAGAGCAGACTGCTCTTTTCAAAAGCCTGGACTAAAGCTGAGGGCCATGTTTTCATTCTCTAGCATGATATCTGCTCCAGTCTACTAGAGAGTTAAAACATAAATCCATGAAAGCAAGAAAAAAAAACTAAGGCAGTCCTGGTGGAGAGCAGGTAGATATGACATGCCCTAACTATACTGTAAGTAGCTGGTAAAAGGTTCATAGATGTGGAGAGGCTGCACCTTTCATCTCAGCCACCTTCAATGCCTTTTCTGCTGCTCTGTTCCTAAATTCTTATTGGAAACCTCCAGGACAGTTATCCATTCAATCATCTGTGACACATACATCTGTTCATTTCACTTGCAAATGTGCAATACTGACAGAAATAACTGACTGTCACAATATTTACTTCCAAAATGAAATGAAAAAATGTGAATCCAAAAGCTGTGTTGAAACATAGCGCAATGCATGATTTAACCTGTCCTGAACGTAAAAGAAATCCTCTATTACAATTAGAGGAACATGGACAGGGATGGCAATCAGGAGATCCTAAGCTTCTTTCCCACTTCTGACATTCTTTATACTTTGTTGAAGACTCCAAGGAGGAACAAGTTTCACTGCTGTAGTTTTTCCTTACTACATGTTAGTGACCTGCTGAACTTCCCTAAATCTAGCACATAAGAAGAAAGCTTTATATACAAATATAGTTACTGCAGCTTTTAACCTGTACAGAGATCCATAGAAAACAAGTACTGAACATCCACCCTCTCCAGGAGACAACTTTTGCTGATCTAGAGCTGGAGAGGCATATAGCCTAGCTAATTTCTGCAAATCATCCTGTTATCCAATGTTAACAGAAATAATAAACCGAATACAGTTCAGCTATGTCCTCTTGTCCATTTTCATAGTCTCTGCCTTATTTTGCACATTAGGTTGTATTTGGCACATCCACACAATTAGGTGACATTCAGAAGCTGCTCACCTCTTCATATCTCAACTTAACCTCTGCTGCCCTCAGTGCTAAACAAAACACAGACAGTTGTCCTGTCCCTCTACTCTGCCCATTTGTCAGTAAAAGGTTTGAGTACATTTGTCAATTTCAGTCAAATCTGAAGGTTGAAGCTTAAGAGTAGTCAGATAAGTCAATTACTGCAAGGTTTATGAAACTCTGTAGCTGAAGAGAGAAACCAAACCTCACATGCACTAAAGGAAAGGAAGACTCAGTCTCCATTTCTTCTGTCTGTTAACCAGCTACTGGCAATTACTTCTCAAGGATGGCCTCACCAAATGGCACTAAGACAGCTTTGGGTGAGCCGTGTAAGGATAAAATGCTGTGAGAGGCACAGTTCCATGATGAGTTTCCTCACAGCCAGCTCCCTAGGGAAGCCCCACCCCTTCTGGCCAGTACATGACCCCCCCTCCCGCAGAAGCCCCGCCCCTCTTCCGGTTACAGGCTTTATTTACTCCACCCCTTTCCCCCTTTGGGGGGCGCCATTTTGTACAATGTCGTACCCTAGATGATCTCAGAGCACCCTGTGGTGGTTGGCAGAGCCATCTGCCCCTTCCTACTCACTCAGAAGTATGCCCACACAAGAAGCACCT
>JAOXNG010000021.1:79162141-79173016 GCA_028566535.1 Scolopax minor
AATATGTTCTTTTTAGAAGTTAAAAAACTTCTTGTTCTATATCAAGTTCCATGTTAGTAGAATCCCATAATACAAATAAGTGGAACAGCCCTTTAAGAACTTGTATTTTAACCTCATGTGTAACTTAATTAATGAGTTATGTTATACAGGAAATAAATAGTCTTTGTGTTGCAAGTAATCTCAATTAGATCTTAAAGTGACCTTGATTTCAGATGTGTTAAATTGGTCTCCTAATTTAAGTATCTATAAATAATGGACATTTGTGCTGAGAGAAATCATTCATTTAGTTTCTTGCATTAAGCAGGAATCTGTAATGGTCATTATTTCTTATAGACAAAATACACACAGTGTTCATTTACATGACCAAATTTCTAATACCCTTTAAAAGCCTAACATTATTTATGTGAACATTTAAAATTTTTTTCTAGAATAAGCTAAGACAAATGTTACATTGTGAAATGATGCTGAAATACAGTGCAACAGGAAAGAGCATACTTTAGAGTTTACAATGCAAACCAGCTACAAAAGGATTTTTGAATTCCTACAGGTTATATACATTTGCTCGCTACTTCAGGTAAGAGAATGGAAGAGCATACACAACACTGCACAAAATCACAGTACTTCAGAGTAAGACTAAACAAGTGTGTGCAGATTTTGTTTCCTACCAGTGACTTAGGTGCTGTCTGTCAGCAGGACACGTTGTAGGCACTGTTCTCCATATTCACATACTTCTTGCTCATTGCTTTCAGTCAGAACTTTAGTGTTAAATTTTACAAATAAAAACTTTATGTTCTACCTATTGGTATCCAAAAATTTGATTATCTGAGAAACATTTAACTAATTTCTAAACTTGAGTTCAGTTTAATAATTCTCAGGTCTGTATTGAGAGTGATTCCCTGAGGGGTCTGAATATGTCATTTGTATTAGGGGGCCTGAACTCTTCACAGTTCATGTTACGATCCTGACTGTGACAAGTGCTTTGACATTTCATTTTCTGCAGAACTTGTGTGGTGCTCGGGTGCAAGTATTGAGATTGTTCTTCTGACATACTGTGCAGCCTCCAGGAGATATGCTTTAGAGAAACAGCCTCCATTATCTCTGCACGGTACAATCAGCTCTGACTCAATATTTGACTAACACTTTTGCTTGGCTCAGAGTGCAAGTGGAGCTTGTTTGCAAATGCTGCGTAGCCATTCCCCTAGTTACAAGCTGACCTTCTCCATCAGAAAAGTGCAGTGAGTGGGCATGAGAGTAGATGTGTACTTTTTCTTTCCTTAAGCAAGACATGAAGCATCAGCTTTTTGCTGCTTCCTAGAATGCGGGTATTGGACGTTGCAGATATTTACCTCCCCCGACTTTCAAACGTGAATGTTCTGCTCTTGGAAACTTAGTTTGACTTGTCACTAGCTCGGCACATCAGTCTAATTGCATGTGCTTTGGTGCTCCCAGCAGGTTCCCCGTTCCCTATCAAAGCCAAAGCTTGGCTTTTCTGTTCAAGCTGCTGCTCTTCTCCTCAGGCTTAAGACTCCCAGCTGCAGCTTTTCTAACCCATCTGAAGCAGAACCACAGATGCCCGATGAGCCCCAGTACAAGGCTGCTGTTTTCCCTGCATAGTTTTCATCAAACTGTTATTATTTGGTGTAAAAAATGCAGTTTGGCAGGACTCGAGGCCTAGTATGGAACCTTTAGAAAATGTAGCGGGAAACACTTTTTGAAATATAATAAATAACATAATGTACTGAGGCATAAGTAAGCCGTACAGCTCGCTAGTGAATGTAAATTGGCTAGAAACTCAAGTCAGTGGTGAAATGGCTGATATGATTGTCCAAAGTTGAAAGAAATGGGGAAATTGAATGTATTTTGAAATAATAGTTAAACGAAGTGCGAAGACAAAGCCTTTAGCATTACTAAATTTATCTTTTATTTCAAAAGGGTTTTGATTTTACCCCTTGCCTTAATCTCTGCTAATGTTTTTAATTTATTTTACAGAGGTGATTTCTGAATTGTGTGTATACATATATCTATATATATATATCACATTTTATATGCACAGCCAGCAAAATAACACCATTACAAAATAGGATTGCACGAATATGTATTTCTACGTGGCTTTGGTAATTTTTGCAAATTAGAAGAGCTTCGATGTTACGTTGCTGTTGCGTTTTTATGAGACTTTCCCACAGAGGAACTGGATATCTGATTACACACTCACTGGTTAACTACTCTCTACTGATTTTTAACTAGTTTAATACAGTGAGTTTTACACTGTTAATAAAATGGTCTTGAACAACTGGTATGAGCAGATAGAGCAATAACTACATAAAGCATTTAGCAAAAATGAATACTCGTGTGAGCAGTGTGTAGTCATACTGCAATTATTTTGGAAAATAAATTTGGAGTACATTTTGTGGGTTTTTTTTCCAAAAAATCTTTGAACAGCTTTGAACATAGAATCTTTGTGTCAGAGCATGCAGGTTTTTTTGAGGAGCTATTGTATTTATTACTTATTTATCATAAGAAGCAAAAAATGTCTTGAAAGAGTTTTCCAAATCCAAAATGGATTAATACAGGGAAAATCTTGGCTATTTCGTGCCAAAACTAAGTGTTTCGGGAGTGTATTTTGGTCATGCTGCAAAGTCCTACAGGCCTTAAACTTAGTAGGTTAATGCCATGCTGTGGCTAGGCAGGGACTCTGCAGAAAAGCAACAAAAGCATTCTATGCTTCAGCATCTTGCATTACTATACGTTATATGTAGTATAAATGTAATGCATTATATAGGTAGGCATATATTGCAATATGTTATTATTAGGTAAAATTTATTGAAGCCCTAAATTTGTAGAGATTGGGTTTGTGGAGGCTATGTGCAAGAGTAGCAAAAAATCATCATACTTTCTTTTGTTATGTAAAAGTCATTATTAAGCCTTTCCTTATTATTGTTAAATTCATTAAAGAACAAAACCAAACTGAGGAAGTTAGTTGAGTGAAGGGATTTGTAAGTGGAATTTCACAATAAGAAGTCTACTGACTCTCCTTAATCAAAGCAATCAAGTTAAGCATTAAATACCCTGACATTCTTATAGAATCATAGAATCGTTTGAGTTGGAAGGGACCTTAAAGTTTGGCATTCTTTAAAAAATGCAGATGCTGAAAACATAAAAATATTCATCCAGGTATGTAGATATTTAAATAAAAAACAGAAAGCACAGACAGAAAATGTATACTGAACATATTTTAAATCATCATCCTTCATTGTAAGGATGTTCATTCATCATGACCTTCATTGTAAGCACTCCCGATACTTCCAGTGTTTCCAACCACATTTAATAATTGATTTGAAGTGGAGAATGTGTTAATATAGACTGCCTATTGGTAGAGAAAGTAGTTTCAGAAGATGACTTCATTGTTACTATGTATAGGAGGTGCTAAAAAATAATTGGAAAAGGGTTCACAGGAGGTCCATCATATAGAAGGTACCATGTGAAATAAAGCATGGAAAACTGAGGAAATTAAATATGAAAAAATAATTGCCAGTCTGGCTTGATGCAAAGAAGTAGCAGTAGTAGAAACATATTTAGTGTGGGAGTAATGCATCAACGGGCTGTGGCTTGCAGGAAAAGGCACTCGGAGGGAGGGAGGGGATAGCAATAGACTGGCAGCATAAAACAAACATTTTGTAAATATTGGCTTTTCATCTTAGTGAGGAAAAATCTCATCAAGACTTTCGATTAACTTTCAGATTCTAGGCAAGTTTGTTCCCAGCACTTGCATAGCTTTTACGGTAACCAAGCAATTTTAACTGTTAAAAGAAACGTGCGTGAGCATCAAGTCTCAGATCTGCTACACACAAAGCAGTTGTCTGCTCCTTGTGAGACATTCTTCAGAATGCTGTAAGCTACCTAATTGCTCCATTTGGACATGGAAATTCCGTTGCCTTTAAGCAGACATGGCAAATCGGGAGTAGTTTATTATTATCTCAATAAATATTCAGTATCCATTTTTATGTAGGGCATAGCTAGACTATCAGTGCTCTTTAGTAATGGGAATTGTCAAGGGTGTATCAGAATGTCCCTGTTACATACTTTCTACTGTTGGTACTAGTTTTTCATTATCACTGAACCACTGTTCATTTGGTATTTTTTTTTTTTTGCAAAATTGAACAAAGTCTGAAGTGATAGTTACAATGTTATCTACATACTGTCTAAGGTACTTTAAAAGATATAAATGGCTAATTTTTGGTTGCAGAAGAAAATGGAGGTACTTACCTGACTTTCAGAAATGTTCCATCTTTTGCTGCTGGAGAACTCTTCTACCAGTCCAACCAGTGATTGTTACTAATCTAGTAGTGATCGTGAAGTTACCTGTAAGATTAGGAAACCTATCTAGGATCCTTGTCTGGATGTTTACAAATGGTTATGAATCCCAAGCTTCAGTATCTTAGTTTAGAGGTTTTGTTAGAAGATATGGAAGAGCAATATTCAGTAGTTTTTCCAGGTATCTGTGACGTAATAAAAACCAGGAAGTGCTCATAGCTAATTTTTTTTAATAGTTCACATTCCTCCTACTTTCTACTCATGATTTGCTTTTTTCCTCCACTGAAGTTGCTCCAGAATTTCATCTCCAAACCTCTCTGAATTCAGCATGGCTTCTCTTTTGCCTTTGGACAACTTAGAAAACTTTTGCCAAGGATCTTTTCAGAGGACAGGATGAATTTCTATTGGCATTGCTACTTCATGTAGCTTTTTCCTAAAAGTTAATTTACTAAGCTTGTCTCTTACATGCAAGTTTACTGTAGGAAATTGTTTGCATAGTTGAAAATAAACAAAATTCAAACTGTCCTTAGAAATTATCTTTTCTTGGTTAAAATTAATAAAGAAGTGAGATAGCTCTTGTTGTAAGGCTTGTTTAAGAGAACAGGTCAAAAAGCTACTGCTTAACATCCATTTTGAATTAAAACCAGCTAATTTAAATGTTCGTTGCTATGTATATGCAACACCGCATGAAAACTTTGGATATGATACTATGTTGATCTAACTTAATCTGCATTTTTCTTAACGTATCATGAAATTGTACTATTAGCTGTTTGATTTGTGCCTGTGTGTGCATCCTTACACCACAGATATTTTCATGCGACAGCAACTTGTTTGATAGAACATGTTTGCTTTTAAACACCAATGTGGCTCTTCCTTTTGTTCAGTAAAAGGACTTTCTAGCCCTAACAAATTAACATATCACAAAGCTTATTCCCCATTACCTAGTTCATAAAAGCAGTCCCCATTATGGGAAAGTACAGGCATATGTGGATCACCCCTGTGGTGTTTTATCTTTATTTTATCATCAAAGCTTCAAACTTGGCATGAGACTGGCTTTTCAAGCTCATATTCTTCTCTTTGTAATTTTATTTAAATTACTAAGAATTTTATATTCAGACATACAAAGCTTGGGTCTCATTATTCTTGACCATGGAGCTTATCTGCTCCCCTTTCATGTAAAGAAAATAATCCACTTATTTTTGATATGGTTTTCTCTTTTTTTTAGTTGTGGCCTTCTTTTTTTAAATCAGAAGTATACAGCTCTGTTGATGTCCAAGGACTGTTGAAACCCCAAGGATGATAGGAAACTGTCTTTTTGTGAAAACAGAGCCATGCTGTCTTCCTTCATAAGAAACAAAATTGAATGGCATCTGAGTGCTGGTTTTTGAGGACATAAGAAATTATGAAAGAGCCACAGTGAGAACCGAGACATGCCAGGCTTCATCCTGGTGCTAAGAGCTGGTCGCTCTCCTTCTGGCAGTAACTTTTCTTCTTTCCTGTCAACTCCTTCAACGTTGTACTGAGAGAAAGCTGTTTGTATCTTTGAGGTGGTATGAGGCTTGATCTATTCATGATCACTTTTGAATCAGCTTCAATATAGCATTAAATTTAATGAGATCTTTTTCTAGAGCGAGCCACTCTGTAGCTGATAGAACTTTTTAATTTTTATTTTCTTTGAGGCGGAGAAGTTCTTTTCGCATCCCCATGGAGACATGAGGAACAAACCCGCAGCTCCTTGAGCTCTAGTAGTCACAGGGTCGGGTTTCCTGCATCTCTCTGTGTGGTGTGGTTTCCTATTGGAAAAATCCCTATTTCCATGTCTGCTGCAGCTTCACCCGCCCAATAAGAGCTTGTGCGGGTGGTTGGGTGGGTTTGCGGCCACTGCTGGGCGGGTGCTCCGGCCACGCGGAGGAGAAGGGCAGGAGGCACAAAGGGCAGTCATTCAAATCAGTCTGATCTGAATGCCAACTCTGCTGGCCCCTTCAAATCTCTGAAAATTTCTGTCTCTCTGTCAAATTGGAAAATACTGAAGAGGCTTAAAACTTGCATGTGTGTTCATGCACTGGTAAATGTACAGAGTGCTTTTGGAGGCCTTGTTTCCTTGGAAGGCTAGGCTAAAAATTCATCTTTCCTCACTGAAGCCCCTTTTCTTCTTTTTTGCACACACCTAAAGAAATACAAAAGGCTATATTTCAGAAAAAACTCATCTTATTTTCTTCTCACCCACTCAAGCTTGTGGGAGTCCAGGGACCCCACAGGCTGAGGCTGGTGGAGGTGAGCAAAGGCCTGAGGCACTTCGGCCTCTTCCCTTGGGGCAGCCTGTTGGGCCGGGCAGTCTTCCACAGAGACCTTAATCACTGTCCTAATTAGGATAAAACTAACTTTCAGTATTAGAGTCCCTTTCTACTCTTCATCATCCACCTCCATTAAGCAACATGAAAGAACTCCTTGGCTTTTTGGGCCTTTTCTTGCATGTTTTCACTACACTTGAGGACAGCAGAAGTGCTAGACTAGAGGTAAACAGCTCCATGCTTGGCCAAGTCCTCTTTCTGAACAAGTCGGGTTTGGGAATTGCTGTGCTTTAAGAATATCTGCAGATTTTTGTCTTTTGCAGAAAAGAATTCTGTGCGAACCATCACCGTATTATAAGTATCTGAAATCATCAATCCTAAAAAATTTGGATGTTTGATTCCAATACAGAAAATTCTTCTATAAATGTATGTTCTCTGCTAGATAAGGTGAGAATTTCTTACCCCCATATCTGGTTTGCTGTTTGCTCTCAGTACAGAATGAAATGACATCTTCTGTCTCCTAATCAAGTTATGTTGTCTTAGAACTTTTTAAATATTTTTTTCTTCAGGAGAACTTGGATTTGTATTACTGAAATAGTGATGCAGGCATGTGGTTGTATTCAGTAATTGCAAATTTCCCCACTCTCTATGCTCAGAAAAATGGCAAGTGCAGCAATTAGCTAATTTTAGGTGTTGTTTTTTTCCTTCAAAATTCATAACTAGCTAATCTCAGAATATTTCTGAAGTTAAATACTAGTTTAGGAAATCAGTAACATCAAATCTTTCTACGTTTAAATTGGTCTTCAGGGCTTTGTTCTCAGCAGGCTTGTCAGTAGTTTGCTGTTTGTAGCTGGGTTTGACATTATTTCTAATTACCAAAGTCTTTAGGCTAAGTAAGCTCGTGGAAGTTGCCTTGTAGCTACATTTGAAATTTTTTAAATTAGTGCCTCTGTGTAAGTTTCTAATTAGTAGTGTTAAAACATTGATGATGGTGGTGATCTCTTGAGTCTACCTATTGTCACTTAAAAGTATTAAGACATTTTACTAAGGTGCTTTGTGCTTTTGTGCTTGTCTCTTTTTTGTCTTTAGTTTAGTTTTATCAGCAGGTTTAGTTTATCAGCAAGTCACGTTCAGGTTTCTTGAAGTGACCGGCACCTGTGAGGCAGGTGCAGTTAAACTGGGCTTGAGACTACTCTGTGCAAGTATCCTAGTTGGAAATGGTTCCTAGGACTGGAAGATCCAATAAGATCTGTATAAATGGATTGCATGTGCTGGGCTGCAAATTCACAAATGCCAGGCTTGGAAAAGGAAAAGCAGATATGTGAGCTGAATTACTTTCTCCATGCCTTAAATACTTGTATTTAATATCTAATACCTTAACAATGATAAGAAATTATGCTTTGTTTGACTTTTCTTGCTTAAATCAACCTATAAGAAACATGAAAATACAGAAAACCTGATTTATCTTTTCAAACCAAGTGTTCTTCTATAATATTTAGATGTAAGAGTTGTTAGTCCATTACTTTTCAGTAGCACGGTAGTAAATAGCAGTCAGTGTATATATATTTTATCTGTAAAATTTGTGTTGAATTTTCTCATGCAAAAAACCACTCTATCTTCAATGTCTTTGCTCTTGTTACTGAATCTTTTAAGCAATAGCCAATATTAGTTTTTCTGTCTGATATTCTTTGGGTAGTATATCCAGAGAGATGTTGCAGTAAGTCTGTAGCCCAATGTAAAGGTCTTGCTTTCTCTATATTTTTTGAAATTAAGCGGCCACTTCAGCTACTTAGTAGCTACTAGAGCAGAAGAAACTTGAGGTCATGCTAGGGAGATGATTCTTCTAAAGCTGTTTAAAAATTGTGCCTTGTAAAGCAAAATCATCTGCAACCAGGACACTAAGTGCAGGCATATAGCAATTAGTTGTGTAGGTGGTACTCTGCAGCCTAGACCAGCTGTTAGGCTGTAAAGGTAGAAATTTACAGGGGGCAAGCACTGGTTGGCTGACTTTGTTTTACTGTTTCATTTATTGCTACAGAGCAGTGCTTAATACTGAGAGTCAAGCAAGGTACAAGGACCATTCCTAATCTATTTTTGTTTGCACTTGAAAACCAAAATATTTTCTGGATATTTACAGGATCCCTTCTCACCTCATAGAAGATGCAGGAATCAAGAAAATGCCTTTGTGATGGCAAATAGTTTATGATGCCATAGTAATACTTACAGTTCTGTACTTCATATTTGAGGTCACAAGGACCTCCAAGGCTCCTTGTAAGTTGTGCCTTGCAGAATTGAAAAGTGAATATTAGCTATTTAACATTCAGAGTAAAATCTTGTTACAGTCTTGAACTCATTGTGAGTTCAACAATAAATATACACTTTTTATGGCCAAACCTTACTTGAAAATACTGCTGTCTATCTGCAAGGCTGCTGCCTTGCTTTTCCCATATAACTAGCATATATTGAGTAACAGTCATTAGCATGGGGACTTTGCCTCACCTTTCCAATGCAATATGACACATCTTGTTCTTTGCTTCCTAGATTAATTACTCATTACGCTTTCTTCCAGATATTAAGGCTGTGCACATAAAGGGAAATACAAAAATCATTCAGACAAACATAAGTGACTATATATCACACTCATCTGTGTCTTTATGGTCACTGAGTAGCAGCTGAAGTCATCTGGGACCTTTGTTATTGAAGACAGTCACGAGTGCCTTTTGGGCACAATCTGTTACTGACTTTAAGGAATGTAATAGTTTGGCAGGTGTTCAAGAAACTGCTGATTGACACACAGCCTCTCCAACTGAGCCCATTGTCTAGTTTATCTCATTATAACTTAATAAAAAGGCAGCTATGAACATCCACTAGATTCCTTTGCCTGCTCTCAGGGTCTTGAATGTTGACTTTTCAGGCCAGAATATATAATCACCCATAAAATCTGAAATGCCCACACTGAATACAGCATTGTGCCCTTGTGCCACTTTCTGTATCAGATCTCTCACAGATTTTTGCAAACAAGATTGTGGGGATGTTTTTTTCCTACTAGGCTGCCCTGGCAGGGTCATGAACTGAGTAACTATTGGTCTGAGAAACCATTTATTTCTTTATTACATGCACTGTCATACATTGTTTCATGTTTTCCCATCAGCAATGGGAAATCATTAATGGTGTTCAGGTAACAGTCTCAAGTGCCAGGAACACATCTGTGGCTCAAACCCACACCATCTTTATTTCAAGGATAAATCTCCCTATTGTCCCCATGTTGGAATGAGCAGTTCTGTTGAGATGAGTGGTGGAAGCTCAGTATCTTAGAAATAAATATGGTGCTAGGAAAGTGTTGAAAATATTTCCAAGAACTTCCTGTTACTCTGGTAGGGTTTTTTTTATTAAAAGCTACCATTAGGCTGTCATCAACATTGTCCCCAGCCTTACTGTCTTTCTAAGATTCACTGCTTCTCATTGGCATTTAAATGCTAGAAATTTCATCCCGTGGACTGTTGGATTGGATATCACCCTGCAAAATCCTGGCTTTTCATTTGGAATGGAGCATAGTAATCAGCCTTTTAAGCTACATAAATTGCTAGGAGTGCATCAGAGTTTTTCAATTTGCCTTTTCTTGTCTAGAAGAGAAAACAAAATGTTTAGAAGCAAAATGTATCCAAAAGTATTTTCTCAACAACGTAAAACCTCTGAAGAAGCTTGTGTCTTCTGTGGTGAATATCTGGAGATTCTGGGCAGTTTACACTAGATACTTGTCCAAAGGAGCAATGTAGCTCATTGGGGGTTAGTGTACATCACTTTGAGAGGCTTAAGAGTAGATAGGATTTACAATTTGCCTCAAAACTTTCTTAAGCTTTCCATTTTACATAAATGGTTACTTTGTTTTTCTTTCACTGCTGTTTGTGGAGCTTGATTCTTTCCGGACATACTCCGCACAGTATAGCGGGGCAATCGCCTTAAACACCACGATGAGGAAGCCTGTTCTGTGCAGTAGAAAATGACACGGCCTCCCATGACCAGCAATATATTTGGTTCTTATAAATCAACATGCAAAGCAACTTTAATAAGCAGTCGCTTCAGCGTTGTGCCTCCAGCTGAACATCCAGGCATGAGACCAGAGACTGCAGCCACCAGGACCACATCAGCATTTAGTAGGTACTGGAGGCTGTTGTTAATTTTGCACTTCTACAGCTGGTTCAGCCACTCCAGCCACTGTTGATAACTTCAATATATAATATAAAAAATTAAAACTGGTATAAGAAAGGTATGT
>JAOXNG010000021.1:79179605-79189674 GCA_028566535.1 Scolopax minor
AGCACACTTAATCCCAGCCCCAGGTAACAATCCCAGAAGAGCACCAGTTCCACCACACACCCCATGGGTCCTGACCCAGTGTTTTATAAGGACTTGGTTTAACTGATGCCAGATGATAACACTTTAAAATTCCTTTGTTAATTATATTATGCAATATTTTTTCCTTAAATTTCCACAACTGTTGCTCTGACTTTGATACACTGCATTCAGTTTTTGTGATGGCTGCCTAAAATGGGCAGAATTTATCACATTTATTTTTCTGCTCACAGAGAACTAGCACTTTTGAATGCTCGAAGTGTACCGGTCCTAGGTAGACAGAGAGAGATGGTCTTTGAAAAAATTCATTATCCACATGTTTATGATTCCCGAGCTGAAGCTATGAAAACATCAGCATTCATTGGGGGTGCAAAGGTATGTATTTGGTGCATAACCCTTCTTCAACAGTCTGCCTTTCCCAGTGAATAATGTGCAGCAGGGTTCTCTTTGTTACTTTAGCGATTCTCTTTATCAGAGTCCAATGTATGAACCATGATTGCAGAGGGTTTTAAAGACTTTCATATATTCTGTTTTTATTTTGACTCTAGAGGAAATAATCTCATTTCAATTAATGTATTTGTGGGGGTTTTTTTTAGGGTCACTTAAATAATTAAAATACCATTTTTTTTGTCTTTATCTTTTTGAAACCATTGAAATCACTATAATAAAATGAATGCTTTATGAAATTCTAGACTTAATGGCTTCTGAAATTTAATAAAATAGACTTAACCTTTTTTTGTCTTTTGGGGACCATTTTCTATGTGGTAAAAGTAATTATTTTCCATTTTGGGGGGTTCAGTGCTACCTATAAAATGAATCAGTGAGAATGCTTTTATTTTGGATTAATTTTTTGAAGGAAAATGATCAACAATTGTTTAAAGTGGGTTATACGTAATGACACTTTCTGTGTTCATACTTCCAATTAATTTTCCTGTAATACTATTATAGGTGTTCTTACCAGAGGCAGTTCAGAGAGAAAACAATAAAATGTATGAAGAGGTGAAGATCCCCCATAGTGAACCAATGCCTATTGGTATTGAAGAGAAAATTGTCTATATTAAAGACTTAGATGAGGTGAGTAAACCATTTTGAAGATACAAAATTATTTGCTTTGTATTAAAAAAAATATTGAAAAAGATTGCTAATTAATATTGTGGTTTGTGATGTGTAAATGCACCCAGTTAGCTTCTTCGCCACTAATTTTGAGAATATTTGTTGTGGAATTATTTCAGTGTTATAACGTCTTTCATGATGACTCTGTTTCAAGAATTCCCTGCTCTATACTGCTTGTTCATGAGTTGCAATTCTCCAGTTCTTTTGGCACTATCTGTTCAGCTATTTATGGTTTTGAGCTGTGACCTGGATCACTGAAATGAACAGATAAGATGATGGCGATTCTGTTCTCTTTCTGGAGACCCCATGGAGACTTGATGTGCAGTAACACGTTGGCTTGTGACTTCACAGCACTGTTTTGCAGTCCCTGAGATTAGTCTTGTAGTGTGGTGCCGTTGTGGGGGTATTGAGTTGTGGTGTTACAGACTGTACAGAATGCAAAAGTTTCTGGAATAATGCTGCTTTAAGCAGAAAAAGGCAAATGATTATTAGCAAAACTTTGATGATAGAAAATAGTAAAATAAACTTTAACATTTTGGCTGATAATGATTTTTAAATCATAAAGCTGATGCAAGGGAACTAAATTAGTTAATAGCTAAGGTCTAGAACTTGCAGTGCTCCATCATATGTGCCTGCTTACTTCTCATTGTATATGACAAATCTGTTGATAAATGGAAGATTTTGCTAGTGATTTCAACAGGGACATAAAGAGCAAGCTGTATGTGCATATGAAGAAGGTCTTAACGTTTCTTAGTTCTTCAGCAGTGTACAACATGGAAAAATGTTTCCCACCTTTTCCACTGTGGGAAAACAGGAAATGAGAATATAAATCTAATTCAGTTACCTAGAGCACTTTATTGGGGTTCTGAATAAAGATTATGCCTTATGTAAAGATTTAACTCTTTTAAAACAGAAGGCAGTTTAATTTTAGAATTGAAATCTGTTCTTTTCTGCTTGGGTGACAGTAACTAATGCCATGTTTATGACGTGACTGACAGTTTAACTAGATAGAAAAGTTGAGCTGCTGCAGCTGTAAAACGCGACATTTTATATGACAATTTTCGCATGACAGCTTTTTGCAATGAAATGTCTTTCTCCTAAGCAAAATACTACCTACTAAGCTGTAAGCTTTTTGCAAGAAGTACCAATATTTTAAAAGACAATAACTTTTTTTTCAGAAAAAATGTCGTTCAGATGGAAAAATAAGTACCTAAAAGACATAGTTTGCAGATTTTTACACATGCAATGTTTAAAATTAATGTTACAAATGCATCAGTTATACAAATTTCACAAAAAATTCATCTCCTTTTGTAGGTTGTGTATCATCAAGAGGTATACTTTTTAGTTTTACTGTGAAATTCTGAAATAGAAACAGTTTTCTTCAGAACTTTTTCCTATTACATGACATTGAATTGGAGTGTCAACAACAAATACAATTTTGAATGTTTGGATACTTATGTATATAATTCCTACCCCCAAATTTTATATCAATTTGCAACAAAAGATGACAAATTTATTAATAGTTTGTCCAACTGCAGGTCTGTCAGATCCTATTTCCATGAGTTCAGAATTAAATCTTGTTGAATAACACCTTTTTCTTATTCAGGTAAAAAGAGGCTGAAATTTCCAATGTGTGTATTGTTTAAGATATACCTGGTCAAGACATAAGTATCTTGGTTAGGGCAAAATTTGTTTTTGCCTTCTTGATATTGCTGTTCTAGATCTTAAAGCTCATAAAATCTTTGTTGGTGCTTAAAATTTTTGCCAAGAGGGCAAGAAGATTTTCTGTCAGTACAGTTTATTCTTTTTTGGTGAACTAGTGTAAGAAAAAGCAGAAAAATAAAATTTTTTTAGCTTCCTCCTTAACATATATCATGGAATCACATGTGCTTATAAGATAGCTCTCGTATCTCTGTATAGATATGTTTACAAGATTATTTAAAATATAAATAGATTTGCAAAGAGGAGAAGTGACAGTAAATGTAATTGTACATAGATAATAGCAACACCTGAAGGCATCATGAGGAAGTTGAGAATTTTGTTACGGTTGACTATTATGAGATACCATTAGTAGCAGGGTTTTGCTGTCAGACATTCAGTTAGTTTAAGAAGGTATTCATTTGGTTTAATGAGTCAGCCAATACTAATAAAGGTCCCAAGGAAGAAAAGCTCAGAACAACCAAATAGTCTATGGTTGCCATTACACGGGGATGTATAACACAGGTGTCCAAGCACTTGCTGTTTTATGGAGAAATCTTGATGGTTTTAAAAACTGATAAAAACTCTTCTTCCTTTAAGTTTATCTGTTTAGTTTTCATCTGTGCTCTGTTTCACCAGTCCCATTTCTGTTACACTTTGCCGAGTTTCTTGCCTTGCTGAGAGCTAGCTCTGGTTTCCCTGCCTCAGGTACTGAGGTCTATTAGTCCCAGTATTCAAAGGAACAAATAGTTTGCATTTGCTAAGGTGATTCTCCTTGTAAAATTGTCTTTCTACATCCAGAAAATAGATCACTTTTCTACTTTCCAGGAAGAGTTTTATTGACTTACTTTCAGCTAAGTGTTTAAGTTCTCATTTGCCCCAGAGCCACTGTGAGGAGGAGGAGGTGGGGCAGGTCAGCTCAGGGTGGGTCCTCCCGCAGCTCTTAAAGCTGGGAGGTGTCACCCTGCTGGGGAGAGGGTCGCTGTTATAAACTGCTGGTAACAGCTCTGGAGATACTTTGCCTACACAATAATGATAAAAGACAGTGATCCCTTATTTTTCAGTATACTTTTTTGGTATTTTTATTTTTGGTAATAACAGGCTGTTTTGTAAGGTCCAGCTTGTTTTTGCTTGCTGTGAGAAGCTGTGACCGGATAACAAATAAAAATGAGTTTGCACTATAGAAGATTTTGACCTTTCCATCCTCTTTGAAACTTGAGGGACATCTGTGGGACATACAGGTCATTGCTTCAGGTACAGAGGACTGCAATTTTTGTACAATTAGAAAATTTCCAGCGCCTTCCTCTGGGCTCTTCTTCATTTGAGAACTACCTTTCTGAAAACTTGTGAAGGTAGGTAGTCAGGAGAACTACTTTACAGCTAATGTTTTAGTTTATTGTGTTGTAGAGGGAAGTGTACTACTTCTGTTTGATTTATGAAAAGGTTTTAGTGCCTAGTATAGATTTCATTTTAAGGAAAAAAAATATATGCCATTGATAATATAAATAATCCTACATTTTGATTTGAAAGTTTCCAGTGGTACTTTCACTCATTCAAGGTTAAAGCCTGAAATGCATCAATTTTCCCAAAGGACTGAAAAGAAGTAAGCTTCACTATGAATTGTGACCAATAAGAAAGAGCATGAGTATGATAACAATACAAAATAAAATTAGTTCTTCACTAATGCTTTGTATCAGGTGTGTTGACAAAAGTGAGTCTGGGAATATACAAAGACAGAGGGAGAAGCTGTGCTGAGTAACTAAGTGAGCACATTTCAAAAGTCTTTATTATTCAACTTAATATTCACATTACCTATCAGGTAAAAATTCTGTTATTCAGCTACTAGTTTGCATTTGTGTCACCTCTGTTTTTTAACAGACAAAGGAGCTGCACAGGAGAATGCGTAAGGTATAGGCATAACATAATGCTGGTAATGAAACTAAGTTGTCAAAAAGTTTAATTTACCTTTAATTTTCCTGTTAAAAGATCAGAAGGTGAAAATTAGCATTTAATGGGCTACTTTATATTATTTCAAACAACTGTTTCATTTCCAACTGAGTATCAATGCAAGAATTTTTGAAGTGTCATAGGAGCTCCTCAAATCTGTATATTTTCATCTACACAAAAGTAATTTTAAGGACTCTGTAGCTATTTCTTATCAGTTGTGTGATTTTGAACACATTGTTAGCAGTTCGGGCAGAATCTTTGACCATGTAGCATGCATATTGCAGAATACACTATTAAATTTTATCTTCAAAGCTCCTAAGGTCAGTTCTGAGTTCATGATAAGGAGTTAATTTGTATTTTGAACTGTTAGCCAAAAGCTAAACCTCTGCATCATATAATCTGAGGTAATTTTTCATTTTAAATGTTTTTAAGTATGAGTTCAAATTGCTTACATTTTTCTCCTTTTCTTAAGCTGACATAAACATAGGTTGGGAAGAGATAAGAGAAATGTAGTCCTCTAAGTATTAATTTTAACAAATCACATTTTAACCATATATAGACTAGCACTCTCCTATTATCTGTGTTGTTCCTTTTTCTTCTTTGTCACCTCTGCCTATCCACTGTGATCTGAACTACTTCACCCCCTGCCAGAGTCTGACTCCACCAGTGTCATCTCATATTCTTTATTTCCTATCCTAGCCCTGTTGAGTTGGGAGCAGGAGCTGCTGGTTTGTGTGGAGGGTGCCGTGCTCCTGCTGGGGAACATCTCTAGCACTCAGTGGCCAAAGGGGGGGAGTAGAGGAGGGGAAGGGTTCTTCCTTACTGCAGGGCAGAAAATCCCACCCCCAACTTGACGTGTAGATCATTGTTCTTCCTGGTACTTATTATTATTTGGAGAGCTTTGCTTTCATAAAATCATAGAATGGTTATAGTTAAAAGGGACCTTAAAGATCATCGAGTTCCAACCCCCCTGCCATGGGCTGGGACACCTCCCACTAGAGCAGGTAACTACAGTATAAGCACATGCAATTTATAAGTAGCTGGTTGGTCACACCAGTTTAGCCTGAAGTATTATGGTACAACTACTTGTGGAAGTGGCATGCTAGCTATGCTGTTTCAATAATGAGAACTTAAAAAATGGAGTAAGCAGAAGCTTAGATTTATTAGCTTTGGCTGCTTGACATGCAGCTTGACCATTACTGAAATATATTTTTTGTATGTACTATAAAAGTGTTTTCCTGCCAGCCTTTTTTGCCAAATAAATGTACCTTTAAAGTCATAAACTCGGGTCAGGGAAAGTTCCTCTTCAAGGCTGAGAAAACAGGTTTTATCTAACAAATTGCTGTTGATGAAAAATTACTTCAGCTTTTTACCTAAAGTGGGTATTCAAGGTAGGATTTATTTCTTTGTTTCATGTTATTTCCATTTACTTTTTACTCACACTACTTAATGGTCTAAATAAGAAATGTTGGGTTTTTTCCTCTGCATTATGGGAAGGAATTATTACAAAATCAATATGCCCTTTTTTCCTATAATGTTTTCTTAGTTTTACAATTGTACAAAGTAAGTCTACTCAATAGAAGTATGGATGTTTTTGCATAAATTACATTTTTCACATTCACATTTTTCACATTCAGAATGGTGGACCTTTTTTTCCAAAGTTGATCTTAGTGTATATTTCAGTTACATATTTTTCCAAACAGCAATTGACAATTGGACTGAACTGAATAGGTTTTTTAAAAATAATTGTTATTTTATTGAAATCTTGTCATTAAGTATACTAGTTAGTTGCTCGGAGGAAAGTTTACAAGTTCTGTAATCATTAGTTCCAACTTAAGGCAAGGAAAAAAGCCACTTAGGTCATGATGCAATGTTTTTAATAGCCAGTAATTTATATTAGGAATCGCAGTCTGTCTTCATATTTTATGAGTGGTCCAAAGAAGATAGAATATGTGTCCTAACAGGTTTGCAAGAATATTGGTGTTAAGATTCTACACTGTTAATCTTAAAGCCTACAAGTTCTGGCTTAATTTTCATCAGCATGTGAGTTAGAGTATTTTTTTCATTAATTGAGAATTCCAGATGCAAAATTTACAATTTCTGCATTGAATTGTTTGAATATCTAACTTATACTCAGCTGAGGCTTTTGTGCATTGCTTTATTTAAATTGTCTGAGTCAACAGTGTTGCTTTGGCTGAAAGCACATAAAAATAAGTGCTTCATGCCAAACCAACAGTTTATTGTCCATCTTATATAAAATTACCTTCTTTTCTGTTAAGAAAATCCTTCTTCTTGTTAGAAATAGTTTATGAAATCCTCATCAAAAAGATCAGTTGCTATGATGTGCAACCTGTAAAGTGGTATTCTGGTCTTAAAATTTACCTGTAATCTGATGTTGAACAAATGCAAACATATGCTCTATTCCTGGCTACTAATTCACTGTTGGAAGAAACTTGCTGTACTTGAATATAACTCATTGAATGTAATATTTGTAAAACATGTGCCTTGATTGACCATGACTTTGCAATTTTTAGATATCACTATATGATTTCCTGAACAGTAAATATTTCTTTTCCTTTCAGCAATAGAAAACATCTTCCCATTGTGATAAATCTCTGAAAAGTATTTTGAAAAATATTCTTACTTTATTGATAGAGCTTTTAATACTACAGATTGCACCACATCATTTTTCTGGATTCATAAAACCTTTCTATTAGTTTGAATGCTAATATTCTTTTGCCAGTAAGGTGCTCTTATATTCTTCTGTTGCAGTCCAGATTATTTAATTCTGGGTAACATCTTTAAAACAAAACATATCTAAATATTTTAAAAAGAGAAAGAGACATGATATGGTAATATCAAATAGCCTTGATGTAGTAATTGAAGTAAAAGTAATTACATTGCAGTACAGTAATAGCAAGGTTTTATGAGTGTTGTAGTACAACTTTGATTTAATTCCAAAATGAAATGTGAAAGTCTGGATTTCTTAATTTAACATGGCATGTGGATGTCCCAGCTCCAGCGAAGCAGACCTCCTAGACGGAAAGCTTTGGAGGATCAGGGATTACAGGTAGCCTTCAATCTGAGCAGTTGAAAACTAATGCTAAAAGGGAAGGTTAGGAATGAACTAGGTAGATAATAAAAGAATAAATCATCAAGCAATAGTTTTCAAATGGATAATTTTGTCCAATAATCTGAAATTATTGTTGTATACATAGTTCCACCTATAGTGGAACTGTTGTATACATAGTTCCACTTATATCTACTTTCTCCTGAAATGTGAGTATATTTGCATCTCTGAAATCTGTATCAAAATATATAAATTTGGTTTTCTATAACATCGAAATAAGAGCTTTTGCTAGTGCTGAAATGAGAGAGTAAAGAATGCACCATCTCAGAAGAGGCAGACTGAGCATAAAGGTAGCAATAGCAAGACACAAAGAAAGGAAGTGTCATCGGTGATAGTGATATCAACACTGTTCTAAAAATAAAAAAGCAAGAAATAGAGATTGACGATTTTTTTGTTTTCTGACAAAACCCATAATACAACTTCCTTTCCCAAGATAGGGATCCCAGGTGTGTGATAGCTCTTAAGAGCTGAACAAGTATTGGATACGATTGTCTCAAAGCCATTTCATGGGTTTCCTCCAGAGCATGTTACTTTGTAACGTCTATAGATATTTTTAAAAACATTTTGAAAGGCAGTGGTATCTGGCAGTAAGGATTGTAGTGTACCCTTAGCATTTGAAAACTATGATTTTTGACATTTTTGAGATGTATTTGACACTATTACAGTCTTTGAGAGGACCCATCTCTTAACACAGGATGAGAAATTGAAACTATATTCTCTGAAACATCTCTGCATTAGACAGGTGTGACATAACTGGAATCTTTGCCTTAATCCGTAATGCTTCTTCCATTCTCCATCTAATATTACCATAGATATAAAAAAAAGACAGTAATATATACATTTTAGATATTTAAAAAGCATATTTGTAAAATATATCTTCCATATATACACAAGATGTATGCAACACATATATGGGCATGTGCATAAATATGTTTCCTATTAATGTAGAGTTGATTTTTAAAAACAGACCCATTGCTTTTTAACACCACTATTTTAGATATCTTCCCCTTTGCCCCTCCAGGCCGGGGCCGCTCCGCGGGGCTGGGGACGGAGGAGCCCCCCGTTACCTTTTCCAGATGCCTTGGCGAGAGCAGCCGACTCCCCGGGGCTCAGCCGGCCGGCGTTGGTGCCAAAAATGGACTTCCTGCTCTTCCTTTCTTTTCCTCTGCTATAGCCAGATGGGTTGAGAGTTGACAAGCCTGTTCCCATAAATGTAGAATAAATGAGCCAAAAAACATGACCAAGAGGGCTCGGCATTTTCCATCATATTTTACATTATTTTTGAAGGCATGAATACTCCTGTTATATAGTACACAGGGCAGGCACTGTATTCTTCCCCATAATTTAACATCTTTACATACCTACATGCCTTTATGTACATGCCATATGTACATATATTATGTATATTTATATATATAGTGTATATAAAAACTTACATGAAGCAACACAATATACAGTTATCTCTCTGTGATAGAACTTTTCTCCATTTTACGTTTTGGCCTGAGGAAGGTGGTGGCTCTGTCTCAAATTACCAAATGGTCCTTATTAATACTAAAAAAGTCTGCAGTAACAGTCTCAATGTATTCATCCTTAGAATAATTTTAAAAAACCCCCTCCTTTCCACAGAAGCACTAAATCTGTACAGCAGTTTACATCATGGAATTCACCTAGGGTGGGATACCTACAGAATTAGAGAAATGGAAGGACAGGATTTAAAGAGATAATGTAAAGGAAAAAGCCCAAATGCTGTGGGTTAAACACTTTACCCTCAAGATATTTTCAGAGTTTTCTTCTTCTGGTTAGAATTTGTATTTCAAGAACAGGAAATATGGTAGGTGTGCAAAACCCATTAGGCATTTAGTGGCCAATATGCACTGGAAGTGGAGCTGGAAAGCTCTAGCAGAGCTATTAGTCAAACACACACATTCTAGCAAAATAATCATTAAAATCATGACCTAAATCCCAGAGAAGTAACCAGACTTAATCCCCCTTAAAGCCATTTTCCTTTGACTTGGAGAGAGCACATGGCAGACCGAAATCAAAGTCAAAAAGCACAATGGTTACTGTGACCCCCCCAGCAGCGAGGTGTGGGTGCTCCCCAGATCTGCTTGTGTTACAGAACAGAACAAAGCACCTATTTCCAAA
>JAOXNG010000021.1:79196620-79207668 GCA_028566535.1 Scolopax minor
CACTCTTCTGTGCTCTTACCTGTGTATAGCACTAAGTTCTTTTTAAAGTTGAAAGGAAAGAAACTCTTTATTTGACACTGTTAATATGGATGAAATGTGAGAAAATTAAACTCAAATCCTTCTATCCTCATAAAATGTTAATTTCTGATGTTATTGGGAAATGCCACAACTGTGCCCAATTTTCCTTCTGCTGTTTTCCTACTAGCTCCATTACTTCAAGGTAATTTTTGTGTCTAATTCTAAGAGTCTGAGTTCTGATCTCCATTTCATTGCTATGATTCTCTTGACATCAGATTGTTTTGACTTTACAATAGTGTCAAATCAGAATCTCGCCTGTGCATCTATTTGGATGCCAAAATTTATGTACATTTGCTGTGCTGTAGAAATAGTTGCTTTTATGGAAAAATCTTTCTGAAACACTTTGTTATCCATTTCTCCAAATCAAATCACCAGAGGGTATAATTATTCTTTCTACAAACTTTTGTCATATTATATCTAGGCTGAGGAACACAACAGTTCTCCCAGTGAGGTCTTCCCCAAGCTGTTTCCACGTTCTAACTCAGAGCAGTGAAAGCCTTGGAGCTATGGTGCTTTTCCATCAAACTGATTTGGGGTCTATATATGCAAAAGTCTTTGATTTTAATTTACACACTGAAATAATATTTCTTAATGTTGTATTTTTAATGCAATAATAAGTGGTTGAATAATTCAGAGATCTACAGAAAAGATATGACTGCTGCAGTTATTTCTATAGAGTATCTTGTCAAGAGAATAGTTTTGATAATGTTGGTGGCAATGTAGCTATAGACTTGAAAGGATTTTTGTTGAAATTACTTCAGGGGTGTTAGCTCTTAGCTGTCATATATGAAGTTAAATATTTTCCCTAAAAACTCTTGCTTTTGAATAGATCTATGTTCTTTCTTCAAGAGAGCAGATGGTAGAACTTGTGATTTAAAAAAAGAAAAAAAATAGCACAGACATGGAGGTTTTTTTATTCTCTTTTTTTTCCTTTTTTTATTGGCGCTTTTTTCCAAGGAAGTGCCTATATTACCATAATGAGTAGGAGACTAATTTACTACTAGATTCAGCTGCAATTCAGTTTTTTAACGGAACTGCTTTGGACTCTGGATTGGGCACTGCTTCCTCTCTAATGAAAGTTTGTTGAAGAGCACTTGCTATTTTGACCTGTAAAGAAGTTCCATGTTTCTGAGAACTGAATAACTGTCAGAAAAATAACAGTTTCAGTATCTTGGCAAACATCAAGTCTGAAAGTCTGGAGCGGAAATGTTTAATCAGGAATTTAAAGCAGCATTCCAAGTGAAGTAAAACCATAATACATGTCACAGTTTGTGTGCTATGATAGCTTTAAGCAGATGTATTCCCTTCATGCTTAATGAACATACATATATTTGGATACTTTTTCATTCTTGTGAACTGTGTATCAGAATCTAGGAAAATTTAGCAGCCTTTGTTTTGAATTTAATGACACTAATATAATTTGAAAGTATGAAAATTTCCCTGGCTACTGATACTTACATACCTATTACATTAATCAGTGAATGTGGTAATAATTTTAAAAATCAGTCTAAAAGATGGTGTTTAATTCAAATTAAAAACAAATTCCGGAACATCTCATGAGCTGTGATTCTGTGTTCTGTAGGACATCAGAGTATAATTTTATCCTTATGGTTCATTATCTGTAATTTCTGGGAATTTCTTCTGGCTTCTTAATCTAATTAAAGGCCTGGAGCATCTTTCATGTGAGGAGAGGCTGAGAGAGCTGGAGAAGAGGAGGCTCAGGGGGAATATTACAAGTGTATATAAATACCTGATGTGAGAAAGAATGATTAACAAAGAGGGAGCCAGACTTCCTCAGTGGTGCCCAGTGACAGCACCAGGGGCAGAGGGCGCAGAGTAAAGCACATGAAAATTTGTCTGAAAACAGGAAAGCATCTTTTTTACGGTGAGGTTGTCAAGCTCCCAGGTTGTGGAGTCTCCATTCTTGGAGATATTTAAAAGCTAACTGGTGTAGGTGATCATGCTTTGAGCAGGGGGGTTGGACTAGATGAACTCTAACTTAAATGGTTCTGTGATTACCACTAATAGTGACATGGATAGCCAAGCTATTCAAAAATTGCTTTTACTTCTGGTTTAGTCACTTGTAGCATGTACAGCTTTGAAACCAGGTACTAGGTCTCTGGTGCCTCTTCTTACTTGCTTCTGTCTAATGTGTTTTGCTCCAAGCTTCCCTTATAGTACGTAACTCTTCAGGTAGTGCACTTTGAATGAGATATAATTTATGCTTACGTGAAGAAATTGTAACACTGATTATGACTCAAAGCCAGTCCTAAGTTCTATTTGGTATGCTTATATAATTTTCATATCTTTTGTATGCTACTTGTTTCTACAAAAATTGTCCCCCTAAGTCCAATGAAATCTCACTGATATGATTTGGCGCTGAATGGAGCAGATCCAAACATCATGTCGTTTTTCTTTTACATGAGCCTTTGTTTAAAATACATATATGTACTCTGGAAGGCAACATTGCAGTCTTTGGGGAAGGTAGGAAATTATGTTCTCAAATAGTACTCCTAAGATAATATCAAAATAATTTTACTTTTATTTATATAATTATATATTTATTTATTTATTGTTGTTCCTAAGTCTCATGATCTACCACTTCATAAAAGGAGCAGAGTATGAAAAGTATCATCAAGAGAGGGAGGCTGTGGAAGTCTCCAGATATAACATCTGTCTTCATTTCTAAGTGTACCTTCAGTAACAAAATAGGATTTACGCTGTAAAAAATTCTGTAAGTGTATACATGCATAACTAAAAAGCAGGGGAAACTACTAAATGTTCATAATTAGAAGGGATAATGGGAAAGTATTTATTGTAATGTATATGTGTATATACATATGTATACATATATATATATTTTTGAGTGTGTATGCATAGATACATGTTATAATAACAACATTCCCAAGTACAGCAATAGGGAAAGATGACCTAGAAATTATTTGCATGCCAGAACTTCATTTCCGGGGGCTCATGGATTTTCTGTAAAGTAGCATGGGTTAGTCATGCTGCTACCAGTTAAATAAATTATCTTTTTAACTGAAAGTGCAGTAGAACAACTGACTGCAGAATGGGATTTGTTGCATCTGAAGTACAGAAGACCCTTTAATTAAAATATATCTACATTGAAATTAAGCCAATGAGTAGGGAAAATGCTGAAAGTTTAAACTTGGTTTGAATGCATTATCTTTATGATAAATGGAGATTAATATTATTATTTGGTATAGTACAACAGAAGTAGTCATCATTGTGGAACATTTATTTTAGTTAGTTTTATGCTATGAAATTTAGGACAGATGATTAACATTTCTTTATTTTGGATCATGAGTAAGTTTGTTCAATACTAAATGAAAATTGTAAAAATTAACATGGACAAGACAAAATCTCTTTTAGAATGAGGATTATAACAAGAATGACTTGTAGATAAATCAATAAAACATGATAATTCCAAGGTAGATAACACCCAAACATATTTTCTAGATAAATTTCTAAGAATTAAATGTGGTTACATTTTTTTTTTCTTGTGTTGCTCTGGATGGATTAGATAAGACTCACCTTTGTCTGCGAACACCAATATTGAATTTAGAAGCTGCTACTAAAACACTGGTATTGTACCTTGAAGTTGACTTAAGACCACATGGGCCACAAAGTGAAAATTTGTGATTCTGAGGTTAACTGCATCTCAAAAGCTTTTTCTGTCAACTGGTGTTAATGCATAAAGTGATAGGGAGAGTGAAAGGAGATCCCGTTTTTTAATGAAACTTGTAGTTAGCACTCTTTTTTTTCTGGGCGAGAGAGGATGCTATAGACCATAGCAGGTTTCAGAGGTATGCCTGGGGAAAAAAGGGAGTACCTTCTGTATTATATTTATTAAATTCTGGAGAACTACAAGGTCTGACTGATGAATTGCATGTCTAAAGTGCTAATGGCCTGTGCTATTTGGAACAGACACCGTGTTGTTAAAGCAGTTATGTCTGTGCTTGCCTGCAATCTGAATTCAAGACTATTACTTTAATGACTTTTAACAGTTTTGTCCTATTTTTAAAATGCCATTAGAGCACTAACACACAAATATCTTTTTAATGAAATGACTAATTTAGAATATCTTCATTAAGTGTAATCTCATTTGCTTGTAAATGCAGTAGTTGTTGTAATAGTAAATTCCTTGGGAAAGAATTGGAAAGCTTACTGAACTAAAAATGAAGGGTTTACACATTCGTTATCAGCTGCTTTGAGTATCATCTGCTTTGTGGAAAGAGTTGCTTCTCAGTGGTCTTTCACATTGATTCATGCTTATGTAAAAACAGCACCATCTTGGGTGTTAAATTGTGTTTGTTGAGAATAGCTCTCTCGTTGTATTCTGCTTAAATTCCTTTGGTTTGTGTAGAATTCTTGGAACAAATCAGCTATTGAACAGAAAGCTGAAGAATGTTGCAACTTATGCATCTTCAGTAAAAAAACAGATTCTGCCATCCAATGGCCTCCACTCCTTTAAGCAAGAAGAGATTTCACTGCTTTATCTGAAAAAGAATTGCTCTGTAGAGCAAGTCTTGACAGCTATTAATATGCCAGAGAGGGAAAAAATGTTTTCAGCTTTCAAACTAAGTAGCTTGTGCAAATGACAATTTTAAAAAAAAAAATCTTCTAATACGTTTCTGTCTACTGCACTTTTTTTACTGTTTTTTAATGGCAGAACTACTGGTTTTGGATTATGCACCTAACTGTATTTACTGTTTGGAATACAATGAAATTTTGAGGAAGGGTAATCTGTCATATTTTTTCAACCAAATGGGGAGTTGGTTTGAAGAAGTCTTAAGATACTGTTTTACTCTGGAATACGTTTTTCTTCTAGCTTTTTTAATCCTTAATATCTTCCTGCAGAGTCACCTTTCAGAGAATATTATGCACTGACTGTGTATTGTGATTATGAAGGTTGTGTATTGATTTGTCAGTGCCTGCATTTTTCTTGTGAGTTGCTTGGAAATTAATCACTGTGTTGAATGAAAGTCTAGATTCTGGTCAGAATACCATTATTTTTTGAAAAATGCTTCTAGTTCTTAACCAGACTTTTATAGGTGTTATTTTTTATTAATCTTTACTCCACTCCTAATGTTCCCGTTTCAGACCACTTAGCATTTTCCAGAAAACAAGCCGAGGTTAATTTTTCTACTTTGTTGCGCAGCTTCCTCTGGTGTTTCTGGAACACCTGTTTGTTTATTGCTGTTTACCAAGTCAGTCTTAATCCATGGTGTTACTAATTCCAGTAGGAAAAAAGACAAGAAATTATTTTTATTTATCTGGATATTTATTTATTTTTGCTAACAATTACATGTCCGAGGGCTGTAGTATATATGTAATTTCTTCCAAATGTAGGAGAAAAAGATACCTTATATTGCTGACCTAAAGGTGAAGAGAAGGTGGAACAATATTTTCCTATAGGCAGTAGTTTTAGAAAACACTTAAAGACATAATTTATTTAAGGGTATTAATAAGCACACAACTGTAAGGAGACAGAATCACAGAGTGGCAGGGTTTGGAAGGGATCTCTGGAGATCATCTAGTCCAACCCCATTGTTCACCTTAGAGCAGTTTGGACAGGAATGTATCCAGGTGGCTTTGGAGTATCTCTAGAGAAGGAGACTCAATAGTTTCTGGGAAGCACTGTTACAGTGTTCTGTCACCCTCCCAATTTTGTATCATCATCAACCTTGCTGAAGGTACACGCTCTCCCCTCATCCAGGTCAATGATAAATGTGTTGAACGAGTGCTGAACCCTGGGGGACACTGCAAGCTACGCGTCTCTAGTCTCTGTGCTGCTGATCACAACACTGAGCTCTGCCATTCAGCCAGCTCTCAATCCATCTCACTGTCCACTCATCTAATCCACACTTCCTAATCTTACCTATGAGAGTGTTATGGGAGACATTGTCAAAAGCCTTGCTGAAGTAGAGGTAGACAATATCCACTGCTCTCCCCAGTAATGCCATCATAGAAGACCTGTGTGTGTAAAACTGCACATATTCAACAATTTCAACAATTCAACAAAATTCAACAATTGTTCAACAAAAGAACAATTTCTGTTGTTCTTTTCTGACAATAATTACGTTTCTACTTTTGTTTAAAAAAATGCTTCTTTAAATAACATATGTATTGTGCAATGTAGTGTTTCGTTAGTTTCATTCTGTAATCACCAGTAGTGTTTGTGAGTTCTCTCCATAGATCCTTGATTATAAACATTGTAAACACTGTTTAGCAGCATGAACTTTACAGTGTTTATAATAGCTTCTAAAACCAATTAGGTGGAATGAGAGGGAAAAGGAAAAATATAACCGTTTTCAAAGACCTGTTGAGAAATCTCAGTGAAGTAACAGGCAAATTAGAAACCTAAAATGACTGAGGAGGCCATAAAAATAGCTGATTGAACCCTGTTAGCACTAATGTGATCAGGAGGTCTCCAGGAAACCCATTAGCACTTTAAAATGGTCTAATTCATGAAGATGAAATGAATTTTGAAGACAATACACCAAGTAAACATTATGTATACAAAACTTGGTGAAAACAAATAAGCTTTCCCCCTGCAATCTTGGAAGCAGAATAAACTATGAAAGAACATTAATAGTGAAAAATGTTTTAATCTTGAAATTCTTGAAAATCTTAAAAAAATTGAAGAAATTTTATGAAAAGTACTGGAAATACCTTCGTTGTTGGTTTTTTTTTTTCCTTCACTAAAGACACTAAACAGCTTAGAATAGATATTTGAATAATTTGAGATGTGTTGATCCTATAAATACAAGTGCAATCCATGAGTTGAATGAAACTTGCTTTTTCAGTGTTGCATGAGAAATTTTCAACCAGAAAGCTTTGCAAAGACTCTAGTCTGAGACTTACTACTTAAGACTAAGTACTTTTAAATTGAAAAGAATGTCTTCAGGAAGAAATAGTGTGTTGATTGCATAGTATTTTCATTGATTTCTGTATCAATCAATGTTGGTTTTTAACAGTTTAGGTCCTCTAGAATAAAACTGCTGGTATTAAGTTATGAAGTACATCATTCCTGTACATTTAAGAGTAAAACATTGCCATTCACAATAGAAAATGGTGTATTAGCCTAAATTTGTAATTTGCATCTCAGCCTCTTACATGAGGCTACTACCAAGAAGCTGTAGCGAAACGATAGACCAGTGGTGTTTGACACAAAGTTAAATAGTCTATTTGAGTAGCCAATAAAGCGCTCATTCCTAAGCTTGCATTACTTGAGGTAGTAATAAATAGGGTCTTGCTCAAATAATTTGCTTGGAAATTGGAAAGAATATTATTGGTATTGGAAAGACTATTACCACAGCAAATGACTGTGAATTAACTAAAGCGCACAGAATAACAGAAAGGGAGATCTTTAGAAGGTACTTTCAGGACTGTTCTTTACAGTAGATTTGTACTTTTGTGGTTTCCTGCAATTCAAATAAAAGTTATAATCATCAAATGTATCAATAAGATAGTTTTCATAATTATTAGTAGAAGCAGTGCAGTAACTTAATCTGTAGAAAGCAAATAGTTCTGTTACACAGTCTCTTTTAAGTCTGCTAAGGAAAAAGCAGCCACAAAAATTTTAGAATCTTCAAGTGCAGGCATTGTAACTATCTACAGCAGTTTTTTCTTGGTGAAAATCTTATTTTTCAGAGAGACCAATAGGAAAAAAGTAAATATTTTTGTAATTGGTGATTGGTACTTTATAAGATTTAACCATCATTAAGATATAATAACTATAAATGCCTATATTATCTATATAATTTAATTTTTGAAAGCATTCCCTAAGTTTATTTGGAACTATACATATGAGTTTTATGTTTCTTTTGGAGGCTGCAGTTTGTGGCAAATATTTTGGGAGGTGCTGTGGGAGAAAGGTCTGAATATTAACAATTGCACAATGGATATTTCCTCCATCAATTAGGAGCAAAGAGAAGGTTGTTACTGAATTTGTGTGTGTGTGTTTGCATAATTAAACTTTATTGCACAAAACTAATCATAAATATTTTTTTTTAATCATCTGTTTCTTCAGCAGGTTACCGTTTGTTGCTGTCTTTTCTTCCATTAGAGTAATCATAGTTTGTTGACCTAAAGATGTGTTTTCTTACAATCTGACGATTGCTGTTTTACTGAAGCTTAATAATTAAAAGCTTGTTATTTTACTGTATATTAGTTTACATATTAATTTATATATTTATTTATATCAATATTGATTAAAAACAAATTAAATGCTGAAATAGTTTGCAGCTAAAGATTTGATTGACTTTAAGAGATATTATCCTGCTATATTTTGGCTTCCTTAATCGATTCAATATTTGAAGGGTGGCTGGGGTGGTACCCTCAGAATACAAAACTTGGGATAATAAATCTATTGCAGCAGGTATCCTAAGTTTTGTTACCATGTGTTCTACTTTTTATTATTTATGTGTATATACATACACACATATGTATATGAAAAACCCAAAATATGTGTGTTGTTTATTTTAACAGATTGGACAACTTGCTTTTAAAGGCATGAAAAGACTGAACCGAATCCAATCTATAGTTTTCGAGACCGCCTACAACACAAATGAGAACATGCTCATCTGTGCCCCCACTGGAGCTGGGAAGACTAACATTGCCATGCTGACAGTCCTTCATGAAATTCGACAGCATGTCCAGCAGGGCGTTATCAAAAAGGATGAGTTTAAGGTAGGAGTTTAATGACCAAGTAACAGCTTTTAACTTGTAAGGTAAAACCTGTTATGTACGGAACATGAAATCAGGAAGTCTTCAAGGCTTTTTCCAAATCAAACACAAGGCTAGTTTTGATTTACTTCATTACTGTTAAAGCTATTCTTATTTGTGTTCTAAAAAATCTTATTATGCGAGTTAAAAGCTATGAAAATGCATTTACCTTTGATGCAGAACCAATTTTCAAAGTGATGAGGTTGTATAAACAAAATCCATTGTCCTTTAAACAGCTGCACACTTATCTGACAAAGATAACTACTTTTCATATATCACTATTAAGATTTTTCACTGTAAGTGCCTGGCATCATATTTCACAATAAATTTTGATTTGTAATGGTTGCCATGAAACAAACAACATTGTGGAGTTTGGTCATTTATCAAGCAAGTGTCCTTTTGGTGCAGATTGTGTATGTTGCTCCTATGAAGGCTTTGGCAGCTGAAATGACAAATTACTTCAGCAAGCGTCTGGAACCACTAGGCATTACTGTGAAAGAGTTGACTGGTGATATGCAACTGTCCAAAGGCGAGATTCTGCGAACACAGGTATGCTTAATATTTTAAAATATTGTTCTCTCCGTGTGTATTCCTATCTCTTCATAGGTACACTAGTTTGTGGGTTTTTTAAACATTGTTGTGAAAGTGTTGAAGCAGCTGAAATGTTCTTACTGGGTCTCTAATTACACTGGTTGTCTTCTAAAATGTGATTTTCAGTTCAAAGCGATTAAAACACTCTGAGCAGAAAGTGTGCTCTTTCATGCCAGTGCCTTCTTGCTACCAGTTCTTCTTGCCCCAAACTGCATAATCCACTCTTCTTCACATAGTGTGTTTTCGCAGGAGATGGAACTGGCATGTTCTGGAAGAGAAGACCACCTTGAAGACCAGTGTGTAACTGGGCTACCTTCTGGCACCCAGTGAGACAACCTCTGCTGTGATACCTGCTCCTTGCAACTCGTAACAACCATGAGAAGCCCCCCAGGTGAGTGTTAATTCTGATGGGGGGCAGAAATACCCCTCTTGTGTTGACACTGAAACATTTCATGGGCTCAGCATGACTTCAAGGAAGCTCTAAGGGAACCCAAACAGGTTTCCATTGGATGCCTACCTGATCTCTCACTGCTTTTCTTCTTCTGGCTGCCTCAGGACTGCCCCAACATCTGCTTCCAAAGCCCTCTGCTGCTGGGCAAGGCGTTTTTCCCTCCTTGAGCTGCCTGGCAGCACAGTCCTGGTGCTTGGCTGCCTCCCCCCTTCCACAAAGGAGGTTAAAAAAAGAAAATCCAAACCTCAAACCAAGCAAAAAACCCCTTGAAACTAAACTCTATTTCCAACTCCCCTTTTCAAAGGAGGTACTTTTCTTTCCACGTGGCTCTAACAATGACCCCCTTTGCTGTCTGTGACACTAACACGCTCTCCTCTGATGTCTTGCTGAGTCCCTGCA
Source organism: Scolopax minor (assembly GCA_028566535.1). NCBI lineage: Eukaryota > Metazoa > Chordata > Aves > Charadriiformes > Scolopacidae > Scolopax > Scolopax minor. The sequence continues at coordinate 79,206,891 of JAOXNG010000021.1, forward strand.
GGTTTTAAGTAGCTTGATGTATATTTTAAGGTACTCTCTGCCATTCCCTTGCCAGGGATATTTTTAAATAGCCATTATTTTGGTCAGACATAGGAAAAGCCAAGTTCTTTCTGCTGCTGGCTGTGCAAATCCTGTTCCCGAGGCCGTGCTGAAGCGGCCGATGCCAGGGTGCAGACAATGGGGTTTTTGGCACTGCTGGGAAGAAAAATTGCTCTTGGCAAGAGTAGCCCAGCTGTTTATTTCATCTCTGCTCACAGCGAGGGGCTAGGTGGGGAAGGGAGGGATTAATGTTTGCTACATGGGAGAGAACAAAAGGAGAAAAATTAAGTTTCAGTATTTTGGAAGCACTATAAACAGCGGGGGGGGAACATTGACATTACTTTTTTGACACACGTTTCAGCTTAAGCTTACCTTTCTAAGGACTCAGCTTGTGAAGCAGTGCAAAATTGCTTGCTACCTGTGAAGCAGCCTGTTTTCCTCATTGTGGAATAGCAGAATGAATTAAGGATGCTACTACTGGAGCTGGGAAAGACATCCCAGACAGTCAGATGAAGAGGATTTAAAATGGGCTTATTGCAAACTGCACTTGGATATGATAATTTTACGGGGGATACTGCAAGAAAATTAGGATTACAGCTCATGTAACAAGCTGAGAAGTGACAGTAAGAATTTGTGAACGCATTATAGACAAAAGCATTATGTCATTTGGGTGGTCATAACGATACTATTCGTACTGTTTATAAAAAGCATCATTACCAGTCGGATGGTACTCCAGCTA